>CM042151.1:103809281-103831947 GCA_023376005.1 Doryteuthis pealeii
AAACTTAAATACTTGCGCCCTGCGGAGGGCACATACTTTTGCTAGTTAATTTAGCAGTGAAAATAAATAGTGATCAGCTCACTCGGTAGAGGTATGTAGAAATGTGTGTAACCTAGATCGCGCAAAAAATGAGATTGCAATGTCTTATCTACACTAATTTTTTCTAAGTACCATCATGGGCTCAAAGTTTTGATTCCAGACCTTTATGCCGAAAAGTGGGGTTAGCTTCAGGAAAATTGTTATTAGTAAAAAGTAGTTGGTATCTATTATTTAAGTATCCATTTATCTAGATTAGGATATGATATAGATAATTCATTTATATATACATAGATAATAAATAAAAATGATTTATAATGAATTGTTTCAATTTTATTTAAAATGTCATCATGTCCTTTTTCTGTTAACTTTAAGTTTTAAACTTATCAAGTTAAAAACTTAAAGTTAACAGAACCAAAATGAAATGAGGACATTTAAATAAAATTGAAATAATTCATTATAAATCATTTTGATTTATTTTTAGAATTTAATAAACTGTGTCAATATGGAAATCTAATAGATAATACAATAGAATAATTTATAATGAACCAGAAGCGCCACCGGCATCACAGGGTAGAGGGGATTTTTTAAAAAAAGTTAAGACTCAATCATGAGTTGGATGCCTCGTGGGATGCTCATTAAATCCCATTAAAATCCCATTAAAATCCCCATTTTAAAAAAAGACCAAAAATATTAAATGCAAAAAAAATATTCCATTCTGTTATCATTTTAAATTTTATTTTTTAATTCTTTCACAAATATAAATCACATCTCTATTATTTTGCTCAAAAACCAAGCCTTGGTGATATTTATGTGTATATATATTTACTTTGTCGTTAATTGTTTTTTATATTTCCCAAGTTTCCTCCGGAACATACACATCACACAACTGCCCTTTATATATGGATAGATTATTTCAATTTTTTAAAAATTGTATGTCATGTCTTTTTTTTAACTTAACTAATCAAGTCATTTTAATAATTTAATAAAAGATAGACAGCTCATTCAACTGTGACATATGGAAATCTAATTGATTGCAATTGAGTTATTAGAAATACATACCAACTGCCATTTATATATGTATATATGGCCTTGAATAATATAGACTAGCTGAAAACCTGCTCTACAAGCCTTTTTTTTTAAATTTGCCCATGGTTTAAATGGTTATCGTTATGAGAATGGACAAAGAGAAACAAGTTAAATCTTGGACGAAGTCAGTTGCCTTTCAGCATAGCATTATTTTACTCTTGGGAAAGGTATGATTCCAACATTCTCCCTGCGCCAGCTACGAGTAAATAGTAGGGCACGACTGGGCTATTTAACCTCGGTATGGTAACTGTCTAGGAGATGAAACTGACTTCAAAACCTGTTAAACTCCTCTTAAAAATTGACCTTGTATAAATCCTGTTCATACAGAGGGTTGTAAATACATCAAAAAATAATTCTAAGCTAATTCTATAAAAATGAAGAATCTGAACAAAATAAGAATCCAGTTTAGCATTATGCGTACACTGTAAATTGAGCCATAACTAAAGAACTAAAAGTTTTTGGTATTTTTCAAAACTTAATATTCTGAAAACATACGTGCACAAGTGACTAGTAACTGCAGAAAATTTGGTGGCCATACCAGACGACATGCGTGTCAAACTTTAGGTACCAGACATCTATGCAGAAAAGAGGTGGGGGGGCTTAAGGAAAAAATGTGATATTTCAAAGAAGTACCTGGAAAAGTACTTAAGTATAACATTTATTATCTAGATATAGAAATATGTAAATAATTCATTTATATATCTAGATAAATATTTCAATTTTTTAAAATGCACATGTCATTTTTTCTATTAACTTTAACTTAACAAATGAAAGTCATTTTAAGAATTTGATAAAAGATATACAACTCATTCACCTGTGGCATATTGGAAATCTAATAGATTGCAATGGAGTTTATCAGAATATAAATTAGAATGATTTTCCTTTTTTATTGTCTAAAAGAACTATAATGGTTCATTACAACTACTAATTGTATCGGATAGTCCGCTTGTTACCTCATTGTAGAATGACCCCAACCTATTAAAGGTTCCAGGTCCTTTTCACAATATGATAATTAGTTCTGATGGAACCCCTCTTTTCGGTATACATGTCTGGTACCTAAACTTTGACACCCTCCTCGCAATATTAAATAACCCTGCAAATAAATGACTAAAACAAAAAAGATAAACTGACACTTACCAATTTTCGGGTGCCTCCAAAGTCTCGACTTTTACTAATGAGATGCGTCGGAGCAACAAAAAGTCTTCTGGCAAAAGTTTGAACGTGAATGTTCGTCGAACCCCGGCTAAGAAAGGTCGCTTTGTCCCTTGGTTGCGCCAAATCGTGGCTCTTTGTTGGGAAAAGACTGATCGCAGACCTCTGTTTAGGATCCGTGGGCTCCCAGCGGTAAGGAAACTTCGGTTAGGCATGTCTTTTTGAGCAGAATAGATCGACAAAGCAACAACTTAGAGCTTCCCCTTGAAAGGAGACGAAGAAGAAGAAGGCAAAGTGTAAAATATATTTCAACTTTCATGATTCCTTTTTTTTTAATGCTTTTTGGTCAGTTTAATTTTTTGAAAAAATATCAAGATCTTTCTTAATAGGATAACACGGAGGTCTATTTACTTGGCTGTATTTAAGGGTCAGTTTCTGTTAGTATTATTATTAATATAATACCGATCTTAGTACTTCACTACTATCTAATTTTGATATTGGTAAATTATTTGGTGGTTTTTCGTTCACAATGAAGTCCACACAGCCTCGCTTATTGTGAATCTTATTCTACTGACAGGAGATGAGAGTCGGGACGCAGGTTTTAAACCGAGAAATGGTTGTGTGGAGTGTGTGTTGGGGGGAGGGGGATGAGAAGGTAGACAGCCCAAAAAACTGAAAGGAGGTGGAGAGTAAAAGGTGGGTAGTGTGAGGAGAGGACTGATGATAACAATAGTAATTTGAAGAGAGTTTGATTTGGTAGACTTGCAGGCGGGGGCGAAAATAGAGAGAGGGAAAGAGAGAGAGAGGGGGTGAGGGAGAGAGAGAGAGAGAAGGGCTGAGAGAGGGGAAGAGAGAGGGGAGGGAAGAGAGGAGGGGGAAGGGTAAAAATGAGCTCAAAAAGAGAAAAAGAAGAAAAACTTTGTTGGGTATTGAATTTGAACATTAGTAGCGAGAGTAAGAGAGGGGGGAAGGGAGAGACAGACAGACAGACAGAGACAGAGAGAGGGGCGAGAGACAGAGAGAGGGGGGGAGAAAGACAGACAGACAGTCAGAGAGCAGACAGACAGACAGACAGGGAATGAGAAATATATGTATAAAAATTTCCCCAACATGAATGGCGCCTACAGTAGTGGTGAGGATTAGGAAAATTATTTATTTAATGTAAGACTCACTACCGTTGCCTTTTGCCAGACTAATGGTTTGCAAATAGTACGTTAATCATAACGAGTTCATTTCTCTGACCGATTTGCTAGCCTTTTTTGTAGCGTCACTCTAACATAACGACAATGGTACTTCGTAGCGACGTTATTGCTAGCGCAAAAAGCAAATCTAGTTTTAGTGAATAAAATCAATAAAAATAAAAAATTGGAGGATCATGGCCAGAGAGAGAGAGGGGGGGAAGAGAGAGAGAGGAGAGAGAGAGAGAGAGAGAGGAGAGAGAAGAGGGGGAGAGAGAGAAGAGAGAGAGAGAAGAGAGAGAGAAGGTACCAACAGATACAGAAATGTGAAAGGGATGATAGTCCAGTTCAAATGAGAGAGAGAGAGAGGAGAAGAGAGAGTGTTGAGAGAAAGAGAGAGAGAAGAGAGAGAGTTAGACGGGAGAGAGAGTGAGGGAGGAAGAGAAAGAGAAAGAAAGAGAGAAGAGAGAGAGAGGTGTGTGTGTGAGAGAGAGAGAGAGAATGAGGGAGGAAGAGAAAGAGAAAGAGAAAGAAAGAGAAAGAGAGACATGGAAAGGGGGTGCAATCAGATAACGGAAATGTGGATATGAGAGAAGAGAGAGAGAGATGTGTGTGTGTGTGTGTTAGAGAGAGGAGAGAGAGAGAGAGGGAGAGGGAGAGAGAGAGAGAAAGAGGAAAAGAGGAAGAGATAGGGGTGCATCAGATACCGGAGAATGTGGATATGAAGAGGAGAGGTGGTGGAGGAGGGAGAGAGAGAAGAGGGGAGGAGAGAGAGGAGAGAGAGGAAAGAGAGAGAGAGAGAGATGAGAGAGAGAAGATAGGAGAGGTGCAGTAGATAGAGAATGATGGAATAGAGAAGAGAGAGAGATGAGAGAAGGAGGGAAAGAGAAAAGAGAGAAAGAGAGAAGAGAAAGAGAACAGAGAGTAGAGAAGAGAGAGAGAAAAGAGAAAGAGAGAGAAGAGAGAACAAGAAAGAGAGAAGAGAAAAAAGAGCAGAGAGAGAAGAGAAAGAGAAAGGAGAGAGAGGAGAAGAGAGAAGAGAGGAAAGCGCTCATTTCTTAGAGTGTCGTCACTAAATAATAGGAATCGTTCTGTTTTTATTATAAAAAAAGATAGGAGCATGCTAGCAGAAAGAAGAGTATGTAAGACGGGGTGGGGGGGGGAACGCGCAAACAATAACGCTAATCTTTTTCAATCGATGATGAAAAGAAGGAAAGAAAGAAGAAGAGTGAGAGTGTGTTAGTTAAGATTATTATTATTACATTTGAACTAAAATCAATAGCTCTGAAGTAAACATATCAACGTTGTAATAAATTAAATTATTATACTGTGGTATTATTATAGTCTGCCTAGATAATAATAATAATAATCCTTATTAAATGAGATTATGTAGTTGTCTGGTCTGTTAACCGAAACTAATCACCCACGACATCAAATATCTTCGTTTATTTACGTTATATCTCAACTATTATAATGATATTATTCAATCGTTAATTAATTTCTTATTTAACGCACTATTAAAGTTTAGCTGATTTAGATTTGCTTCAAAACAGTGCAAGTTTATTTATAGGTTTAAAATATTGGCAATTTATATTCATTGAATAAGACTGTTTACATGTATATAGATAATTTAAAATTTTAATCATATAATATTAAAGGGCTTGTTTCGAAGGCAAATTTTATCTCATTTCTCTGATGTTTGAGATGAGGCTTGAAACGATAGTATTATCTGCGTTATTCGGACTATTGTCCCATCTATTCATTGTTTACTTGTACAACGGGTTCGGCGTATGCCTCGCGGCTCTTCAGGTTTTCTTGGTCGACTGGGAACCTTCTTTGTCCAATTGGACAATGGCCTAGTGGATAAGGTAGTAGTAGACGACAGTTCTAAGTGACAGTTATCTCTGGAACCCGAGTTCAATCCTGAGTGAAACAATTAAGAAAATAATTAATTAACACAGATCCTACCTCAGCTATGGTTAGCGGAATGAGAAGCAAGATTACCCCGTGGACTGAATAAAGGGTTAGGTTTCAGAAGTTTCCCGTGATGCTCCCGAATACGACAAGAAAGTTCCCCGAGTTCGAAAAGAAGGTCTCACCAGAAGTCCAGTACAGAATACCTGAGAAGGCGGAGGGCATATCGGCCGAACCGTTGACAATAACATGAAGACTGGGACAATAAGTCCGAATAACGCAGATAATACTAAATTTATCTACAGCTAGACCTTAATTGCTGTTTTGGCAAACCTTTCGTCACCTAAAAACGATGGCGTAGTGGTCCAAAAAAATATAAATCTGAAATGAAAAATTAATCTGTATCTGCGCAATGTGACTGTGAGGCATATTCCTGAGTGACATTCTTGGTGACTGACTGCACAAAACTGTGATGAATTTCTGGGGCTGCTGTCTTTCTCTCTCTTTCTGGCTCTTTTTGCTGTCACGGCTACTCTCCTCTCCGTCTCTACCACCTCTCCGTGCCCTTGCTTAACATAAAGGCGCCAGGTCGCTCGACTTCTTGTCATCTACCTCACACGTTGTTGTATAATGTGGCATGTCTCTCCCGCAGACCATCTTAAGAGAGTATATATATATACTATATAAGTATATATTATATATATATATATATTATTACTATGAAGAAAAATTTTTACAATATAACAAACATATAATATAATAAAATAAAATATATAAAAGGTTTTACATATCTTTTATTAGGTGACAAAGGAATTTTCACGACATACTTGGTTTCATGCGAGGCAATCATGCAGTGGAGATGTTTCAAATGAATATATTCTTTTATTATATTATATAACGTATATTATTTATTTTATTATATTATTAACAGCTCCATTGTATATTGAGCACTCTACCAATAATAACGTGGTTGCTTGGTAATCCTTCAGCAAAAAAGCTGAAACAGTGACCATCTCAATTCGACTATAGTAATATGTAACAATATATATATATATATATTTATATATATTATATATACTATATTACTATATTATATTTGTTAGTATTAACATCTACCGGTAGTATCAAGAAGATCGTTGGATAGCGCACAATATCCAGAGGTTTAAGGTTGAGAAAAACAAATACAAAGTGCTCAATACAATGTAGAGCATAATCATTTATTTTAACCAGTGGAAGAGTAACCTACTCGAAGTTTCATGCGATTATCTTCAGGGTTACTTAAATTAAATATACCCAACTCAATATAGAGGTTCGTGCGTCACGGAACAAAATGGACATGTTACTACTAACACACTCGTCTACACCGGATTTTAATAGGCATGTCAACCCTCAAATAACACTTCAAATTTTTTAGTTCTTCCATAATGCTCCCTTCAAAAAATCTTTATAAATCATTTCTCCTCAAATAACGAAATTTTTTCCTGATGATGACACTAAGGTCGAACTAGTTGAGAATAAATAACATATAAGAAATCATTCCTGTTGTCTAATGTAACTTTTTGTTCATAACTATGAAAAGGGGATAGACTCCCTCGCTGATTGGCTCGATACCGACTTAAGGCGCCCCTGATGACTTTTTATATATATAATATATACTAGCAATATATTTGCACCAGTCCGGGTGGCAAGTATTTAAGTTTAAATGTATAAAATATTAGATTAAATCGAAAGGCTAATGAAACTAAATATCACTGGAGAGGGCTAGAATTAAATCAAAAGAGTTTGAAAACGAGGGGGTATAATCGGAAAATAGACAACTTGAAACTACCTTTCAATCACTTCCGTTTTTTCAAATGCTAAATTTCCTAATTTAACTATTTAGTTAAATGGAGTAAAGATAAAATTACGTTTATTTCTTCTTGTTAATGGAATGTTTTTTAGGATTTATTGAAGAGATTTTTACTCATAATTCATTAAGATAAAACCAACAATTAGAAATCAAAAATTAATCCAGGCACATTTTTATTAAATCAGTTTTTTTTAATATCAATATGCAAATTAGCTTTACTTTACACTGAAAACATGGTTTTTGTTGTTATATATAAAATACAATTGCATGTTATTAGTATTTAGGTAGGGTCCACATGTATTAATTATTCAAACAGTTTTATATATAATTGAGGTTTAAATAGAAATAGATCATGGAGAATGTGATCGTAAATAAACAAGGGAATTTGTCTTGAGTAGTAATATAGTTTCGCTTACCAGACCAGAAAAACACAACAATGTCTCCATTTAATAAGAATATATATATATAATCATAGTTAAGCACCTGTCATAGTGTGACTAAGGAAAAGAAGGGGCATAAAAAGAGTGGAACGATGGAAAAGATTTTTACAAAGTCCAAGAGGGTGAGATACCCGATAGGAGAGTCCTGGTCGCGGGAGGAGAAGAGAAGAGAGAGAGAGGGAGGGAGGGGAGAGGGAGGAGGAGGAGAGAAGGGTGGTGAGAAGAAAGAGATAGAATAGATAGATAGAGTTAGAAGTAGATTAGGAGAGGAGAGGAGAGAGAGGAGAGAGAGAGAGAGTAGTGGGGAAATGAGAGCGAAATGGAGAGAGGAAAGGAGAAAAATAAGAAGAGGCGGCAAGTTATTCAATTTGAACATTGTTAGCGAGAGAGACAGAGTGAGAAAGGGGGCGAGGGTGAGGTGACCAGCATAACAAGAGTATGATTGTAGTGCGCATCAGAATGAAAAAAGAAGAAGAGAAAGAAAAGAAAAGAAGAAGAAAGATAAAAACAAATGAAAGAGAGATGAGGAGAGGGGGCGGAATTAATGAAAGAAAGAAAGAATTATAAAAAAGTGAAAACCAAAAAGAAAAGAGAAGAAAGAATAATTAGATTAGAAAGAAGAAGAAAAAGAGAAGAAGAAAAAGAAAGAGCAGAAAGAGAAGAAAAGAAGACAGAAAGAAATAGAAAAAGGAAGAAAAAAGAAAGAAGAAGAGAAGAAGAAGTAAAGATGAAAGAAAGAAAAAGAAAGAAAGAAAATAGAAAGAAGAAGAAGAAAGAAAGAAGAAAAAGAGAAAGGAGAAAAAGAAAGAAAGAAAGTATAGAGAGAAGTAAGAAGAAAGAAAGAGAAAAGAAAGATAGAAAATAAGAAAAGGAAAAATAAAAAAGGAAAGAAAAGAAAGAAAAAGAAAAGAAGAAAAGAAGAAAGAAAGAAAAAGAAAAGAAAGAAGAAAAAGAAAAGAAAAGAGATAAAGAAAGAGTAGAAAAAGATAGAAAAAAAGAAAGAAGAAAAAGAAAGAAAAGAAGAAAGAAAAAGAAAGAACAGAGAGAAATAGAAGAAGAAAAGAAAGAAAAAGAAAGAAAGAAGAAGAAAAAGAAAGAAAGATAGAAAGAAAGAAAGAAAAAATGAAAAGAAAAAGAAAGAAAGAAAAAAAGAAAGAAAAGAAAGAAAGAAAGAAAAGAAAGGAGAAGAAGAAAGAAGAGAAAGAAAGATAGAAAGAAGAAGAAAAGAAAAAGAATGAAAGAGGAAAGAAGAAAGAAGAAGGAGAAATAAGAAAGAAAGAAGGAAGAAGAAAGAAGAAAGAAAAGGAAAAAAAAGATGAAAAAAGATAAAGAAGAGATAGAAAAAAAGAAAGAGAGAAAAGAAAAAAGAAAAAGGAAAGAAAGAAGAACAGAAGGAGGAGAAAGAAATGAAAGAAAAAAGAGAAAGGAAAGGAGATAATCACAACAAGAAAATGAAGAAAGAGAAAATAAAGAGATTACTGAAAACAGGAATTTGTCTTCAAATTAAAAAAGAAAAGAAAAGAAGAACAACTGGAGCGAATGGGATCCTGGTGTCAAAAAAATTCTGAGAGGGCTGAGATTGCTCGTATTAGTCCGCCCAAACTGGGGGAGGCATTAAGGTATCGCTAATATAGGCTATTGACTCACGTGACTCGATAAACGTCATCAGCAACAGAGAGGCGAATACTTGCTTTCGCCCGCCCAACCCCCTCCTCGTGTTTACCAGGGTCGGTGGTGGGTGCGGGGGTAAATGGTGTGTTACATATATCATTGTGTCTTGTAGGTGGATGGCCGGGTACGCGCTCGGCGCAACTAGTTACCCCCACCCGCCCCAATACCCTTTACCTTACCACAATAATCTTGTCTACCCCTCCGGGCGGTTTTTAGTTGGCCATTCCCAAAAACTTTTCGGTGGGGGGTTTAACAACTCAAAGCGCTTGAATAACAAGAGGACCAATTCTTGATCTTCTAAAAAGCTGTAATCAAGTAGCATATCCTGCAATATAAATTTGACTAAGCAGGAACTGTGGATATACTCACAGTATGATATTTTTTTGTTGTTTGATTTTGTTTAACGGCATATCAACCTCAGTGGGTCATTTTAATTGCCGATAAAGTTTTTGGAATAAATCAATTCTAATCGGATAATACAATTTTTTTCATAATACATTTTTCTATTTACCCAATGATGGGACCCTAACAGGTACTACTGAGCATTCCGGTCAGGTGGACGCAGGGAGCATGGTGATTGATAGGGTGCCCACATTCCCCAACCTCCAAATGGAAGCCTCACCATGAGATAAGAGTTTAACGTCATTCCCCAGGACAATGTAGACCGCAGCTACGCCTTCTAGCACCCCATATGATAAAAGGGGTTGGGGCGTTGCATAAGGCAATAGGGTTGGGAAATCATATAGGTGCTAGGGCTGACGTGACCAGCCGATTGATCGGAGGGGCCTCTCGACGCCCGTCTAGCCCAAGATAGGGCAAAGTGTGGAGTATTGCAATGTTCATGAACTGCTCATCCCCTGGGCTCTTCCTTAAGCATCACGGTCGCCCCCACGCCAACAGGTGGCCCATTGGGGGAGTCTTACCTCTGCAAAGGTTGCAGTCGGTTGGCATTCTAACCCACCAGCCGACAGGGCGGAGTATGAACTATTTAAATCAATTACAACGTTTGATATGTTTAATCTTAAGATGTTTTACTTAAGTAAGGGCCAAATTGAAGTGTTTGCTGTCATGGACTGCTCAGCCACAAGGATTTCGTTACCTAGACTAGACGGCGCTAGAAGAGGCCCCTTCGACTAATCGGCTGGTCATGTTCAAACCCTAGCATATATGATTGTTCCCAAACCACTATTTCCTATGGAAAACCCTGAACCCTTTTTATCCATATATAATTTACAACCCCTCGCAGGAGCAGGATGTGACATCAATGTCATTTCTTACGGATTTTAACAGATTTGAATTCAGAGTTTTACATCTCTCCTTAATTGGTTAGCCAACCAAGGTTTAAAGAGCTCAGTCTCCTAGCTATTTACATAGCTTGAAGGGGAGAATAATTGATGCATACTTTTCCACGGGTATTAGGCTAATGTGAAATGCAAACAGCCCTGGTCCGATGTGAACTCGGGTGTTCGAGTCCATTTTCCCACGATTCCTAACATTAGACCACTCCCTACCTTTTTATATCAGATAGTGCTAGATAGGGGTGGCTGAGGATCTTAGTGTCCTGGTATGACGTTAAGCATCATCGATGGTTAATGTTTGCTGTTCTGTGGGAGAGTGGGTACCGCTTTCATCACCATTAACTCCCAGGTAACACTCTTGTTAGGGTTCATGCTATGGGTAAATAGAAAAATGACTTAAAAATGTTTGTTTTTTTTTAAATATTGAGTTAATAGAAAAGTATCAATTAAGAATAAATAAACAAGGCGTGATTCGGCATAAGAATAAACCTACACTGGTTGAGTGCGTAAATCCAACACTCAACGGAAGGTACGTTCATGGATCTTAAGTTTTGAATGCTTAAAATAAAAGTAACCAATTAGCTAACATTGAAATCGTAACAAGCCGAGTCCAAACTCCAATCGTGCGATTAGTGTCGCCTTTCAGATTTAATACCTTGAGAAAAGGTATGAGCCCATGTTCAAGACACGTCAACCACGTCCTATAGGGTTAATCTTAGACCGACAAGTTAGGGAATTCCTTAAAAAAAATCACCCATAATTTGCCAGTAAGCACATTATTACAAATAAAGTTGTGTATGGAAAGATGAAATAAATGATGTGATCATTCTGATAGATCGAGATTGAGCGAGATTTCCACTACCAATAATGGCTGAACATGTTTACGGAAGGAACAAATCGGAAGCAGTTATTTCGATGCTGAAAGTGAACTTGAATTTGAAGATTTGAATAAATTTTTGCTTTGCTTTTGTAATGATAGTGATAAATATATATAAAGCGAATTTACTTATATTTATTTTTTCACTGCCGTTTTACTGTTGTTATTCTTTATTTTCCCTGCAAAAAATATCACACAAAAAGCACACAGCTTTGCATTATGTTATATATATATATGTATAGTGTAAATGGAAAAGAAATTGACCGACATATGAGGAAAAACTGAGGTAAAGAAAAGAAATGTAGATGGATAAAGATGAATTTTAATCGATATCACATTCATCGAATATCACTGTACACATGTGTTTCCGGTGCAGGTTTAATGTGTGGTGAAATAATTTTCGCACACATACAAGTAATGGCGTACCTTCATCAGAGTGAAATCATTTATTGTTTATATGAAAAAATATCGTTGGGGGAAAAAACAACAGAGATTTTTGGAAAATATTCGAAAATCGAATTTTTTTAAAAATTTGGAAACGCGTGAGAATAGTTAAGAATGAGACCCGTTCATGAATTAGGATATTTGTTGTTTTTTTTTTGGTTTTTTAAGGGGTTATGGTACAATATAATATATAATATATATATATTATATATACAAAAAATTAAATTAAAAAAGAATAATGAGGAATTTAAATTATATTAGCAAATATAGGGCGTTCACAACTTAGAGGGGTGTAAAAGTGACCCCTGCTATGAATAAGTTAAGCAAAAAATTATAACAACAACAACAACAAAAGGATAATAAATAAAGAGAGCATAATTTAAGTAGGTCCAAATAAAGATTTTAACCGAGATAGGGAGAGAAGAGAATAAGACAGCACAGGATTCTGGCTCCTGTTGAGGCTTAAAAATAAAGAAATATATACTATATATCATATAGCATATTAGTATATATATATTGTATATTTTTAATTTGCCAGATTTTTATAGATCAAATGTTTATTTATAAACAGCTACCCAGGTTTACTTGTAAAATAATAAATCATTTCTTGTTTATAATAAACATTGATCTATAAAAACTCAGCCAAATTAAAATAAATAGCTTAGCTTCTCACAATTGTGAATTGAGCACTGTATTTTTCTTTGTTTCATCACAAAAAAAATGTTTCTATCATATATAATATATATATATAAATATATATATAAGTTATATATCAAGTTGTAAACACGGTTTGTTTAGAAATGGCTTTTTGCCCGATAATTTTTTGGGTTATTATTCCTCTTCTATGACTTTTTATTACACGACGATATGATAATTATCGGCAAAAAGCCTATTCTAAACAAACCGTGTTTACACTTAGTCATATGCGAATGCGTGTAATAAAAAGTCACTAGAAGAGGAATATTAAACCTAACCCCTTAAACAAATCGTAAAATCTAAGAAGTCCGTTTGGTGTAGAGGTTATGGGAATCGCCTGTCAGCTTGGCAGTCCGGTTTCAAATCACGGCACAGGGGGTCTTCGCATTATAGCTCTGCTGATGAGCCTAATAGGCCGAAAGTAACTATACAGACCATTGGATTTTTTCTCGATTTGATTTAGCCAGGTATTCCCGCCCTAACATTCATTATTAATTAATTAATTTTTCAAAATTAGGTACGACTCCAATTAAGCATATATATATAATAGTTATATTATATAGCAGCTCGGCTTATTAAACTCCATTCGTTAATTCGTTTAATTGTGTTTTTTCAATTTTATAATATTACATATTGTCCGTATTTACTTCCATATTTCCTTCATATCTTGTCAATTTGAAAAATTTACACATAACGAAAATAAACAAATTGGCTGATCTGCACTGAGGCTCGTAGACTTTTGTTTATTTATTTTTCCCTTAAAAACAAACGCCCTGAGGGACGGTTTGTTTCAACAAACCGAAACACTTCAGCATGGCTTATTAATAAGATCATTCGTTAATGGAAACTTCGTGTTTTTTTCAATGTTTATATTACATCCATACACACACACACACATATATATTATACTATATATATATACTGTGTGTGTGTGTGCGCGTGTGTGTTGTGTGTGTGTAGCTTTGGGCAGGCATCCTTTTGCATTATAACACGTAGAATGAAACAAAAAGGTACGTTCCTGTTTATCATTTGTATTAACAATTTTTTTCGATGGCCCCACCCTATTGTATCGAATATCCTAACGAAAAATACGCAGCATTTTGCACAAAGAAAACAAAAAAAATCAACAGAAATTAAAAGAGGACGTAATTCATTTTTTATTAGCAACTGGTAAAACAACCAAAGCTCGTCAGTCCACTTAAGAGTAAGTACAGGTTTACGTGTACGATACGCCGCACCATACGTATATAGCTGTGTACATATCACGAGCGCGTATCAACGAACACAGGTGTTGCGTTCGTATGGTTGTAGAATGCTGAATAACAGAGGGGACTTTAGATCAAGTGGACCGTTAACACCTATACATTTTTAGCAATACAAGGACGTTATATAGAAACCCCTGAACTCAAGTTAGAGAGGGGGTGCGTATGTCATACACAAAGGTTTATGTTTTTAGACGTACACGCCCCCAGACGCCAATTTTGTTCTTTCCCACCCATGACTTTCGGCTTGTGGGTGGGCCCACGTTAAAACGAGGCCATTGTGCCCAGTCCCATACAAGTGGGGTATGAGGCAAATACAGCCCCCCAAAAAACCTGCGTATTTATACTCAAGGGTGGACTAACTCAATGGTAGTTGTTTCTTAAGAGGCTTTTGCACACAAATATTCCTGGAGGGGGGAGGTTTCTCCTGATGGTTGTAGCTAACGTACTGGAATTGCGAAAAACCGACTTAAGCGAGTTCGAATCTAGTCGCGCGATTACGTTCTCTTTCGAATTAACATGACCCTTGAGAGACGTATACCCCCTGCAAATAGTTAAATAGTATCCCAATTGTTTTCTATAAAGACGGATTTGAATAACCCACAAAGGGTTGGTATGCCACGAAAACAAAGAAACTAAAAGCAATAATTCACCTTTTCTTTCTCAAGCCATAAGACCGCATATGGTTGGTTTGGTTGGATTTACGGCAGGTCAAACTCTTTTTTGGGTTATCATGCCGAAAAACGTTTTGGTTTTATTCATTTTTGATGGGCATTGAAACTTCTTGTTCTTAAACTCAATTTATAAACAAACATTTTTTAACTTATTTTATTTAATCCATAAATGCACCAGGTAACTGAACGCACTCCGAGTCAGGGGTGAACCCGGGAGTAATTGCGTATAAACGGGGATACTCAACATTGCCCAAAGCTCCAGAACTGGAAACTCTCACCATTGATGCATTTTTACGTTCTATACCGCAGGACAGTCCAAGATGTTGGCTGCCCAGGGAGGATAAACTTGCAACCTCTAATAAAAATAAAAAAACTAGCAGGACCTGTGAATATACCACAGTATGATAATTTAATTATTAGAACATGTGGATTTGTTTACTTAAGAGCCTATTGCCAAATAGGTTCATGTGTAAAAGTATAATAATCTTGATTTTATCCTCTCTCTCTCACTCTTTTTTTATTTATTTTTCCTTCTTTCCCTGTTTTCATTTATTCGATGTGAAACAGATTAAGCATTATCGCTTCCCATGCGACCAATCCTCTGTCTTTTCCCTATTGCTCTTTCTTTTCTTTCTTTCTTTCTTCTTATTATAGTTTTTTTTCTGGGCAGTCCTTGTTTTCTTCCTTTCCTTTCTTTAATAAAAAAACGGAAATGGTCCATTTATTTAGTGTAGGTGACGGACACTGCAAAAAGGTAAATAAGAAAGTTTGGTTGATAAGCAACAGTTGTGACCAGATAATCAGGATTGTACATTTTTGGCATTTCAATCTGTGTACGATTTGGATGGTCTTCATGTTTAACCAGAGGGTTTTGCCAAAGATGATAACGGTCGTCTTTAAGAATACGAGTATTTGGGTATAATTTCAGTAAGGATTGTTGATCTATATAAATAAGTCATGTGTTCCTTTTTTCCCCTGGCAGGTCCCTTTCTGTTTATTCTGGGGAAGAAGTTTACGGCCATTAAGGGGGAAATATAAGTTTCTTGTTGTTATTACCGCAGCAGTCCCATATTTTCGCACATCTGGGTAGACCAAGTTATTGGGTCTATGGGTTGCTAGGGACGGTTACTTTTTGTTGGGCTTTCCTGGATTAGGGTAATTATTCTTTAGTTATCACATTAGGGTACGTTTGTTTCTTGTAGGCACCTGTTCAGTTGTTTGGGTGTCATTCCCTCCGTGGATGGAAGGGAATTTTTCGCAACCAGAATCTATGTTATGCCATCTTGGCCTGGGTGGTTTTTCCTGTTTGTTACTTTCTTCTTCTTCTTCTTCTTCTTCTTCTTCTCTTTCTTTCTTCTTCTTTTTGAGTTTCACATCCAGTGTTAAGCTGATGGTCTTTCACTGGAGTCTGAGTGACAGCCAAAGTCTCCTGCAGGTCTCCAGGACTCTTTCTGAGTATTCTGGCAAGATGCAGCAGTGCAGTGTTCTGAAATGGTTTTCATCCTTCCTCTGATTTCCAAACCTTTCCAAAGCCTTTTCCAATTACTTTTTGGGACTGTTCCAAGTGCACCACCACAATTGGTATCACTTGCTTCCTTTCATGTTCGCATAACTTTTCAGTTCTCTGCAAAAGGTCGCAGATATTTTGTCTATTTTTTCATTTTCCTTTACTTCACCCTGGTGATCTGGCTGGCAACTGCAAAATGCCACGACAGGTTGACAAAGTTCTTTCTTTTTTGTTTATCAATACTAGGTCTGGCCTACTGCTGGATAAGGTGTCCGTTTTTATTTCAAAAGTCCCAGAGATATTTTATGCGGTTTCGCTTCTCAGAACTAGTATTTATGGTTATATGCATAATAGCCAATTTTGTTATATGGTGAAATTTTAATTTTTTGCATAATTCCAGTGGATCAACCTTCCGCAAACGCCAGTCGTGTCTAGTTTTGTAATTCTGCGTTGTCTAGTTTTGCTTACATTCGCAGAGTAACATGTTTACAGTCTCAATCTTCTAATTACCCTGCAAAGTCCACTTTACTATTTTGTTGGGTCTTTCAATTTTCGCTTTTGATTGTAAGTTTTGTGCCTTATGGCATTATTTTGTGGCAGCAATTATTTAGTGATTCAAGTTTCCGTTTTTGGAGGTTTCCTTTTGCTTAACGCATGTCCAAGTCTTTTTCCATGTGCAACGCATCTTCTATCTTGTTCGTTTGAAGCATCCCATATAATTGTTTTCTTCCCATTTTTGTTTCTAGTCTTTGTGTTTTTCTGTTTGTCATCTGTCGCTTCCTACTATTGTTGGCCACCCATAAGTAGTTTGTCTTTGCTGCTTCTTGTGTATCTTCAGAGTTGTTTGGATTGTTGTTTCTACGCATTGCCTCATGTTGGCAAGTGCCTCTTCACCTTCCTTTCTTGACACATATAAATCTATCTCTACGTCTCTAGGGTGAGAGCCTGGTGCCATGGTCATTATTTTCTCGGTCCTTTGGTTATCTGTCTGAGTTCTCTTTTGTCCTATTTTGTAGAAAAGGTCCTGAGTATCTTTTAATGGGGACAGCCCAGTATTAATTTCCTTTGATTAGATTTTCTGCTGGGATTAATTAATTATTATTGATTATACTTATTATTTATTATTATTTATTAATATTATTGTGATTGTTGTTGTTGGTTGTTGTTGTTGTTGTTTTTGTTTTTGCTGGGTTGTTTTTTTTATATTACGTATGACATCTAGATGTTTACTACCAAAATATGTTCAGGCGTTGGGTTGTTGACTATCAGATTTAACTATATCCGATTTTTTCCGCCCCCTATGTTTAGTCCAAGCTTCTTTGTTAAAATAATAATGTATTTAATTTTAACAAAAGAACTGTTGTGACTAAACATGGTGGGAGATAATCGAACAGATAAATTAGTTAAATTTATAGTCAACAACCAACTGGAACATATTTGGTAGTAAAATCTAGAAAAGTCATGTAGTAATATAAAAAAAACAACAGCAAAAACAAAAACAAGCAACAACAACAACACAAAACAACAATCACAATAAATAATAAGATATAATAATAATACATGATAGAATAATAATATCTAATAATCAGCAGAAATTAATCAAGGAACTTAATACTGGGCCTGTCCCCATTATAATACTCAGGACCTTCTTAAAATGGAGCAAAAGAAAGAACTCAGACAGATAGACCAAAGGACGAGAAAATTAAGTGACCAATGCCCAGGCTCTCCACCTAGAGACGATAGAGATAGGATTTATATGTGTCAAGAAAGGAAGGGTGAAGAGGACTTGCCCAAATTGAAGGAATGCGTAGAAACACAATGCCACAACTTGAGATTCAGCAAGGAAAGCAAAGACCAAACTACTTATGGTGGGCCACAATAGTAGAGCGACAGATGGACAAACAGAAAACAACAAAGACTAGAAAACAAAATGGAAGAAAACAATTATATTGGGATGCTTCAAACGACAAATAGAAGAGGTTGCACATGAAAAGACTTGGACATGGGTTAAAGAAAGGAAACCTCAAAAAAAGAAACTGAAATCACTATAATTGCTGGCACAAAATCATGGCATAAGGACAAAACTACATCAAAGCGAAAATTGAATAAGACCCAACAAAATAGTAAATGTGGACCTTTGCGGGAATAGAGATGAGACTGTAAAACCATGATAACTCTGCGAAAATGTAAGCAACTAGCAACAACGAGAATACAAAACTAGAACACGACTCGGGTGGGAAGGTGATCCATGGGAATTATGCAAAAAAATTAAAATTTTCACCCTTACAAAAAATGGTATATGGCATAAACGCCAGAATCTGTTCCTTGAGAACGAAACGCATAAAAAATTCTCTGGGACTTTGACAATAAAAAAGGATCACCTTATCCACCAGCAAGAGGCCAGACCTAGTATTGATAAACAAAAAAGAAAGAACTTGTCAACTGGTGGATTTGCAGTGCCAGCAGATCACCAGGGTGAAGTTAAAGGAAAATGAAAAAATAGACAAGATATCGTGACTTGGGGCAAGAGAACTGGGAAACAAAGTTATGGGAACATGAAGTGAAGTGATACCAATTGTGGTTGGTGCCACTATGGAACCATGTCCCAAAAGGATTGGAAAAGGGTTTGGAAAGTTTGGAAATCAGAGGAAAGGATTTGAACATTCAGAACACTGCACTGCTGGCCAATCTGCCAGAATACTCAAAGAGTCCTGAGACCTGAGGAGACTTGCTGCTCACTCAGACTCCAGTGAAAAGACCATCAGCTCTAAACACTGATGTGAAAACTCAAAAAGAATGAAGAAGAAAGAAGAAGAAGAAGAAGAAGAAAGAAGAGAAGAGAGAAGTAACAAACAGGAAAACACCAGGCCAAGATGGATACATAGATTCTGTGGCGAAAAAATTCCTCCGATCCACGAGGGAATGACCCAACAACTGAAGCAGAGTGGGCCTACAAGAACAAACGTACCCTAAATGGATAACTAAAGTGAATAATTACCCTAATCCAGAAAAGACCCACAAAGGCAACCGCCCTAGCACCATAGACCAATAAGCGTTGTCTACCCATGATTGTGGAAAATATGGACTGGCGGTGAAGTAAACAAGGAAATAGTATATTTCCTTAATTGGCGTAAAACTTTTCCCAGAAGTAACAGAAAGGGATGCTGCAGCGGGAAAAAGAGGTAAGCACATGACTTTATTGTTATATAGATCAACAAATCCCCTTAACTGAAGATAGTACAAATACTCGTTATTCCTTAAAAGTACGACCGTTATCATCTTGCAAAACCTCTGGTTAAAAAAATGGGGGGGGGTGGGTGGAGGACCATCCAAGAACGTACAAGAATGAAATGCAAATGTAAATCCTATTATCTGGTGGTATGCTTATCAAACCACAAAAATAAATTCTTATTTCTTTTTTGATGTCGTCACCTCAACTAAATAATGAGCCATTCGTTTTTTTTAATAAAGAAAGGAGAAGGAAAGAAAAAGGACATGCAGAAAAAATATAGATAATAAGAAAGAAAGAAAGAAAGAAAGAAAAAGAGAAAATAGGGAAAAGACCAGAGGGATTGGTCGCATGTGAAGCGGGAGTAAGCTAATCTAGTTTCAATCGAATTAATGAACAAGGGAAAGGAAGGAATAATAAAAAAAAGAGTGAGAGGAGGGACGAGGTAAATCAAGATTATTTATACCTTTTTATCACCTATTGAACTATTTGGCAATAGCTCTTGAAGTAAAGCAAATTCAATCATGTTCTTAAATAATTAAAATTATCAAGTACTGTGGTGATATTCACAGGTCCTGCTTAGGTTTTTTTTTTATTTTATTAGAGCTTCCAAGTTTTATCCTCCCTGGGCAGCCAACATCTTGACTAGTCCTGGGTATGACGTAAAATGCATCTAATGGTGAAAGTTTCAGTTCTGGAGCCTTTGGGCAATGTTGAGTTAATCGCCCTTATTATCGCAATTACTCCCGGGTTCACCCCTGACTCGGAGTAGTAGTACCTGTCGCATTTATGGATTAAATAAAAAATAATTTAAAAAAATGTGTTTATAAATTGAGTTTAGAAAAAAGAATGTTCAATGCCCATTACAAAATATGAATAAAACAAAAACGTTTTCGCATGAAGATAAACCCAACAAAGAGTTGACCTGCGTAAAATCCAACAAACCAACATTATTGCGGGTCTTAATGGCTGAGAAAAGGTGAATTATTGGCTTTTAGTTTCTTTGTTTTCGTGGCAATACCAACCTTTGTGGGTGGGTTAATTCAAATCCGTCTTTATAGAAGAACAATTGTGATACTAATTTAACTAGTGTGAGGTGGGGTTCATAACGTCTCTCAAAGGGTGTTAATTCGAAGAGAACGTAATCGCCGACTGATTTCGAACTCGCTTATACGTTTTTGCAATCCAGTACGTTAGCTACACATGCAGGAAACTCCCCCTCCAGGAATATTTGTGTGCAAGTTTCCTTCTTAAGAAACAACTACCATTGAAAGTATAGTCACCCTTGAGTAATGAATACGCAGGGTTTTTTGGGGGGGCTGTATTTGCCTCATACCCCACTTGTGATGGGCTGGGCACAAGGCCTCGTTTTAAACCGTGGGCCCCCCACAAGCCGAAGGCGTGCCATGGTGTGGGAAAGAACAAAAAATTGCGTCTGGGGGGCTTTACGTCTTAAAGAAACATAAACCTTTGTGGTATAATACGGCACGCCCCTCTCCTAACTTGAGTCAAAGGGGTTCTATATCAACGTCCTTGGTTTGTAAAAAATGTATACGGAACGTCCAACTTTGATCTAAGTCCCTCTGTTTTTCATCAGTTCCTACAACCATACGGAACCGCACACTGTGTTCGTTGATACGCGGCTCGTTATGTACACAGCTATATACGTGTGGGTATCGTACACGTACACTGTACTTACCTCTTAAAGTGACTGAAGCTTTGGTTTTTACAGTTTGTTAAATGATTCGTCCTCTTTATTTTTGTGATTTTTTTTTGTTTCTTTGGTGCAAAATTGTGCGTATTTTCCGTTAATAATTTCGATAAATAGGGTGGGGGCATCGAAAAAAATTGTTAATAAAATTGATAACAGGAGACGTACCTTTTGTGTCATTCTACGTGTATAAATGAAGGATGCCTGCCCAGTACACACCACACACACACAACCGCGCACACTACACACACATATATTATATATATGTATATAATTATATGTGTGTGTGTGTGTGTGTAATATAAACTTGAAAAAAACAGCCAAGTTTCCATTAAGCGAATGATCTTTAAAAGCCGATGCTGAAGTGTTTCGGTTTGTTGAACAACCTCCCTCAGGGCGTTTGTTGGTTTAAAGAGAAAAATAAATAAACAAAAAGTCTACGAGCCTTCAGTGCGAGATCAGCCATATTTGTTTATTTGTCGTTATGTGTATTTTCCAATGACTAAGATATGAAGAAAATATGAAGTAAATACGACAATATGTAATATTATAAAAATATGAAAAAAACACAAAGTTAACGAATGTAACGAATGATTGTTTAATAAGCCGAAAGCTGCATATATATAGTATATATATATATAATGCTTAATTGGAGTCGTACCTAATTTTTGAAAAATTAATTAATTTAATAATGAATTAGGCGGGAATACGCTGGCTAAACAAATCGAGAATCAATGGTCTTGTATGTACATTTCGGCCTGAGTTGAGGCCTCATCAAGCAGACGCTATAGATCGGAAGACCGCCTGTGCGTGATTTGAAACCGGAACTGCCAAGCGCATGGCCGATCCCATAACCTCTACACCAAACGGAAACTTCTAGATTTTACGATTTGTTTAAGGGTAGGTCTAATATTCGTCTTCTAGTGACTTTATTACACGATGATATGATAAGTTGTAACACGGTTTGTTAGACATGGCTTTTTGCCGTAATTAATCATTGTCGTGTAATAAAGTCACTAGAAGAGGAATAATAACCCAAAAATTAATCGGGCAAAAAGCCATCTTAAAACAAACCGTGTTTTACACTTATATATACTTATAATATATTATATATATATATATATATAGAAACATTTTTTTTGTGATGAAACAAAGAAAATACAGTGGCTCAATCACAAATGTCGTGAGAGCTAATAATTTATTTAATTTGCTGAAGTGTTTTATAGATCAATGTTTATTATAAACAAGAAATGATTATTATTTACAAGAAACCCTGGGTAGCTGTTTAATAATAAACATTGATCTATAAAAATCTGCAAATTAAAAATATATAATATATATAATATATTATATATTATATATATATGATTCTTTATTTAAATAACAGGAGCCAGAAATCTGCCTGTCATTCTTCTTCTCTCCGCTATCTGCGGGTAGAATCTTTATTGGACGCTACTTGAAATTTATGTTGCTCTTTATGTTATAATCCTTTTGTTGTTGTTGTTGTTTTATAATTTTTGCTTAACTTTTCATAGGCAGGGGTCAGCTTTTTACACCCCTCTAAGGTTGTGAAACGGCTATATTGCAATTTATATTTATAATTTATTATCTTTTTAATTTAATTTTTTTGTATATATAA
>CM042151.1:103831957-103846957 GCA_023376005.1 Doryteuthis pealeii
ATGGAAATCGAATTAGAAAATATTATGCGACATGTTAGGATAAAAGAAGGGAAAACAACCTGGAATGGACGGAATACAACTTACCAAATCAAGACACTTATAAAAAACACTTGCAGGGAGAAAAAAGAAGTGCTTACAAATACATAGGAATTTTAGAAATCAGACACTATTCAAGCAATCAGAGATGAAAGGAAGGGTTAACAAACGAATACTCCAGGTATAACGGGAAAATGAGAAACATGAAAGAACTCCTAAGAAACACTAAAAGCTCGTTTTGCGTTTTCTTTATCTTTCACGCAATAAAGCTGTTATCTGCTGGACTGCTAAAATCTACCAGTTGAAAATTCTCTTTTTCTCGTTAATTTTCTTTTACTACCTATGCCTTGGTCTTCTGGCGTTCAGGAATCATCTTCACAGGGTTTTCCAAGTGCTAACGAATCGTACTCCTAACCTTTATCTCTAGTTAATATGTTAGTTTAAATAGAAGTAAAGGAAATAAGACGTACCAAAGAATATCTAGTTTATTTAACATTTCTTATTGTTATCTCATGAACCTTTAATTTTAGGGATTTTATATGGAAGATAGATTTGATTAACTCAGGTATTTTATTGCACTTATTACCAAATACTCGTATTCCTTAAATAAGATAAAAGATATCCGACCCGTATAATCATCTCTGCAAACAACCCTTCTGGTATTAAGAAAATAAAGACCATCCATACAAATATCGTAATAACAACGCAAGTGCACAATAATTTTAGCAAAAAATGTATATCTCTGATTATCTTTAAGGAATGTTGTCAGTTTTATTCATTATCCTAAATTCTTATTATAATTTTCTTTTGGAGCTGTCGTCACCCACTAAATAATGGACCAATTACACGTTTATATTTGTTTTATCAAAGAGAAGAAAGGAAAGGAAAGATAAAAGAGGACTCATGTCACCCTTAGAAAAAATATCATGAAGAAGATAAGAGAAAGTAAAAGAAAGGCAACAGAGTTACAAGCATGAAAACTGGGTATTGAGTATTGAGAGAATAGAAGTAAGAGGAGTGATTGTTATTAAATAAAAATAAACGAAGTGCAGTAAATGAATACAGAAGGTGATTAGGTTACGCATGTGAGTTATAAGCGGTGAATGGTCAAACATAGCTAGATTCTGTTCAACGATATAATAAAAATGATAAATGAAATAGAATATGGGTCAACAACAGTTATTATAAATAAAAAAAAAGAGTGTTATTAATGAGGTGGTAAATAAGAAGAAAGATAGAATCATGGGAGGAAGTGTGACGGGTATAAATTCAATGAACAAATAGGATAATACATTTTATTTTTGTCTTAGCACATTGAAGTAGCTATATATTATGTTGTCGGTCACAGAATCAGGAAAAACCACACATATAGCCTCCTCTAATTAATAATAAGAATAACTAATAATAATATATATATACAGTTTACAGCACCTGTGTTACTGTAATAATTTAAATTTAGTGACTTAAGGACACAGAAGGGGCAAATAACAAAGGTAACGTTGTGGTTATCCACAGGTCCGAGTATTTAAATTTTCATTAGGTTGCGCAAGTTTATCCTCCCTGGGCACCAACATCTTCGGCGTCCTGGGTATCGTTAAACTGCATCTAATGGTGAAATTTCAGTTCATAAATAAGAGGAGGTGAGGAACCTGGTAAATTATGTGTGGTGACAAAGTCAAGAGAGGTGAAAGTGATTGAAGATACCGATAGCGACGACTGTCATGGTCGCGTGAGAGAAGAGACAGAGGAGAGTAGGAATCGCATTACTCCCAGGTTCACCCTGAAGGGTATGGCAAGGAGGAGATGTATAGAAATGAGGAAGAAAGGAGCATATTAGATAGATGAGTTAGATAGATTAGAAGAGATAAGACGAACGTAGAGGAGATAGAGCGGAGAGAGAGAGAAGTACGTGAGTGATATATGAGAGCGAATAAGGAAGGAGGGAAAAGGTATGAAAAAATAAGAAGAGCCTAAGTATATTCAATAAATTGAACAATTGTTAGCAGAGAAGGTTACTATGAGAGTAGAGAAGGGGAGCTAGTAGGTGTGGGTGATTGGTAGACAGAAAATTCAAAGAAGTATGATTGTAGTGCTCCGAGAATGGGAAAAAGAAAGTATAAGTGAGGAAGAAAAGAAAAAGGAAGAAAAAGAAAAGAGGTAAAAAACAAAATGATAGAGAGAGAGAGAGAGCGGTGGCGAGGATGGGCCACCATCATCTAAAAATGAATAAAACACAACGTTTTTTCGGGCATGAATAACCAATTCAAATCGAAAGAAAAGAGAGGGAAGTTGAAGCCATTTGAATAACACAAAGGAATAAAGAGAAAAACACAGAAGATAAGAAACAAGATAAGAAAGAATAATTAGATCAAGAAAGAAAGAACTGACAAAAGAACGAGAAAAGAAAGAACAGGAATGAGAAAAAGGATAAACAGAAAGGAGTAATAAAGATAGATAGAAAGAAATAGGAAAGCAATAAGAAGAAAAAGAGGATGAAAGAAAGAAGGAGAATAAAGAAAGTAAAGATAGGTGCTTATAAGAGATGGATATAGAAATGCAATAGATAATGAATATAATTGGTAAAAACGTGAGAGAAACGTACAATAGAAAAGAAGAACTGAAATATAGTGAGGTAAGTGAAAGAAAGTTCGAAGATCCCATCAATTGATAATAAGAAGAAAAAAAGAACAAGATTGCTAAAGACATGACTAAAATTTATACATATATGAAATGGAGAGGTGTCAGTTACAAGAATATGCATCTACGAGAAAGAAGTAGATAGAATAAAGAAAGATAAACAGAAGGAGAGAAAAAGGAAAAAAAGAAAGACAAAGGAAAGATAAATGAACAGCAAAAAGACAAAGAAGAGAAGACTAAGAAAGAATATAAGGATAAAAAGCAAAAAGAAAGGAAAAAGAAAACAGTAAGAAAAACAAGGAACAGAATATAAGAAGAATAGAAGAGTAAGGAGAATTTATGGAGAACGAAAAAATCGAATAACGAGTAAATGAAAGAAAAGAAAGTAAAAACGAGAAAAAGATAACAAAGAAAGAGAAGGAACAATGACAACAAGCAACAACGAAAAAACGGTACCAGAAAGAAAGAAGAAAATAGTATAGAAAGTAGATGAAAGCAAAAGAAAAAGAAAGCGAAAGACATCATGATAAGAGAAAAACAGAAACGGAACGCAAATATATAAGAGAAAAGAGTGAAAGAAGAAATAAGAAAGGAAAGAGAGAACGACACACTATAGAAGAGTATAAGAAATAAGATAATAACAGGCCAGAAGGTTAAAGTAAATATAGAATTAGGAGAAGAGGCAATAGGTATGTTTGAGAAGCATTAAGAAACAAGTACAAAAGACAAAGAACATACGAACGAAGAAAGGAAGGAAACTGAAAGACACAAAGAAAAAGCAAGTGCAAATAGAAAAAGAGAAGCTGACATTGAACTGTCTAGGTGCAGCGAAATCCAACAAATCAGAAGTCTCTCACTCAGAGAAAGGTTTGTTCTATCATGAGTTTTGAAGAGACGCCAGAACTGGGGAGCGGAAAGGGCCGTAGTACATTACGAGGGCGTGCTGGGGTGGAGATTGGCCTGGTCAAATACACAGAATCAACGGTCATAATGTAACTCACAGTGACCTCGAATAACGCTCATCACAAGAGCACCCATTGATGCGGAATATGCTGCCTATTCCCCCACTCACCGCGAGACCCGCCCCATCCCCTCGCGTTTCACCAGCTGGTCGCGTTTAGGAGTGTGAGGGATGTTTCCGGAGGGTAAGATGGGGTGTGTGTTTCTATATAACTTATCTCCTTGTGTGTCTGCTGTGTGGACTGTCCGAGTACGCAGATCGGAGCAATGGTAAACTATTAGATCTCACTCCCACCCCGCCCAATACCTTTACTCCCACTTACTCTCTCTTCAAATCTTGATCCTACAACTCGGGTCTCTGGTTTCAAGCGCTTGGGCCAATTTCTTCCACTTCGATGTCAATATCTACACTGATTAGACAGGCGGCATAAGACAGTAAATCTCTTGCTCACTCAATTTTACTGTAGCAGTATCCGTTTTTGCATTATGGAGCGTTATCATCAGCTAGTTATGTAATTCTCTATTGCCTTGTTTGGATTTTGTTATTTATACGGCCATGATCAATCGTCTGCAGTGGGGTCATATTTTCTTTCAAATGCCGGATACGGAGTTTGAAATCAAATCCAAATCTCCTCTTAGTATGCGTGAACTAATCATCTAAGTTGTATAGTGTATGCTTTTATAGGATATACATTTTTTCTTTAATTTTAAGAACCCCAATAGGTTTATATATGAAATAGAGAACCCTGGAACAGGTAACTTACTTACCGACTCCCCCGTTGAGTCTTAGAATGTGGTACCTAATTTTTTTTTTTTGTCTGTGCAAAATGTGCGTGGAAGTATTTATGCAATGGTGCTCGACAGGGTGAGGATGATAGCCCCACTATTCCTCTCAACCGTCTTTCAAAAAACTGAGTGCCTCAGCCATAGAGTAGGAGTTTAATACGTCTAGTGGTTCCTTAGAGAACATGTAGAACCGCAGCACCGTCCTTTCTAGCATACCAAATAATGATAGAAAAAGGACGTACGGTCTGGTGGTCTTGCATTAAGGGCAAATAGGGTTGTTGGAAACATTCTCAATTGATTGGTGATGCATAGGCTAGGAACTGTAGACCAGCCGATGAATACGGAGGGGGCCTCTCTGACCGCCCGTCTAGCCCCAAGATTTCGCAAAGTGAGTATTTGCATGTTCAATGAACTGCTCATCCACCTGGGCTCTCTCCTTAAGCATCACGGGTCGCCACCCACGGCCAACAAGGTGGCCCCATTGGGGAGTCTTACCCCTCTGCAGAGGTGCAGTCGGTGCATTCTAACACCCCAGCCGACAGGGCGGAGTATGAACTATTATATAATTACAACGTTTGATATGTTTACTTAAGTATGTTTTACTTAAGTAAGGGCCAAATTGAAGTGTTGCATGTCATGGACTGCTCAGCACAAAAGGATTTCTGTTACCTAGACTAGACGGGCGCTAGGAGAGGCCCCCTTCGACTAATCTTGCTGTGTCATTCAACTAGCAACCTATATGATTGAGTCCCAAACCTATATTTTCCCTTATGGAAAACCCTGAACCCTTTTTATCATATATATATTTACCAACCCCTCCGCACGAGCAGGATGTGACACAAGGTCAATTTCTTAAGCGGAGTTTAACAGATTTGAATTCAGAGTTTTCATTCTCCTAGATTGGTTGCCTAACCAAGGTTAAAGAGCTCAGTCTACCCTACTATTTACCCATAGCTGAAGGGAGAATAATTGGATGCATACTTTTCCCAAGGGTATTAGCGCTATGTGAAATGCAAACAGCCTGGTCCAGGATTTGAACTCGGGTGGTCGAGTCCATTTCCCACGATTCTAACCATTAGACCACTCGCCTCCTTTTTATCAGATATGTGCTAGAAGGCGGTGGCTGAGGATCTTAGTGTCCTGGGTATGACGTTAAACTCCATCTGATGGTTAAGTTGCTGTTCTGTGGGAAGTGGTGTACCCTTTCATCACCATTACTCCCAGGTCCACTCTGTTAGGGTCTCATCTATGGGTTAAATAGAAAAATGACTTAAAAATGTTTGTTTTTTTAAATATTGAGTTTAAAGAAAAGTATCAATTAAGAATAAATAAAACAAAACGTATTCGGCATAGAATAACCCTACAATGGTTGAGATGCCGTAAAATCCAACCAATCAACGGAAGGTAACGTTCATGATCTTAAAGTTTGTTGCTTAAAATAAAAGTAACAATTAGCTAACTTGAAATCGTAACAAGCGAGTCCAAACTCCAATCGTGCGATTACGTTCGCTTTCAGATTAATACCATTGAGAAAGGTATGAACCCATTTCAAAGACACGTCAACCCGTCTATAGGGTTATCTTAGACCGACAAGTTAGGGAATCGCATTAAAAAAATCACCCATAATTTGCAGTAAGCAACATTTATTAAAATATAAGTTGTATGGAAAGATGAAATAAATGAAAGTGAATCTTCTGATGGATCTGATGATTACTGAGATTTACACTACAATAATGGCTGACATGTTTACGGAGGAACAAACGGAAGAGTTATTTGATGCTGAAAGTGACGTTGAATTTGAAGGATTTGAATAAATATTTTTACTTTTGCTTTTGTAATTGATAGGATAAATATGTAAAGGAAATTTACTTGATATTTATTTTTCACTGACGTTATTACTGTTATTTCTTTATTTTCTGCAAACAAAATGCACAAAAAAGCGACACGTTTGCATTATGTTATATATACTTGCAAATATATGCACCCTCCGGGTGCAAGTATTTAAGTTTCAATGTAATAAATATTGTATTAAATTAGAAAGGCTAATGAAACTAATAAAGAATACAGATAAAAAGATTTTGAAACAGAGGGAGTAATAATAAAAGATTTGAAAACAGAGGGAGTATAATAAAAAAATGGAACAACTGAAAACTTAACTCTTCCATCACTCTCGTCTTTCATTGTTATTTTTCTAATTTAATAGTATTTAGTTAAAAGAGGAAGTAAAGAATAAAATGCACTTATTATTCTTCTTGTTAATGGATTTCATTTAAGATTCATTGAAGAGATTTTTGCTTATATTTCATTAAAATAAAACCAAACAGTTAGAAATCAATAATACTAAGCACATATTTATTAAATTCGATTTTTTAATATCAATATGCAAATTAGCTTTCCCGTTCACACTGTAAACCGCTATTTTGTTGTATATATAAATATAATTGCATGTTGTCAGTATGTAGACATATTTAACAGTATTATAATGTAAGACAATTTTATTAAAATTGAGTTTTTAGATAAATAAAAACGCATGGAGAATGTGATGTCAATAACTAAGAGAATTGTGACTTGAGTAGGAATATAGTTTCGGTTACAGACAGAAAAACACACAATCTCCATTATAATAAATATATATATATAATATATATAATATATATATATATATATATAATATATATATGAAGGAAGGGGATGGGTTTAGGATCCGACGATATGTTGTAGATAGAAGGAAAGTGGTCAAGAAATGATCTGCTCAGATCGGCTGAGAAAGTCTGTGCATACAGACGAAACGTACCACCCTGTGACTTGTTTTGAGTTGATCATTTCTTGACCACTTTCCTTCTATCTACAACATATATATATATATATATATATATAATATATATATATATATATATATACAAAAAAAATAATAAATTTAGATATAAATTAGCAATATAGCCGTTCACAACCTAGAGGGGTGTAAAAGTTAAGCAAAAATTATAAACAACAACAACAAAAGGATATAAATAAAGAGAACATAAATTTAAGTAGATCCAATAAAGATTTTACCGAGATAGGGAGAGAAGAGAATAGACAGCAGATTCTGGCCCCTGTTATTTAAATAAAGAAATATATATATTATATATATATATATATATATATATATATATATATTATATTAGCAGCTTCGGCTTATTAAACATCATTCGTTAATTCGTTAACTTGTGTTCAATTTTTATAATATTACATATTGTCGTATTTACTTCCATATTTTCTTCATATCTTGTCATTTGAAAATACACATAACGAAAATAAACAAATATGGCTGATCTCGCCCTGAGGCTCGCAGACTTTTGTTTATTTATTTTTCCTTAAACCAACAAACGCCCTGAGGGAGGTTTGTTCAACAAACCGAAACACTTCAGCATCGGCTTATTAAAGATCATTCGTTAATGGAACTTGTGTTTTTTTCAAATGTTTATATTACACACACACACACACATACACACATATATATATATATACATATATATATAATATATATATATATATGTGTGTGTGTGTGTATTTGGGCAGCATCCTTTCATTTATACACGTAGAATGAAACAAAAGGTACGTCTCCTGTTTATCAATTTTATTAACAACCCTAATTACCGAAATATCCTAACGGAAAATACGCACATTTTGCACAAAGAAACAAAAAAAAAAAAAAATAAATAAATAAAGAGGACGTAATCATTTTTTATTACAAACTGCTAAAAACCAAAGCTTCAGTCACTTAAGAGTAAGTACAGGTGTACGTGTACGATACCCACACGTATATAGCTGTGTACATATACGAGCGCGTATCAACGAACACAGGTGTTGCGTTCGTATGGTTGTAGGAATGATGAAAACAGAGGGACTTAGATCAAAGTGGACGTTACCGTATACATTTTTACAAACCAAGGACGTTATATAGAACCCCTTGACTTAAGTTAGAGAGGGGGTGCGCATTATACACAAGGTTTGTGTTTTTTAGACGTACAGCCCCCCCAGACGCAATTTTTGTTCTTTCCCACCCATGAGCTTCGGCTTGTGGGTGGGCCCACGTTAAAACGAGGCCTTGTGCCCAGCCCATACAAGTGGGGTATGAGGCAAATACAGCCCCCCCAAAAAACCTGCGTATTATACTCAAGTGTGGACTATACTCAATGGTAGTTGTTTCTTAAGAGGCTTTTGCACACAAATATTCCTGGAGGGGGGGAGTTCTCCTGATGTTGTAGCTAACGTACTGGATTGCAAAACCGTACTAAGCGAGTTCGAAATCTAGTCGCGCGATTACGTTCTCTTTCGAATTAACACCCTTGAGAGACGTATGAACCCCCTCAATAGTTAAATAGTATCACAATTGTTCTTCTATAAAGATGGATTTGAATAACCCACAAAGGTTGGTATGCCACGAAAACAAAGAAACCAAAAGCAATAATTCACCTTTTCTCAGCCATAAGACCGCATATGTTGGTTTGGTTGGATTTTACGGCAGGTCAACCCTTGTTGGGTTATTTCATGCCGAAAACGTTTTGTTTTATTCATTTTTTGATGGGCATTGAACATTCTTTTTTCTTAAACTCAATTTATAAACACATTTTTAAACTTATTTTTTATTTAATCCATAAATGCGACAGGTACTACCACTCCGAGTCAGGGTGAACCTGGGAGTAATTGCGATAAAGGGATACTCAACATTGCCCAAAGCTCCAGAACTGAAATTTCACCATTAGATGCAGTTTAACGTCATACCCAGGACGCCGAAGATGTTGGTGCCCAGGGAGGATAAAACTTGCAACTCTAATAAAATTTAAAAAAACTAGCAGGACCTGTGGATATACCACAGTATGATAATTTAATTATTAGAACATGAGATTTGTTACTTAAGAGCTATTGCCAAATAGTTCAATGTGTAAAAAGTATAATAATCTTGATTTACCTCTCTCTCTCACTCTTTTTTTATTTATTTCCTTCTTTTTCATCTTTTTCATTATATTCGATTGAAACAGATTAGCATTATCGCTTCCATGCGACCAATCCCTCTGTCTTTTCCCTATTCTCTTTCTTTCTTTCTTTCTTTCTTTCTTTCTTATTATATTTTTTCTGGCATGTCCTTTTTCTTCCTTTCCTTTCTTTATAAAAAAACGGAATGGTCCATTATTTAGTTGAGGTGACGACACTCAAAAGAAATAAGAATTTGGTTGATAAGCAACACCAGATAATCAGGATTTACATTTTTGCATTTCATCTTGTACGATTTGGATGGTCTTATTTTTAACCAGAGGGTGTTGCAAGATGATAACGGTCGTACTTTTAAGGAATACGAGTATTTGGTATATGCATAAACCTCATCTTGAGAATAAAATGTATAAAATTCTTTGGTACCCTGAGATAAAGGTCGATCGCCTTATCCTCGCCAGAAGACCAGGCATAGTAGTAATTAACAAGAAAAAGAGAACTTTTCAACTGGTAGATTTTGCAGTCCCAGCAGATCACAAGGTGAAGATAAAAGAAAACGAAAACGAGCTTAGTTTCTAGGAGTTTTCTTGTTCTCCTGGAGTATTCGTTGTTAACCTTTCCTTTCATCTCTGATTGCTTGATAGTGTCTGATTCTAAAATTCCTATGTATTTGTAGCATTCTTTTTCTCCAAGTGTTTTTTATAGTGTCTTGATTTGGTAGTTGTATTCCGTCCATTAGTTTCCCCCTTTTTTATCACTAACATGTCGCATTTTTAATTCCGAATTCCATTTCTAAGTATATTCTGTATCGTCTAATGGTTTGTACCAGGGTTTCTAGTGCTTTTTCTTTTTTTTTCAAATATTTTATATCATCCATGTACATAAGGTGGTTTATTTTTTTTCCTGTGAGTTTGTAACCCCTTATACATTTTTTAAGTGTATGATTGAGTGGCATCATTGCTATAATAAATAGTGGTGATAGCGAATCTCCTTGGAAAATACCTCTTTGGAATTTTACTCCTGCCAGGGATTGTTCTCCTGCTTTTAATTGGACTCTCCAGTTTTCCATGGCTTTTTTTGATGGAATTTACAATGTTGTTGGATACTTTGTACATTTTTAAACATTCGATAATCCAGCCTTTCTGTAGTCGATCCATGCCATTGCAATATTTTTATACCTATTTTTAATCTCAGTAAGGATTTGTTGATCTATATAAAATAAGTCATGTGTTCCTCTTTTTCCCCTGCAGCATCCTTTCTGTTATTCTGGGAAAAGTTTACGCCAATTAAGGGGAAATATATATTTCTTGTTTTATTACCGCAGTCTATATTTTCCACATCATGGGTAGACAAGTTATTGGTCTATGGTTGCTAGGGATGGTTCCATTTTGTGGGTCTTTCTGGATTAGGGTAGTTATTCCTTTAGTTATCCATTAGGGTACGTTTGTTTCTTGTAGGCACCTGTTCAGTTGTTGGGTCATTCTCTCGTGGATGGAAGGGAATTTTTCGCACCAGAATCTATGTATGCCATCATGGCCTGATGTATTCCTGTTTGTTACTTTCTTCTTCTTCTTCTTCTTCTTCTTCTTCTTCTTCTTCTTCTTCTTCTTTTTGAGTTTTCACATCAGTGTTAGCTGATGGTCTTTCACTGGAGTCTGAGTGACAGCAAGTCTCCTCAGGTCTCCAGGACTCTTCTGAGTATTCTGGCAGATTGCAGCAGTGCAGTGTTCTGAATGGTTTCAATCCTTCCTCTGATTTCCAAACTTTCCAAACCCTTTTCCAATCCTTTTGGGACTGTTCCAAGTGCACCAACCACAATTGGTATCACTTTCACTTTCATGTTCCATAACTTTTTCAGTTCTCTGGCAAGGTCCAGATATTTGTCTATTTTTTCATTTTCCTTTAACTTCACCCTGTGATCTGCTGGCACTGCAAAATCCACCAGTTGACAAGTTCTTTTTTTTTTGTTTATCAATACTAGGTCTGGCCTTCTTGCTGGGATAAGGTGATCCGTTTTTATCTCAAAGTCCCAGAGAATTTTGTGCGTTTTTATTATTATTATTATTATTATTATTGTTTTTGTTGTTGTTGTTGTTTTGAGATTGCTAATGACCTTCTAGATTTTACTACCAAATATGTTCAATTGGTTGTTGACTATAAATTTAACTATATTCGATTTTTCCCACCATGTTTAGTCCAAAGTTCTTTGTTAAAATAAATAATTTTATTTTCATTGTGAAAAAAGGTTTTGGAACAAAAGAAAGAAAGAAAGAAAGAAATGAAGAGAGAAGAAAGAAAGAAGGAAAGGAAAGAAGAAAGTATTTGTATGAATAACATAGAATACTTAAAATAGCTTAAAACTTATACTCGGTCATGGTCAGTGGAATGCGAAGTCTACCCAGGTGGATTGAATAAAGGGTTCGGTTCGAAGTTCCGTGAAGACTTCTGGTTACGACATGAAGACTCCTGGGTTTGAACAGAATGTTCCCTCGTTCGTCAAAAAACACCTAAAGAAGGTCGGATGACACATCGGCCGAAAAGTTGTGTATACTAGGTGTGTCAAAAAAGTATCGAGATTTTTTGTACTTTTTGACACACCTCGTATTCTGAAAAAATTAACGTTCCATTCATTGTTCATTTCTATCTTGGTAAATACAGCTTCAATCTCGATACTTTCATGACACACCTTGTATAACAATAAAGATGAGGATAACAGACTTGAAATTTCAAATAATACAAAAGAAAGAAAGGTTTTGTCTATTTGTTTAACAGCATATCAACTTCTTATGGGTTATTTAATGCCGAAATTTGATTGATTTTTAAATGTTTGATTGTAATCCTAATTACATTTTCAACGTTTCATGGTAGAGTAGATAGACCATCCGTCTAGCAATCACGAGATTCCTGGTTCGATACTGGGCCCCGCCTACCTAGCGCGACAGTAGCACGGTGTAATCTGGTCTGTGCGGTAATACACCTGGGGGCTGGCCGTATCTGTGCCGCTCTACTTCAGCGAAAACAACATCTCTGGTCAAGCGCTAGCGAAAAGGGGATTGACTCCCTCTCCACATTTGTAAAATAGTTAAAGTACCTAGATAGTACTCTCATTCCAGCCCTGTCGGCTGGGGCTTTAAACCCATTAACTGCACCTCTGCAGAGGGGTAAGACCCCTTCCCCCAAAGAGGACATGTGTTGGCCGTGAGTGGTGACCCATGATGCTGAAGGATGGAACCCTTGTGGCTAAGCAGTCCATGACATGTAAAACTCCACTTTGGCCCTTACGCTAGACGGGCGGCCGGAGAGGCCCGTCCGATCAATCTGCTGGTCACGTAAAGTCCTAGCACCTACATGATTGTCCCAACAAATCCTGATCTTTTTTTAATCATATATGTGCCAAAAGGTGGTGGCTGAGGGTCTTAATGTCCTGGGTATGATGTTAAACTCTATCTGATGGTGAAGTTCCAATTCTGGAGCTCTGGGGAATGTGGAGTACCCCTTCATCACCATTACTCCCAGATCCACTTTGAGGGTCTTAATGTCCTGGGTATGATGCTAAACTCTATCTAATGGTGAAGTTCCAATTCTGGAGCTCTGGGGAATGTGGAGTACCCTTCATCACTATTACTCCCAGATCCAGTTTCCATAACATCCCGTGTTTGTCTACTTTTCTCCACATACTGTCGGATTAACCTCCTCACATTTCTCCCATATATATATATATATATATATGTGTGTGTGTGTGTGTGTGTGTGTCATCAAGAGCCACCTATTTGATATCTAATGCCCAGTCGGTGGGGCTTAGAATATGTTGACAATTTCTCCTGCCGAAGGATAAGACCCCCACCTAAAAACAGGGTGTTCCAGATGTGGCATTAAACTGCATTTGATGATCAAATTATTTGTATTAGGAAAAGTTACTTGTTTACTTAGGATTATTATTAACTAGCAGCACCTGTGGATATGCCACTGTATGATAATTTAATTATTAAAATGTTTGATATGTTTACTTAAGAGCTATTGCTAAATAGTTCAATATGCAAAAAGTATAATAATCTTGATTTAACTCTCTCTCTCTCTCTCTCTCTCTCTCTTTCTCTCTCTCTCTCTCTCTCACTCACTCTCTCTCTCTCTCACTCTCTCACTCTCTCTCCTTCTTTTAATCTTTTCATTATGTACGATTGAAACAGATAAACGTTATCGCTTCCGTGCGTTCACTTCCTCTCTCTATCTTCCCCCATTCCCTTTCTTTCTTTCTTTCTTTCTTTCTTTCTTTCTTATTATATTTTTCTGTGTAACATGTCCTTCTTCTTCCCTTTCTTTCTTTATAATAAAAAGAGAATTGTTGATTATTTAGCTGAGGTAACGACACTCATAAGAAATAAGAATTCGGTGGATAAGCAACACCAGGTAATAAGGATTTACATTTTGCATTTCATCTTGGATGATTTAGCCAGAGGGTGTTGCAAGATGATAACGCTCGTATTTTGTAGGAATAAGAGTATTAGTATTATTATAGATTACATAGGAATATTTTATTGGTTTGGTTTCTTTGCTTAATGGCATATCAACCTTTGCGGGTTATTTAATGTCAATGCCATCATCGTAGAACAGTAGTGGTACTATTTAATCAGTAGGGAATAGATCACTAATTAGGACTGAGCCTATTCTAGTCGTGACCACCCCAAGTGGAGTTTAACAGGTTTGAATTCAGAGTTTTCCTTTTTCTTAGACTGGTTGCCTAACCAAGATTAAAGAGCCCAGTCTGTCGTCTGTCCTACGATTTACCCATAGCTGGAGGGAGAATAGTTGGAGTTATACCTTACCCATTTTATATTTATTTTTATCAAAATAGTTTTATTTAATCAGAAGAGAAATACAGATATGTTTATTAAATAAAAATTGTTTGTACAAAGTATTTTTAGGTTTATTTAAATAAAAGGATGTTGTTCAGAAATGGTATTACACTATTTATAAAATTTATTTTTCATGTGTACGTGGATTCCTATCTGAAATAATATTGTTAATGTCAATAACAATATTAATTAATTGTTGGTTGAAAATTATTTATTAACATATACTAACAACATGAAATAATTCATTTTTTATTAACTATCCGTAGATGCACATGGAAAATAAATAAACATGTATTTCGTTTTAAGTTTTTTTTTAAATGACAATATTAGTTTATCTTTAATTATTTTGCAAAATTATTTTTTTCACATATGCTAACAATAACTATTTTTTTAAATTAAAATTAAAAACCATTTTAGTATAAAAATGTTATTAGTTTTTATCGGCCGGCTGTTTTGTTAACTAACAACCGGTAAAAAGCAAAATTCAGATCCTTTCAAAACGGATCTGAGCGGGGGTGCCTATTGGTATCTAGCCCCCCCCCTAAAAAAAACTACACAAACAATATAAGTATGAACATACAATGAACGCGATTCCCTGACTTCTGAGTCTTAAATAACGCTATAGACGGTGTGACGAGCCGTTAAAATCATTCAATATTTTCTTTTCTTCGCTAAGTTTATGTATACAGAGTCCATAAAGTCTATGTGCACATTAAAATTCTTTAAAGTGCACACGGACTTTATTGATACCCTTTAT
>CM042151.1:103851957-103861957 GCA_023376005.1 Doryteuthis pealeii
ATAAATGCGCAAATTATTTGCATTAAAAATAGTTACTTGAAGCTATAATGATTTACCAAGGATTATTATCATTAGTTACATGAAACCATATAACTGTGTGCAAATTATTTGTATTAAGAATAGTTACTTGAAGCTATAAGTGTTTACTAAAAATTATTATTATTAGTTACTTGAAACCATATAACTGTGTGCAGATTATTTGTATTAAGAATAGTTACTTGAAGCTATAATTGTTTACAAAGGATTATTATTATTAATTACTTGAAACCATATAACTGTGTGCAAATTATTTGTATTAAGAATAGTTACTTGAAGCTATAATTGTTTACAAAGGATTATAATTATTAGTTAATTGAAACCATATAACTGTGTGCAAATTATTTGTATTAAGAATAGTTACTTGAAGCTATAATTGTTTATTAAGGATTATAATTATCAGTTAATTGAAACCATATAACTGTGTGCAAATTATTTGTATTAAGAATAGTTACTTGAAGCTATAATTGTTTACAAAGGATTATAATTATTAGTTAATTGAAACCATATAACTGTGTGCAAATTATTTGTATTAAGAATAGTTACTTGAAGCTATAATTGTTTACAAAGGATTATAATTATTAGTTAATTGAAACCATATAACTGTGTGCAAATTATTTGTATTAAGAATAGTTACTTGAAGCTATAATTGTTTATTAAGGATTATAATTATCAGTTAATTGAAACCACATAACTGTGTACAAAAATGATAATTATTAGATAAGAATAGTTACTTGAAATCATATTTTAGAAAATATTAGTATTCGATGGGAATACTTGAATCTATTAAAAAGTGTACAAATTATTTCTATTGGATAGGAATACTTGATATATAATTGCCTGCAATGGGAGTATAAGGTGAAACAGGGAGGGACGGGATCACTAACACAGCAGTCCTAGGGAGAGAGCTCAACTCCCCAGCTTGTGTTCTCAACTGAGACAACGTCGTTTCCGATGACTGTGTCATGTACGTCAGATGGTTGAATGGACGAATCCCAAAAGACATCCTCAATGGAGAGCTTTCGTCTGGTAAGAGACAGATTGGTCGCCCCCAGCTGCGATTCAAGGATGTCTGCAAGAAGGATCTCAGATGCTTTAGCATTGCCCCTTCCAGCTGGAAACATTTGGCTCAGGACCGCCCTCGGTGGCGGCAGACTCCGTAGTGGATTACTCCTGTCAGAAGTCACCCTGACGCAACACAATGAAGCTAAGAAATCCAGAAGAAAGCAGCGACAACAAAGCACTGGCACATAAACATCTTCAGGGACAGCTTTCAAATACGACATCTGTGGTCGTGAATGTTTTTCAAACATCGGACTTCACAGTAACAGGAGGTGCTATTTGGTTTGGTTTGTTTTGTGGCATATCAACCTCGGTGGGTCATTTAATGCCGACAAAGTTTTGAAATAAATTCATTCTTAATGCATAATAGAATTTTGTTTATAAACTCATGTTTTTCTATTTAATCCATGGATGGGACCCTAACAGGTACTACCACTCCGAGTCAGAGTGGACCAGGGAGTAATGGTGATGAAGGGGTGCTCCCCAAACCTCCAGAACTGGAACCTCACCATCAGATAGAGTTTAACGTCATTCCCAGGATATGTAGACCCTCAGTCACCGCCTTCTAGCACCCATATAAAACGCGGTTGGGGCTTGCCATAAGGGCAATAGGGTTGGGAAAATCATATATGTGCTAGGGCTTGACGTGACCAGCCGATTGATCGGAGGGGGCCTCTCCGACCGCTTGTCTAGTCCAAGATAGGGCCAAAGTGGAGTATTGCAAGTCATGAACTGCTCATCCACCTGGGTTCTATCCTTAAGCATCACGGGTTCGCCACCCACGGCCAACAGGTGACCATTGGGGAGTCTTACCCCCTGCAGAGGTGCAGTCGGTGCATTCTAACGTCCCAGCCGACAGGGCGAGGAGGTGCTGTAATTTCAAGGGAAAAAACTTTATTATAGTCTTCCGAGACTGAAATGCCAATACAATAATAATTGTGTAAACAATTGTGTATAAACAAATAAGTGTAGTGAAACATAAAAATATAGTTATGATTTACAATCAAATGTATCGAATTTGGCATTAAATAACCCATAGGGAGTTGACATGCCATATTTCAGCTAATTTCAGAAAAGTCCTATTTTCCAAGAATGTTAGCTTTTGGATTCTTCTAAAGAATACTGAATAATGATTATATTCGCTGGAATTCCCCAAAAGACAAAACTCTTTAATATTGGGATAAATGGTAATCCGAAGAATATGGAGTAAAAATATTCCAGCTAACCATAATTTTGTGAGAAACTTATTTACAAATAGTCATCTATTCTCACATGGTAAATACGTACATATACCATATATATATATATATATATATATATATATATATATATATATATACAATTATACATATATATATACAAACAGCAATTTATATATATATATATATATATATATATATATATATATATATATATATATATGTAATTGTTGTTTGTTGTGACTGGCTGTACTTTTTCTCATCGCCTCGTTACTTTTCCCCACAATAACTCGGCTATCCCACCGACTTTTATTTGTTTATGATTTATTTATTTATTTCATCTTTTTTTTTTTATCGGATGAGAAACGGGTGGAAAACATTCCATTTCGAGTGGAACTGTTTAGGAGTGACAAATGGTAAAATAATCTTTGGCATTCAGAAGAGAATTTCCCCATCACCATTTATTGCTTTGTTGTCAACTGTGCTGGGCACCTGCCGTAGAGCATTGTTTAGCATTGCTCATCATTTTGTCCTTGTGCCAGACTAATTTTTGAATCGTTTTTATTTTGGAAATATTGTTGTTGTTGTTAGCAGCCTTCCGTCTACGAGAGACGATGGAGTAGTGTCAAAGTGTTGTTTTTAACTACATAGCCTGGGCGGGTTCATAGGGAGGATGAACTGTTGCCCATGCAGCAAATATCCCTTCTCTAAACTGCTGCTGTGATTCCAAGGAAAGGTAAGGAACCAATGCAGTTTGGAAATAGTAGTGTTGCAGGAGTTGATGGGTAGCACTGGATTTCAGCATCACACCACCTTTAGGGACTCCAACTCCTGATTTGTTTTCAGGGTTTACTCACTTAGCATTTTCTTGAAAGGCAGGACAGGTTTTGAGTCGGAATTGTCCTTGATTTATATGAATTACCGACCAAGACTATGTTTTTCTTTTATTGATTGATTGACTTTTAACGGCATTTCAACCCGTCTAGGGTTATTTTATGCGTAGATGTTTGGGAATCGTGTTCATTTACATTTTGTTGAGTAGTTGTTTCTTAAAAATTTTTTTGCATACGATCACATCGAAGCCGAATAATTCGTAAACAGATCTATTCGATCCAACGATGGGACCCTACTAGGTATTACCACTCCGGGTCAGAGTGGATTTGGTTGTAATAGCAATGAAGGGGAACTCCACATCCACCAGACCTCAGGTACTAGAACCTCACCATCAGATGCGATGCAAGATATACTATTTGGTGGGGGGGGAGTCTTACCCCTTTGTGGGGGCAGTGATATAGTCAGCATATGCAAAGCCCCACCGACCAAGCGGTAATTCTTTATTGTGACTGTCTATCGGCATGATACACTTTATTATGTGGCAATAAGAGATGTTGTCTGGAGAGGTGGGGGTATGTGTATAAGCACACACACGCGAGAGTGTGTGTACGTATTTCTGAAAGAGAGAGAGAGAGAGAGAGAGAGAGAGAGGAGGCAGGACGAGTCTGTTTGCATTTCACAAAGCGTTAATACTCTTGGGAAAGGAATGAATCCAAGTATCCTCCCTCCAGCTATGGGTAAATAATAGGACAGACTGGTTTCTTTAACTATGGCTAGGTAACCAGTCTAGGAGATGGAAAACTCTGAATTCAAACCTGTTAAGCATCGCTGTAGAAATTGACGATGTGTCACATCCTGCTCGTGTGAGGTGGGGGGGGGTCATACAGCTGCTTCCTTGTGGGATGCTGTTTCCACGACTTGTTCAAGACTGCACGCAGCATTCTTATGCAGCTCCCATCTAGCTTATTCCCAAGGCGCCTCGTTAGGGTCCACGTGGTGCAGCCATACAGCAGTACTGATATAACTACAGCCTGGAAGAATTGTCACTTTAACTTGTCAGTGAGATCGGATTTCCATATGACTGATAATTTGTTTGTGGCCGACCATGCCTTTCCTAATCGTGTACTAACATCGCTTTCTGTGGATGAGATATTACTACCAAGGTATGTGAATTGTTCTACTAGCTTAAGAGGCTTACCATCGAGTGTGGAGATGTCTCCTTTCTTTTCGAAACTCATAAACTCGGTTTTATCGGAGTTCACATAGAGGCCGATATTCTTTGCTGTCTCCTCCAGGCTAGGTAGTAGTAACTCAGTCAGTGCCAGCGTATCTGCAAGAAGTGCGAGGTCATCAGCGTAGTCTGCATCTGTGACTGTTTGTGCGGGATATCGCCTGCTTCTTGAAAAAGGTGATTCCTAATACCATCATGCTATTCTCAAATGTATTTAAAGCAATCTTACATATGTAGCAATATCTCATCTACTGAAAGCGATGTCAACATACGCATATGTAAAACATAAGCTGCTATTCCCAGACTGCGGGGGAGTCTATCTCCTTTTCACTAGCGCTAGACCAAGGAGATTTTTTGCATCTGAGGTGGAGCGCTACACCTACCATCAGCTACTTACTTTACCGCACAGATCCCTATGCTACTCATACGCTGAGTTGGCGAAGGCCGGTATCGAAGCAGGAATAGTGTGGCTCTTAGGAGCGGACGCTCTACCGACTGAGCTAAACCGACCCTTGATCTCTCTAATAAAATAGAATGAGTTTGAAGGGAAGGTTTCCGAGTTCGAGAAAGTTCCACAAGAAACACCTGAAGAAAGCCGGAGAGCACATCGGCCGAAACGTTGTGTATATAACAATAAAGATGAGGACAACAGTCCGAAAAATCAAATATTACAGGCAAGGGCCTTGTTTAGAATTATACTTACATTATAAACTAAAACCCCTTGTATTTTTTAAACAGAATTTTAAAAAGCTAATATGCTAAACACATGTGCTGGTGCCCCATGTGTAACCACAAATAATTTGATACCAAAGGTTCAAGCAATTCTTGGGTAATACGACGACAGCCAGACGAATAAAAATGACATTTGGTTAATTATAGTAAACCCTATTTAGTCTAATATTATCCTGACTCCTGACAATACCCCCTCCCCTTTTTTTTCCTGATTTTCAGTACACAACACACAAAGGGTGTAACGACACTTCCTTGAATATTAGGTTAAAAATGCGAAAATTGTTAGCATTAAAAACCTATTGTTTCGAAATTCATATTTTTTAAAGACTGTAATAATGTTCTTGGCTGGGATTATTTGAAATATCTCAAACTAATATGAGCGCACTTAACAATCCTTGAATGTTTTCCGTACTTTGCACATGTCAAACGATAAAGAGAAAACAGACGTACGTACTTGACACGATGTGTTCGTCGTGAATATCTTAAGTTCAACTCTTTTGTCATTCAAGGACTACCCCAAGGATCACGATTATACCTATCGAGAATTTCCTTTCTTAAACCGGGTCAAATCCCCACAAAGAAAAACCCTTAATTTCAAAATGTGGTTAAATAATGTACCATTATATTTAAAATAGGAAAATTCCGATTTAGTTATCGCATATACTCGTGTACAAGTCGATTCGTGCATAGGTCGACCCTTGATTCATGGTTACGAAATTATTAATTTTTAAAAAATTTTATTTGTGAGGCCAAGGGTTGTTCATAGTCCTTAAGGTTATGTCTGAAAACCCGTATATACTCGTGTACAAGTCTATTTCGTGTATAGGTCGACCCTTGATTTATAGTCACAAAATCATCTATCTATGAAGGGCAATTGTGTGAACCTGTATGTCCGGAGGAAAATAAAACAATTAACGACAAAGTAAATATATATACACATCAAATATCACCAGGGCTTGGTTTTGAGCAGAAACAATAGAGATTTGATTTATATTCGTGAAGATAATTAAAAAATAAGTTTAAATTATAACAGCATGGATTTTCTTTTTCATTTAATATTTTAGATAGTAGACATTAACATTTCTTTTCAGAGTAGCTGGATCAATGCAAGGTCTATTTTTTTTACATAGGGATTTAAATGGGGCATCCCACGAGGATTCAACTCACGGTTAAGTAATAATGGATCTGCGGGACTAACTTTAAAAAATCCGCCTCTAACCAGGCGACGCCGGGTAGCAGCTGCTAGTACATATATAAAGGGCAGTTGTGTGAATCTGTATGTCTGGAGGAAACTTCGAAAATAAAACAATTAACGACAAAGTAAATATATATACATTAAATATCACCAGGGCTTCGTTTTTTAGCAAAAATAATGAAGATTTGATTTATATTTGGGAAAATATTTAAAAATTCAAATTTGAAAAGTCATAAAAGGGGAAAGTCATTTGCATGTTATTTTGTTTATCTTTTTTTTTTTGTATGTTTTGTTTTTTTCGCTTTGAAAAATGATATTGATTGATTGAATTAATTGCATCATTTATATCTTTTTTTTTTCTTAAATTGTAAATCATTGAATGGATATTTCTTACTATATTGTTATATATTTCTGTGGAGATTTTTATGGGGCAGCCAGCGAGGATCTCACTTGCGATAAGTAATAATGGATCTGTGAGACTAACTTTAAAAAATCCCTCCTCTACCCAGGTGACGCCGGGTAGCCACTTCTAGTTAATTTATAAATACAAGATTTCCCACTGTGTATTTTCATCAGCAGCCAAAATCTAAGGGCGGCTTATATATAACATACAAATAAATTGGAAGTTCAATCTCACTCTCACACTCTCCAACCTCTCTCTTTACACTCACAGAGAACATATATATATAAAGAGTAGTTAATCAGGATATATATATATATATATATATATATATATATATATATATATATATATATATATATATATAGAGAGAGAGAGAGAGAGAGAGAGAAATGTATTATGGAAAAGGTGACTTACCGGTGAATATGGTCACAATAGTTAGATGATGCAAAATTCAGAAAGGTAAGACAGCGATATAACAAATAAAAAGTGCTCAATACGTTAGTAGAGCAAATTTATTGCAATATAGGTACAAGTGATAACCTACTCGACTTTCACCATAAGGATCTTCAGGGTTAAATCCACTGAATTAATCAATATCTTGATTAATTCACTGGATTTAACCCTGAAGATCCTTATGGTGAAACACGAGTAGGTTATCACTTGTACCTATATTGCAATATATATAGATTGATAGATAGATAGATAGAGAGAGACAGAGACAGAGAGACAGAGAGACAGAGAGGAGCGAGGAGAAATTGACAGGCAAAATATTAAGTAAGAGACGGGTCAGCTTTTTACTTAATTGCAAATTTTAGCAAAAGGATCTAAATGTTTTTTTTTATTTAATTTTCCGGCCGTTTGATAATTTTTTTTATTAAGTTAATCCGATTTGCATACTCACTTTTTCCCTGATCTCAATTATCTACCCAGAGCTCAATGAGTGACCCTACGGACGAGTTTTTGTTCGATCCTTTCTAATTTCTGGCCATCTTTTTGGTGTCAGGGTGGAACTGGTGTAGCAGTCCACCAAAGGTTTCATTACGAGCGCTTTTGGCAATACAATTTGCCATCATCAGGTAGGAAACTGATGGTATGTTCCGTATCTCGTTTTTAAGGAGAACGAGTAGTAGCGTAGGAATTGGAAGTGGGAGGTAATAACAATTGGTAGGAATTGGCAGTAGTTCGAACGAACGATGCAGTAGGGATTTTTTTGTGGGAGGGGGGCACAAGTTGTGAGAAGGGGAGGGGAATAGTGGAAGGAGGATAGGCAGGAAATTATAAGCATTTGAGAACATGTTGACTTAATTCAAAGTTTATTTTGTTTAAGGTAGGTTTTTTTGTTTGATATATAAAGCTTCGATTATTTGAAGTTTTTGTTTGTTTTTTTGTTTATGTAGCGTGCGTGTATTTTCGGTTTGAATTTTGCAGTAGGTAGGGGGGGGCATGAATGTGTTTTAAGGTGTTGATACCCAGAGCTCAATGAGTGACCCTACGGATCACGTTTTTTTCTAGTTTTTACTAAAATCTAATTTTTCAAATCTTAAAATGTCGTGTTATTTGTTCATGTCTACTTTTATTAACCATCAAGAAAAGATAGGACATTTTTAATTGTTTTTTTTTGGCTTCTCATCCGTATCTAGGCCTCGTACAGATTTCCGACCATTATAAACTAAACCCGTTTACCCCTGGGCGGTTTCACGTTCTCTTGAACTCTCTCTCTCTCTCCAAAGTTCTTTTCAACTTTCCCTCACAGTACTTGTCGACTATCGGACTCGTCCCGGTATTTAGCCTTGGATGGAGCTTACCACCCGATTTGGGCTGCGTTCCCAAGCAACCCGACTCTCGGATCGAAGACCGTCGCTCGCCGTCCACACCGAATGGGCCTGGCACCCGCCGCGGGCGGCCCCGATCGAGGGAACTCCGAACTACGCGAACGAAAACGAACGGCTGTCTTCGACCCGTGCGCCACACGTCCCGAAGCCTTTTACTTGCGACGGGATTCGGCGTTGGGCTTCTCCCGGTTCACTCGCCGTTACTAAGGGAATCCCGGTTGGTTTCTTTTCCCCCGCTTAGCGATATGCTTAAGTTCAGCGGGTCGTCTCGACCGAGCCGAGGGCGGTGAGTGTAATTGTGAATAGCGTTAGAATACACATCTGCAGAGAGGTAAGACTCCCCCAATTGGGCCACCTGTTGGTCGTTGATGGTGATCAGTGATGCTTAAGGACGGGATCCTGGTGGGTGATCAGCCCATAACATGTAACACTCCACTTTGTTCCTTACTTAGGTTAGACGGGCGATCGGAGACGCCCCCTCCGATCAATTGGCTGGTCATGTCAAACCCTTGCACAGATATTTATTGCACCAACACTATTGCCCTTATGGCAAGCCCTTACCCTTTTTATTAAATGGGTGCTAGAAGGTGGTGGCTGAGGGTCTTCATGTCCTAGGAGTGACGTTAATCTCTATCTGATGGTGAGGTTCCAGTTCTGGAGGGTTGGGGAGTGTATATATGGCCGATATTATAATCTGGTGTACATTTTTATCCAACCCGTTCACCATGGAGGCACCCAGTGAGGATCGAACTCGCTATTCGGTAGTAATGGATCTGTGCGACTAGGTTTCTAACCATTATATCACAATGGGACGCCTCTTCTTACCCAACCCTATTTGCCATGAGTAGAGTATGACATAAGGTTGCAAGTATGGGGCATCCAATGAGGATCAAAATTGCTATTCAGTAGTAATTGATCTGCGGGACTAGTTTGCTAACCAATATATATATTTACAGACCCCTCCGCACGAGCAGGATGCGATACAAGGTCAATTTCTTAAGCGGAGTTTAACAGGTTTGAATTCACAGTTTTCCTTCTCCTAGACTGGTTGCCTAGCCATGCTTAAAGGGCCCAGTCTGCTCTACCATTTACCCATAGCTGGAGGGAGAGTAGGATTCATACCTTTCCCAAAGGTATTAGCGCTAAGTGAAATGCAATTACCACGTCCAGGGTAATTGCATTTCACTTAGCGCTAATACCCTTGCTAATCAATAGACCATGATGGGACGCCATGAGGATCGAACTTACTATGTAGTGGTAATGAATCTGCGAGACTAGCTTGCTAACCATTAGACCAAGAGAGGATACCCTTATTTATAACATGTACTATACGTGGGCTAGTGGTTAGAGTTGTGGAAAATGGACTCGTCGATTCGAGTTCAATTCCTAGACGAAGCTGTTGGCAATTCACATAGTGCTAATACCCTTGGGAAAGGTATGAATCCATATATTCTCCCTCCAGCTATGGGTTAAATA
>CM042151.1:103869298-103879298 GCA_023376005.1 Doryteuthis pealeii
AGAGAGATTAATTTCAGAAAAAGTCCTATTTTTCCAGAATGTTGGCTTTTGGGATTCTTTTAAAGAATACTGAGAATAATGATTATATTCGCCTGGAATTCCCCAAAAGACAAAGCTCTTTAGATATTGGGCATAAATGGTAAATCCGAAAGCACATTATGGAGTAAAAATATTCCAGCTAACCATTAATTTTTTTTTGGGGTGAAGAAAAACTTAATTTTTAAAAAAACAAAATAGTCAATCTTATTTTTCTCAAAAAACCAATGGGTAAACACAATAACCGTTAACCAAAAAAATATAAACCAAAAATATAATATATATAAAAAATATAATTTAAATTTATATAAAATAATATATATAATATATAATTATATACCAATTATACAATAATAATATATACAAACCAAGCAATTTTTATATATTATATATATATAATATATATTATTATATATATATATATATAATATATATATATAATATATATATGTGTGTGTGTGTGTGTTGTGTGTGTGTGTATTGTTGTTTGTTGTGACTGGCTGTCTTTTTCTCATCGCCTCGTTACTTTTCCCCACAATAACTCGCTATCCCACCGACTTTTATTTGTTTATGATTTATTATTTATTTCATCTTTTTTTTTTATCGGATGAGAAACGGTGGAAAACATTCCATTTCGAGTGGAACTGTTTAGGAGTGACAAATGGTAAAAATAATCTTGGCATTCAGAAGAGAATTTCCCCATCACCATTTATTGCTTTGTTGTCAACTGTGCTGGGCACCTGCCGTAGAGCATTGTTTTAGCATTGCTCATCATTTTGTCCTTGTGCCAGACTAATTTTTGAATCGTTTTTATTTTGGAAATATTGTTGTTGTTGTTGGCAGCCTTCCGTCTACGAGAGACGATGGAGTAGTGTCAAAGTGTTGTTTTTAACTACATAGCCTGGGCGGGTTCATAGGGGAGGATGAACTGTTTTGCCCATGCAGCAAATATCCCTTCTCTAAACTGCTGCTGTGATTCCAAGGAAAGGTAAGGAACCAATGCAGTTTGGAAATAGTAGTGTTGCAGGAGTTGATGGGTAGCACTGGATTTCAGCATCACACCACCTTTAGGGACTCCAACTCCTGATTTGTTTTCAGGGTTTACTCACTTAGCATTTTCTTGAAAGGCAGGACAGGTTTTGAGTCGGAATTGTCCTTGATTTATATGAATTAACCGACCAAGACTATGTTTTTCTTTTTATTGATTGATTGACTTTTAACGGCATTTCAACCCGTCTAGGGTTATTTTATGCGTAGATGTTTGGGAATCGTGTTCATTTACATTTTGTTGAGTAGTTGTTTTCTTAAAAAAATTTTTGCACACGATCACATCGAAGCCGAATAATTCGTAAACAGATCTATTCGATCCAACGATGGGACCCTACTAGGTACTACCACTCCGGGTCAGAGTGGATTTGGGTTGTAATAGCAATGAAGGGGAACTCCACATCCACCAGACCTCAGGTACTAGAACCTCACCATCAGATGCGATGCAAGATATACTATTTGGTGGGGGGGAGTCTTACCCCTTTGTGGGGGCAGTGATATAGTCAGCATATGCAAAGCCCACCGACCAAGCGGTAATTCTTTATTGTGACTGTCTATCGGCATGATACACTTTATTATGTGGCAATAAGAGATGTTGTCTGGAGAGGTGGGGGTATGTGTATAAGCACACACACGCGAGAGTGTGTGTACGTATTTCTGAAAGAGAGAGAGAGAGAGAGAGAGAGAGAGAGAAAGAGAGAGAGAGAGGGGGCAGGACGAGTCTGTTTGCATTTCACAAAGCGTTAATACTCTTGGGAAAGGAATGAATCCAAGTATCCTCCCTCCAGCTATGGGTAAATAATAGGACAGACTGGTTTCTTTAACTATGGCTAGGTAACCAGTCTAGGAGATGGAAAACTCTGAATTCAAACCTGTTAAGCATCGCTGTAGAAATTGACGATGTGTCACATCCTGCTCGTGTGAGGTGGGGGGGGGGTCATACAGCTGCTTCCTTGTGGGATGCTGTTTCCACGACTTGTTCAAGACTGCACGCAGCATTCTTATGCAGCTCCCATCTAGCTTATTCCCAAGGCGCCTCGTTAGGGTCCACGTGGTGCAGCCATACAGCAGTACTGATATAACTACAGCCTGGAAGAATTGTCACTTTAACTTGTCAGTGAGATCGGATTTCCATATGACTGATAATTTGTTTGTGGCCGACCATGCCTTTCCTAATGTGTACTAACATCGCTTTCTGTGGATGAGATATTACTACCAAGGTATGTGAATTGTTCTACTAGCTTAAGAGGCTTACCATCGAGTGTGGAGATGTCTCCTTTCTTTTCGAAACTCATAAACTCGGTTTTATCGGAGTTCACATAGAGGCCGATATTCTTTGCTGTCTCCTCCAGGCTAGGTAGTAGTAACTCAGTCAGTGCCAGCGTATCTGCAAGAAGTGCGAGGTCATCAGCGTAGTCTGCATCTGTGACTGTTTGTGCGGGATATCGCCTGCTTCTTGAAAAAGGTGATTCCTAATACCATCATGCTATTCTCAAATGTATTTAAAGCAATCTTACATATGTAGCAATATCTCATCTACTGAAAGCGATGTCAACATACGCATATGTAAAACATAAGCTGCTATTCCCAGACTGCGGGGGAGTCTATCTCCTTTTCACTAGCGCTAGACCAAGGAGATTTTTTGCATCTGAGGTGGAGCGCTACACCTACCATCAGCTACTTACTTTACCGCACAGATCCCTATGCTACTCATACGCTGAGTTGGCGAAGGCCGGTATCGAAGCAGGAATAGTGTGGCTCTTAGGTAGACGCTCTCCCGACTGAGCTAAACCGACCCTTGACCTCTCTAATAAAATAGAATGAGTTTGAAGGGAAGGTTCCCGAGTTCGAGAAAGTTCCACAAGAAACACCTGAAGAAAGCCGGAAAGCACATCGGCCGAAACGTTGTGTATATAACAATAAAGATGAGGACAACAGTCCGAAAAATCAAATATTACAGGCAAGGGCCTTGTTTAGAATTATACTTACATTATAAACTAAAACCCCTTGTATTTTTTAAACAGAATTTTAAAAAGCTAATATGCTAAACACATGTGCTGGTGCCCCATGTGTAACCACAAATAATTTGATACCAAAGGTTCAAGCAATTCTTGGTAATACGACGACAGCCAGACGAATAAAAATGACATTTGGTTAATTATAGTAAACCCTATTTAGTCTAATATTATCCTGACTCCTGACAATACCCCCTCCCCTTTTTTTTCCTGATTTTCAGTACACAACACACAAAGGGTGTAACGACACTTCCTTGAATATTAGGTTAAAAATGCGAAAATTGTTAGCATTAAAAACCTATTGTTTCGAAATTCATATTTTTTAAAGACTGTAATAATGTTCTTGGCTGGGATTATTTGAAATATCTCAAACTAATATGAGCGCACTTAACAATCCTTGAATGTTTTCCGTACTTTGCACATGTCAAACGATAAAGAGAAAACAGACGACGTACGTACTTGACACGATGTGTTCGTCGTGAATATCTTAAGTTCAAATCTTTTGTCATTCAAGGACTACCCCAAGGATCACGATTATACCTATCGAGAATTTCCTTTCTTAAAACCGGGTCAAATCCCCACAAAGAAAAACCCTTAATTTCAAAATGTGGTTAAATAATGTACCATTATATTTAAAAGAGGAAAATTCCGATTTAGTTATCGCATATACTCGTGTACAAGTCGATTCGTGCATAGGTCGACCCTTGATTCAGGGTTACGAAATTATTAATTTTTAAAAATTTTTATTTGTGAGGCCAAGGGTTATTCATAGTCCAAAAGGTTATGTCTGAAAACCCGTATATACTCGTGTACAAGTCTATTTCGTGTATAGGTCGACCCTTGATTTATAGTCACAAAATCATCTATCTATGAAGGGCAATTGTGTGAACCTGTATGTCCGGAGGAAAATAAAACAATTAACGACAAAGTAAATATATATACACATTAAATATCACCAGGGCTTGGTTTTTTGAGCAGAAACAATAGAGATTTGATTTATATTCGTGAAGATAATTAAAAAATAAGTTTAAATGAAAACAGCATGGATTTATTTTTTCATTTAAATATTTTAGATAGTAGACATTAACATTTCTTTTTAGAGTAGCTGGATCAATGCAAGGTCTATTTTTTTTTACATAGGGATTTAAATGGGGCATTCCACGAGGATTCAACTCATGATTCAGTAATAATGGATCTGCGGGAGTAACTTTAAAAAATCCGCCTCTAACCAGGCGACGCCGGGTAGCAGCTGCTAGTACATATATAAAGGGCAGTTGTGTGAATCTGTATGTCTGGAGGAAACTTCGAAAATAAAACAATTAACGACAAAGTATATATATATACATTAAATATCACCAGGGCTTCGTTTTTTAGCAAAAATAATGAAGATTTGATTTATATTTGGGAAAATATTTAAAAATTCAAATTTGAAAAGTCATAAAAGGGGAAAGTCATTTGCATGTTATTTTGTTTATCTTTTTTTTTTTTGTATGTTTTGTTTTTTTCGCTTTGAAAAATGATATTGATTGATTGAATTAATTGCATCATTTATATCTTTTTTTTTTCTTAAATTGTAAATCATTGAATGGATATTTCTTACTATATTGTTATATATTTCTGTGGAGATTTTTATGGGGCAGCCAGCGAGGATCTCACTCGCGATAAGTAATAATGGATCTGTGAGACTAACTTTAAAAAATCCCTCCTCTACCCAGGTGACGCCGGGTAGCCACTTCTAGTTAATTTATAAATACAAGATTTCCCACTGTGTATTTTCATCAGCAGCCAAAATCTAAGGGATGGCTTATATATAACATACAAATAAAATTGGAAGTTCAATCTCACTCTCACACTCTCCAACCTCTCTCTTTACACTCACAGAGAACATATATATATAAAGAGTAGTTAATCAGGATATATATATATATATATATATATATATATATATATAGAGAGAGAGAGAGAGAGAGAGACAGAGACAGAGACAGAGAGAGAGACAGAGAGAGAGAGAGAGAAATGTATTATGGAAAAGGTGACTTACCGGTGAATATGGTCACAATAGTTAGATGATGCAAAATTCAGAAAGGTAAGACAGCGATATAACAAATAAAAAGTGCTCAATACGTTAGTAGAGCAAATTTATTGCAATATAGGTACAAGTGATAACCTACTCGAGGTTTCACCATAAGGATCTTCAGGGTTAAATCCACTGAATTAATCAATATCTTGATTAATTCATTGGATTTAACCCTGAAGATCCTTATGGTGAAACTCGAATAGGTTATCACTTGTACCTATATTGCAATATATATAGATTGATAGATAGATAGAGAGAGACAGAGAGACAGAGAGACAGAGAGGAGAAATTGACAGGCAAAATATTAAGTAAGAGACGGGTCAGCTTTTTACTTAATTGCAAATTTTAGCAAAAGGATCTAAATGTTTTTTTTAATTTAATTTTCCGGCCGTTTGATAATTTTTTTTATCAAGTTAATCCGATTTGCATACTCACTTTTTCCCTGATCACAATTATCTACCCAGAGCTCAATGAGTGACCCTACGGACGAGTTTTTGTTCGATCCTTTCTAATTTCTGGCCATCTTTTTGGTGTCAGAGTGGAACTGGTGTAGCAGTCCACCAAAGGTTTCATTACGAGCGCTTTCGGCAATACAATTTGCCATCATCAGGTAGGAAACTGATGGTATGTTCCGTGTCTCGTTTTTAAGGAGAACGAGTAGTAGCGTAGGAATTGGAAGTGGGAGGTAGTAACAATTGGTAGGGGGAGGTTGTAGAAATTGGTAGTAGTTCGAACGAACGATGCAGTAGAGATTTTTTGTGGGAGGGGGCACGAGTTGTGAGAAGGGGAGGGGAATAGTGGAAGGAGGATAGGCGGGAAATTATAAGCATTTGAGAACATGTTGACTAAATTCAAAGTTTATTTTGTTTAAGGTAGGTTTTTTGTTTGATATATAAAGCTTCGATTATTTGAAGTTTTTGTTTGTTTTTTTTTCTTTATGTAGTGTGCGTGTATTTTCGGTTAGAATTTTGCGGTAGGTAGGGGGGGGGCATGAATGTGTTTTAAGGTGTTGATACCCAGAGCTCAATGAGTGACCCTACGGATCACGTTTTTTTCTAGTTTTTACTAAAATCTAATTTTTCAAATCTTAAAATGTCATGTTATTTGTTCATGTCTACTTTTATTAACCATCAAGAAAAGATAGGACATTTTTAATTTATGTTTTGGCTTCTCAGCCGTATCTAGGCCTCGTACAGATTTCCGACCATTATAAACTAAACCCGTTTACCCCTGGGCGGTTTCACGTTCTCTTGAACTCTCTCTCCAAAGTTCTTTTCAACTTTCCCTCACGGTACTTGTCGACTATCGGACTCGTCCCGGTATTTAGCCTTGGATGGAGCTTACCACCCGATTTGGGCTGCGTTCCCAAGCAACCCGACTCTCGGATCGAAGACCGTCGCTCGCCGTCCACACCGAATGGGCCTGGCACCCGCCGCGGGCGGCCCCGATCGAGGGAACTCCGAACTACGCGAACGAAAACGAACGGCTGTCTTCGACCCGTGCGCCACACGTCCCGAAGCCTTTTACTTGCGACGGGATTCGGCGTTGGGCTTCTCCCGGTTCACTCGCCGTTACTAAGGGAATCCCGGTTGGTTTCTTTTCCTCCGCTTAGCGATATGCTTAAGTTCAGCAGGTCGTCTCGACCGAGCCGAGGGGGGTGAGTTAATTGGGAATAGCGTTAGAATACACATCTGCAGAGAGGTAAGACTCCCCCAATTGGGCCACCTGTTGGTCGTTGATGGTGACCAGTGATGCTTAAGGACGGGATCCTGGTGGGTGATCAGCCCATAACATGTAACACTCCACTTTGTTCCTTACTTAGGTTAGACGGGCGATCGGAGACGCCCCCTCCGATCAATTGGCTGGTCATGTCAAACCCTTGCACAGATATTTATTGCACCAACACTATTGCCCTTATGGCAAGCCCTTGCCCTTTTTATTAAATGGGTGCTAGAAGGTGGTGGCTGAGGGTCTTCATGTCCTAGGAGTGACGTTAAACTCTATCTGATGGTGAGGTTCCAGTTCTGGAGGGTTGGGGAGTGTATATATTCATGGCCGATATTATAATCTAGTGTACATTTTTATCCAACCCGTTCACCATGGAGGCACCAGTGAGGATCGAACTCGCTATTCGGTAGTAATGGATCTGTGCGACTAGGTTTCTAACCATTATATCACAATGGGACGCCTCTTCTTACCCAACCCTATTTGCCACGAGTAGAGTATGACATAAGGTCGCAAGTATGGGGCATCCAGTGAGGATCAAAGTTGCTATTCAGTAGTAATTGATCTGCGGGACTAGTTTGCTAACCAATATATATATTTACAGACCCATTCGCACGAGCAGGATGCGACACAAGGTCAATTTCTTAAGCGGAGTTTAACAGGTTTGAATTCACAGTTTTCCTTCTCCTAGACTGGTTGCCTAGCCATGTTTAAAGAGCCCAGTCTGCTCTACCATTTACCCATAGCTGGAGGGAGAGTAGGATTCATACCTTTCCCAAAGGTATTAGCGCTAAGTGAAATGCAATTACCACGTCCAGGGTAATTGCATTTCACTTAGCGCTAATACCCTTGCTAATCAATAGACCATGATGGGACACCCTTTTTACCTAACCCATTCGCAATAGGTAGGATGTGACACAAGGCCACCTAACGAGGATCTAACGAGGATCGAACTTACTATGTAGTGGTAATGAATCTGCGAGACTAGCTTGCTAACCATTAGACCAAGAGAGGATACCCTTATTTATAAATGTACTATACGTGGGCTAGTGGTTAGAGTTTGTGAAAATGGACTCGTCGATTCGAGTTCAATTCCTAGACGAAGCTGTTGGCAATTCACATAGTGCTAATACCCTTGGGAAAGGTATGAATCCATATATTCTCCTCCAGCTATGGGTTAAATAGTAGGGCAGACTGGGCCCTTCAGCCTTGGGTAGGTAACAAGTCTAGGAGAGGGATAACTCTGAATTCAAAATTCCTGAGGTCGGTCGTTGATTGGGTTTGTGGCAACCCTTGATGCACCAATTCTTTCCTATCGACTGTGCCAAAAAGTGTGGATGGTCCAACACAAGCCTTCACCACTATAAACAAATCACTGTGTGGAACACTCATACGTCGATCGACGAGAGAGTCCATTACTATGTATATTTACCAACCCCTCCGTAGGAGCAAGATGTGACACAAGGTCAATTTCTCGGAGTTTAACAGGTTTGAATTGAGAGTTTTCCTTCTCCTAAACTGGTTGCCTCGCCAAGGTTAAAGAAACCAGTCTGTCCTACTATTTACCCATAACTGTAGAAAGAGTAGTTGGATGCATACCTTTCCCAAGAGTATTAGCGCTATGTGAAATGCAAACAGTCTCGTCCAAGATTTGATCTAAATGAAATACATGGCTTTTACACGACATTAAAAAATGACCTTTCTATCTTAGTTTGGCACAAGGCCACTGTAGTTGGAGCATTTGCTCACCATGAAAATCTACTTGAAATAGATATCAGTTATCTAGGATCGAACTGACATATATTTCAATGCCTTATTTAGTTTAGTCTCGCTATATGACACAGTATTATGAAGAAGACTGTGTTGCGCCATGTTGCGTAAATAGTAAATAGATAGCTTATTCCAACGACTGGAAAGGAAGATTGTAGAATCTGTTAAAAATTCCGTGGCAATGAAAAATAATTATCAATTTTGAACTTTGACCCCGGTGCTAAAAATGGAGATAACATTCCAAAAATGTTTCACTTCAAAAGAGCAAGGTTTAGTAGATAAATGGAACGATGATAATAATTTTAATGATAATATATATATATATATATATATATATATATATACAAGCAAATATATGCACCCTCCGGGTGCAAGTATTTAAGTTTTAATGCAATAAAATATTGTATTAAATTAGAAAGGCTAATGAAACTAAATAAGAATACAGATAAAAAGATTTGAAACAGAGGGAGTATAATAAAAAATGGAACAACTGAAACTTACTCTTCCATCACTCTCGTCTTTCATTGTTATTTTTTCTAATTTAAGTATTTATTTATAAGAGGAAGTAAAAAATAAAATGACAGTTATTTTATCTTGTTAATGGATTTCATTTAAGATTCATTGAAGAGATTTTTGCTTATATTCATTAAAATAAAACCAAGCAGTTAGAAATCAATAATACTAAGCACATATTTATTAAATTCGATTTTTTAATATTAATATGCAAATTAGCCTTCTCGTTCACACTGTAAACCGCTATTTTGTTGTATATATAAATATAATTGCATGTTGTTAGTATGTAGACATAGTTAACAGTATTAATAATGTAAGACAATTTTATTAATAATTGAGATTTAGATAAAAATAAAATCATGGAGAATGTGATGTCAATAACTAAGAGAATTGTGACTTGAGTAGGATTATAGTTTCGGTTACAGACTGAAAAACACACAATCTCCATTATAATAAGATATATATATATATATATAGCTGGAATATATCATGAACATTTTGATACTTATTATACACTTTTTTTATATATTTTTACATCAAACTCTTTTGAGTTTTATTATGGGTTATAATGGTTCTGTTTTTAAAAAATAAAATTTATTTTATTTTTAACACAGAATACGCATGTTTTAAAATTCCAGCATTGAATACTAGCGTTTTGTTTGTACCCTTTCTTCTAACGGTTATTTATCCCATCTTTCTTTCATATCTTGCTCTTGATGAAGACCGATCTATTAAAACGGTCGAAACAGATTTCTGTCAGCAATTATAAACATCATTTGTTAAAAAAAAAAATGTTAAATTCATACTGTCGGATTAA
>CM042151.1:103881798-103906798 GCA_023376005.1 Doryteuthis pealeii
TGTGAGTTACGGCAGTGATCTGTAAAGATTAAGCAATTGCTCTCTCTCTCTCTCTCTCTCTATATATATATATATATATATATATATATATATATATATATATATATATATATATATATATATATATATCCAACAGTGTTCTGCATGCCTAGTCCGTCTCACTCGGATGGTTTGTGAGATGGGAGCAGGTGGCCATACAGCTGCTTCCTTGTGGGGTGCTGTTTCCACGACTTGTTCAAGACTGCACGCAGCATTTTTTTGCAGCTCAATCTAGCTTGTTCTCAAGGCGCTTCGTTAGGGTCCAAGTGGTGCAGCCATACAGCAGTACTGATATAACCATAGAATTATCGCTTTAACTTGTCAGTGAAATCGGATTTCCATATGACTGATAATTTGTTTGTGGCCGACCATGTCTTTCCTATTCGTGTATTAACATCGCTCTCTGTGGATGCGATATTACTACCTAGGTAGGTGAATTGTTCTACTAGCTTAAGAGGCTTACCACCGGGGTATAAGTAAAAGTAAAGTCGTCGGGGCGGCCTAAAGTCGGTATCAGCCAGACAGCGAGGGAGTCTATTCCCTTTTCAATAGCGCTAGACCAAGGAGATTGTTTGGGCGTCTGAAGCGGAGCACCACTCCTACCATCAGCTCGTCAGTTTACCACACATACTGACTTTAGGCCACCTCGACGACTTTTTTTATAATCAGATAGAAATGTATAGGATTTCAGTATCATATACCTTAGGATAATGTTGTTTAGCAACGAACTGTGATATCTTATTATAATGGAGATAGTGTGTTTGTCTGTCTGTAACCGAAACTAAATCACTACTCAAGTCACAATTCCCTTAGTTATTGACGTCACATTCACCATGAATTTATTTTTATTTAAACCTTAATTATTGATAAAATTGTTATACCTTATTAATACTGTTGGATTAATCTACGTACTAATAACATGCAAGTATATTTATATATTCAACAAAATAGCGGTTTACAATCTAAATGGGAAGTCTAATTTGCATATTGATATTAAGAATTTGATTTTAATAAATATATGCTTAGTATCATTGATTTCTAATTGTTTGGTTTTCTCTTAACGAATCTGAGCAAAAATCTCGGGGATAAATCTTAAAAGAAATCCATAAACCAGACGAAAGAACTGTAATTTTATTAAATATTTCATAATCTAACTAAATAGATAAATAGATAAATTAGGAAAAATGAAAGACGGGAGTGATGGAAAATGATGGAAGAGTTAAATTTAAAGCTGTTCTATTTATTGATTATACCCCCCCCCCCCAGTTTATCATTTTCTAAATAGTTTCTAATTTGATACAATATTTTATTACATCAAAACCTAAATACTTGCACCCGAAGGGTGCATATATTTGCTAGTATAAATAATGTAAGTTATCAAAACTCTGCATCTCGGAAATATTCAAGATTTGATTAAATATTAATTGTCTGCTTGGCATTAAACTTTTTTTTCTGAAAATGTCAGCAAATAAGTGTTGATAGTTCGGATTTTAACCTTTTGAATAGTGCAGTATTTTTCGACAACGAAGTTTACCTGTTTTATTTTTTTTTGGGGGGGGGGATGAGATGTGTTGCCTGATGTATTTCTATTTGTTTTTTTGTTTTTTGTTTTTCTGTTTACAGTTTGCATTATGTGTTTGCTCTTTACGTTTTTGCTCTTTTTTATTTTAATCGTAGGAGTCATTGGTTTTTAGTTGGCTTAGTAAGTATTTATTTTCGTATCTGCATTTTGGTATAAGTTCTGATCGTTTGTTGAATAGTTTGTTCTTCTCGGAGAAGATTATTATGGCTATTTTTTTTTCTAGGCAAAGTTTGCTTTTCGGGCAAGGTCGTTGTATGCTAGTGCCATTTTCCTTAATTTCTACGTTATTTCCGGTGTGTTTTGGTTTGAGTTTTTAGTTTCCCAGATTCACCTTGACCCGGAGTGGTATTACCTCTCAGGGTCCCATCTGTAGGTTGAATAGAAAAAATGAGTTTAAAGATATAAACATATCTTTAAACTCATTTTTTCTATAAATAAAAAATTGATTTTAAAACAAAACAAGAAGGAATAAATCAAAACTACTTCAGTATAAAATAACCCAACAAGGGTTGACATGCGTAAAACCCAACCAATCAACCAGCCAACCAACCATCTATTATTTTAACTTTATCCCACAAGGGTAGATGGTTTCTCTTTTCTTTCCATATATCGTCAGCCATAATTGACTCTTCTATTTCCCCTCGTACCACAGTACTAATGAAAGGGTACCCCACACTCCGTTTATCTCCAGAACTTGAGTCACATTATCAGATGAGGTTTAGTATCATACACATGACACACCTACTTGTGTGTGGGAGGTCTTACTTATCTGCAGACCATACAATCAGCGTTGGTTGGTTGGTTGGAATTTACGGCATGTCAAAACTTGTTGGGTTATTTTATGCCGAAGACGTTTTTTTATTCATGCATTGTTTGTTGCTGTTAGTCTTAGAATTAAATGTTATACTAACACAATAACAGGAAGGACTTTATATTGTTACTCATTGTTTTATTTGTCTTTAATAAATTGTTAGAATTAAACTAAGTTTTAATTCATTTATTTGTTGCTGTTAGTCTTAGAATTAAATGTTATACTAACACAATAACAGGAAGGACTTTATATTGTTACTCATTGTTTTATTTGTCTTTAATAAATTGTTAGAATTAAACTAAGTTTTTATTCATTTATTTGTTACTGGTAGTCTTAGAATTAAATGCTATACTAACACAATAACAGGAAGGACTTTATATTGTTACTCATTGTTTTTATTTGTCTTTAATAAATTGTTAGAATTAAACTAAGTTTTTATTCATTTATTTGTTGCTGTTAGCCTTAGAATTAAATGCTGTACCAACACAATAAGTTAAAAGCTAAAAGTATTAAAGTTTGAAATTGTCATTTATATTTAATGTATTGTTTAAAGCAATTAAACCAACAGGAAACTCGATTGTTAATGTTTTATTTAATGTACATAGTTTCCCTGGTCATTTTATTTGGATGGAGCAAAGGAAATATTCTTCAGATGTTTAGAAATAAGAATTTGATGCAATTTGATTAAAATCATTATTAATAACTTTTGTTCATAACATTATTTGGGTGGTCGGTTCGTTGGTTGGTTGGATTTTACGGCATGTCAACTCTTGTTGAGTTATTTTATGCCGAAGACGTTTGATTCATTCTTGGTGGGTACTCAATTTTCTTTTTAAACGCATTATTTTTAATTGATTTTTTTAATTTAACCTATAAATGGGACCCTAACAGATACTACCACTCCGAGTGGACCTGGACGTAATAGTAATGAAGGGGTACTCCACATTTTCCAGAGCTTCAGAACTCGAACTTCACCATCAAATAGTTTAACGTCATACCCTGGACACTAAAACCCTCAATTATCGCCTCTAGCACTTATATGATAAAAAGGATTAGGGTTTCCACTAAGGGCAATACGGTTGGGAAAAGCATATAGGTGTTAGGACTTTACGTGACCAGCCGATTGATCAGAAGGTGTTTCTTGGACTTCCTGTCTAGCCTAAGTAAGGACCAAAGTGGAGTGTTGTATATCATGGACTACTCAGCCACCAGGGTTCCATCCTTAAGCATCATGGGTCTCCACCCACAGCCAAAAAGTAGCCCCATTGGGGGTGGGGGTCTTATCCCTCTGCTGAGGTACAGTCGGTGTATTCTAAAACCCCAGTCGACAGGGCCTACACTCAGCGTATTCTAGGCCTGTACACAGGGTGCATTAATATTTTGACAAAAAAAAAGGTTATCATATTCCTATCCCTTAAAATTAAGATAGAACCAATGAAAATCACGTAGAAATCTGCTGAGTCACAACTCCGGACATTTGTCGATTAGACAAATATGTGGGAATATATTAAAAACGTGTCAAGTTTAAATTTTTAGAATTTGTATGAGATAAAACAACTTGACTTGTCTGAAAAGTGTGACTAGTCGCATGATGAGACGATAATAGATAAGCCCTATATAAGAAATTCATATCATATCAATCATATATATATATATATATATATATATATATATATATGTGTGTGTGTGTGTGTGTGTGTGTGTGTGTGGAATTAAATAAAAGGCAGTTCTCTTGTTTAACGATTTTATTGATGATCTTTGTAAGCTTTCTAGCCAACCTTTTTTTAATATTTGGATGGAATTCGTAGATTAGTCCACCGAAGTTCATATCCCGCATACTTTCGACACTTCGAAGTGCCATCATCAGGGATGATGTGTTCCAGTTTTTTTTCAAAGTATATTAATGGAATTGTTTAATTCCACATGTATAAATGAAAGAAGGCTGGCCAAATACACACACACACACACACACACACATATATATATAGAAAGAGAGACAGACAGACATTCAAAGACACCGTGTTTTGACGTATCACGTCTCTTCAGTGTGGTTATATATTTGCAAGCTACCGCAAGCCGGAATGGAAACCCGACCGATTCATCATCAGTCAGGCTCCTAAACCACTCGGTCACCATCACCATAAATACACACATCTGTGTATATGTATACAGTGTTGCATCCCTTTTATAGGAGAGCGTTACCTTTTTAAGCTTACCAGGCGGTCGTCAGAATGGGGAATATATATATATATATATATTATAATGGAGATTCGGTGTGTCTGTAACCGAATACGTCACTGCTTACGTCACAATACCCTCATGAATTGCGTAATTTTATCAATGAGTATTTAATGAGTATTTAATTCATAGTTAAATTATTAATACATAAATATTATTCATTAACGATGTCTATGAAAATCTGAGTTAGATTTGCCTCAAAACAGCTCATGTTATTAGTGCGTTTAAAATCCTGCAATTTGTCTTATATATAAGATATCACTAAGAAATAAAGTCTTACATAGTATATGGTGAAGTTTATTTGCATACTGGTTTTAACAAAACCGTGTTTAATAAATAATTACTTGGTGTTATTGATCTCTAATGGCATTGGTTTATTCTCCAACATATCAAAATCAATCATATGAATGATTTTATTTAGAAAACATTTAAAGTATAATTAAAATAAGTGTCTTTTTGTATCCGTTCTTATTCAATTTCGTTAGTCTTTCTAATTTAATATATTTCATTACATTGAAACTTAAATACTTACGCCCGGCGGATGACGCATATTCTAACCAGTATATATAAGGGCCTAAAGGGGTCAGAATGTATCTACCTAGGTTTCACCTCAACGGTTCATCCAGATAATTCTGAATGAGGTTGGTACAAACAACTTTTATTAAGGCAGTGGGTAGCAGAGTAAATAAGAATTATTCTAAAATGGGAAATAATAAAGAAATGTCGGAAATACAAAACAGGGGACAAATTTTGCCTCCTATGTATGGAGGAAAAACTTGCCATAGCTACCTACAATAAAATTAGTTTTTTAAAAATTGAAATGGATCACTAAGTAGGACTGAGCATATTCTAGTAGTGACCACTAATAGCGGTTTACAGTGTGAATGGGAAGGCTAATTTGCATAATCATATTAAAAATGTGATTTTATTAAATATGTGTTTAGTATTATTGATTTCTAATTGTTTGGTTTTATTTTAATGAATATAAGCAAAAATCTCTTCAATGAATCTTAAATAAAATCCATTAACAAGAAAAAATAACTGTCATTTTATTCTTTATTTCCTAATTTAACTAAATAGTTAAATAAGTAAAATTCAGCAATGAAAGACGGGAGTGATGGAAGAGTAAGTTTCATTTCTATTTTTCTATTATACCCCCACTCTGTTACATATCTTTTTATCTGCCTTCTTATTAGACTTTCTAATTTAATACGATATTTCATTACATTAAAACTTAAATACTTGCACCCGGAGGGTGCATATATTTGCTAGTTCCAATAATGGCCGTCCAGTGATTGCCCGATAGCTGACCTCAATCCCCTCGGCCAATGAAATTTCTAAACTTTGACGGCGTGAAATAGTGTAGTTTGTAAATAAAGATGTGTACAAGATAATATCATGTGTAGGATATAAAAAAGAATCTAGGGGTTGATCTCATTCTAAAATGGGAAATATTTTTTTTAAATATAGATCAGGGGATACATTTTGCCCAATTTTTATCCAAGCGCTTTCGACCATTTCGCTGGTCGTCCTCTAGGGATTTGTTTGTTGTAGTGTTTTTAGTGTTTGTTTACCTTGTTAGTTTGACTATTATGACGAGATAATAACGTGGTTCAAATTCAATCGACTAATTTTCAAACTGGTAACCCGTACCAATAAACAATGTACTAATTATACCAATAAACAATAAACTGTGGGAACTCTTGACTCTGGATTCTCTCAATCGATTTACAATCCCCAATGAGTCTTGCGCCGTTATTGACATAGACAACTGCATTGTTTTCCGACATAACATCTCTGTGGCGTGTGAATATGTGTAACGTATAAATGTATAAATATAGATAGATATTGAGAATTTTAATCTATCATCTATCTCCGTCTGTTCAAATCTATCTATGTCTTCTCATCTGTCTTTTTGTTTCTCTCTCTTTCTTTCTCTCATATCTTATTATAATGGAGATTCGGTGTCTGTAACCGAAACTACATCACTGCTTACGTCAAAATACCATCAGATATCGTGTAAGTTTATCAAAAAGTAAATAATTTATAGTTAAAATTAGGGACTGGCACTTTTATCATCTGCTACGAAATTTAAAAGCGAATTAAGAATAATTAAATCTATTATTTATGGTCAAACCTTGTCTAAACCGATAAGTAGTAACAAAATAACAATCATTAAAAAAAGAAAAATATAATTACATATGCAGTTTATTTTTAATAGATTTAAAACTATTTGTTTTGGTCAATTTCGACGCGATCCGCCATTTTGTCTCTTTTTCAATGATTTTACGCGCTTGTTTACAATTTTAATGTAACATTCGCGATTGCAAAAAAAATTACCAAAAATCAGGTAATTATCCAATTTTAATGAAATTTTCAGTATTGATTCATCAATTAATGAATTTTATAATGCATCAGTTATTTTATTTCAAAACTTTAATTTAGTATTTTAGCTATGACAAATGAATATATAAAATTCATCTAAAATGTGAAAAGCCTGATGTTCAGTTTAAAACGTTATATCCTTAGATTTTAGAAATAAATATCTATTTAATGCAAACCTTATTTTAGACACATAAAGTAATAAGTTTTGAAGAAAAACTCTATTGAAAGTGCCCCCCCCTTTTAAGCAGAACAAATATCAATGTATATTTTTTCTTTTATATGATAATAGCCAATTAAATAATTATCGAAATGAGTAAAAAAAAAATCTCCAAAAAATTAATTATTTATTATTTTTTTACATTTTATTTTTCGATTTTCGGTACTTATTTTCTTATAGAAAGGCCACCGTAAATTTTTTTGTTTCTATTCATAAGTTCGGTCTTTTATTTCATTATTTATACTGTAATTAGAAAACTATAAGACCAACTTGAAACAAAAGTTACGCCCCCAACATAAGGGGGGTAAAAAATAAGTGACCTGAAAAAAATGAGAACGTTTTGAAATAAAATAAATAATGCATTATAAAGATCATTCATTGATAAATAAACACTGAAAATTTCATTAAAATCCGATAATTCCCTGATTTTTGGTAAATTATTTTCTGTAGAGGGGGGGGGGCTAAAGTCATTTTGTCAAAAACGCATTTTAGGCTCAGTATGCCAGTACCTAGTTAAAATCATTAACACAAAAAATTAATCTTATACGATTTCTTTATCTTATATCTCGTTTTATACGATGCCTCTCTGAAAATCTGAGTTAGATTTGCCTCAAAACAGCCCATGTTATTAGTACATTTAAAATCCTGCAATTTGCCTTATATATCACTAAGAAATAAGTGTTTACATAATAAATGGTGTGGTTAATTTACATACTGGTTTTAACAAAACCGGGTTTAATAGATAATTATTTGGCGTTATTAATCTCTAATAAAGGTGTAAACTCCATTATCCCCCAGCTATGTGTTGAATAGTACTACTACTCTTCTCCTGCAAGAATGTCTCTGGCATTAGATAACCTGCAACGATTGATATGCCATTAAACAAAGAAATCAAACCTATGTATGAATCTATCTATTTGTCTACAGTAAGAACCTAAACAGATAAAATTAGCATTATATAATATCTCTCTCTCTCTCTCTCTCTCTCTCTCTATATATATATATATATATATATATATATATATATATATATATATATATATAAAAGGTGGCTTACCGGTGAATATGGACACGATCGTTGGAGGTGCTCAAAATTCAGGGGTTAAGTCAGCGATATAACAAATACAAAGTGCTCAATACAAAGTAGAGCAAATTTATTAAAGAAATGGATACAATAGAAACCTACTTGAGTTTCACCATATGGATCTTCAGGGTTAAATCCACTGAATTAATCGAGGTACCGATTAACTGCAGCCGATCACACGTGTGTTCATTGAATAATCTCTCTCTCTCTCTCTCTCTCTCTCTCTCTCTCTATATATATATATATATATATATATATATATATATAAATAAAATTGTGCTGTCTGCATTAAAAATAATATGAATTTTATTTAAAAATAAAATGAATTCTATTTAAAAATAAAATGAATCTCATTTTCAATTTTGAAAATAATCAGAAGCATTATAGTAATGAAATAAGACTCAAAAAAGTCTGATGTAAAGTTATAGAAAAGTGTAAAATATGTATAAAATTGTATATGGAATATCAAAATTATTGTAATACAATCCAACTGTAAAATAAGTAGCCCACATTTATAGGTAAATCCGTGGTGTTAATGGATATCATCAAAAAGGGGTAAACATTCAAATGTAAAGTTTTTTCATGGACAAGTATGTGAAAATAAAATGGAAATTAATCCGACAGTATGAATAAGATATAATGAAAAAACAAACGATGTTTACAACTGAAATAGGCTCATCAGAAGAGAAAGTGTGCAAACCGTTTCGGGGCCAATTCTCTTGACGGTTTATATATATATATATATATATATATATATATATATATATATGTGTGTGTGTGTGTGTGTGTGTGTGTGTGTGTGTGTGTAAAGTAGAAAAACAAAGTACTCCAAAGAAGATGAATTTATTCTTGATGGTGAAGTCAATGTTAAAACGTTTCGGTTTTTATCAAATCTTCATCAGGATATTAGGATAGAAAAGTGTTGTTTGACAGGGCGGTAAATATTTCGTTTTAAAGAAATCCACTGAAATATTTTCTCATAATTAATTTCAATCATGTTTACATCTATATTTTTTAGTATTTCTCTCAAGAAGGACAAAATGTCACCCGTGTCGACATTTTCAAACAGGTCCTTCATATTGTTTGCGTTGAGAAAAACGTTTTCTTATGAGAGCTAAAACTCTGCATTCTATGAGAAAATGTTTAACAGTGTAGGATGTTTGACATGCTATACACTGTGGTTGTTGTTCTTGTCTGCGTATAAAGGAGTGTACGAAGTCTTGTGTGACCAATGCGCAATCAGGATCTAGTGACATTCCTTTCTGGACTTTTTGAAATCCGGTTTCAATTCTGTTTTGGTTTGGGTTTTTTACGGCATATCAACCTTAATGGGTCATCTAATGCCGATAAAGTTTTGAAATAAATCAATTCTTAATGGATAATACAATTTTGTTTATAAATACATTTTTTTATTTAACCCATAGATGGGACCCTAACATGTACTACCACTCCGGGTCAGAGTGGACCAGGGAGCAATGGGGATGAATGGGTGCTCCACATTCCCCAAACCTCCAAAACTGGAACCTCACTATCAGATAGAGTTTAACGTCATTCCCAGGACATATAGATCCTCAGTCACCGCCTTCTAGCACCCATATGATAAAAAGTGTTGGGGCTTTCTATAAGAGCAATAGGGTTGGGGCAATCATATAGGTGCTAGGGCTTGACGTAATCAACCGATTGATCACCCACGGCCAACAGGTGGCCCCATTTTGGGGAATCTTACCCCTCTGCAGAGGCGCAGTCGGTGCATTTTAATGCCCCAGCCGACAGGGCGGTTCAATTCTGGTTAGGGTCCAGTTCTGTAGCTGTGGGTAATATGGAGTACCACTTTAATGCCATTATTCTTATACCCTGTAGTTGTTGTTCTCGTCTGCGTATAAAGGAGTGTACAAAGTCTTGTGTGACTGGTGCGCAATTGGGATATAGTGACATTCCTTTCTGAACTTTCTGAAAGCAGGTTTCAAGTTCCGTGGCTCTTGGGATTGTGGAGTAGCCCTTCATTGCTATTCGATATGATCGAGTGTAAAAAAGATGATCTTAAGAAAGAAGGTAGGAACGCAATTCCCTAATCTCTGAGCATGAATTAACCCTAGACGGGTTGGCGTGCTGTAAAAACCAACCAATCAATCAATCAATCAATCAGTTTTCATATGATTCTGTTTTCGCTACAGTGGTTTTCGCACAGTGTTTAGCTTCTTCTTCTTCTTCTACTTCTTCTTCTTCTTCTTCTTCTTCTTCTTCTTCTTCTTCTTATTATTATTATTATTATTATTATCATTATTATTATTATTTGCTCCTTTTGAGTTTTCACATCAGTGTTAGCTGATGGTCTTTCACTGGAGTCTGGGTGACAGCAAGTCTCCTCAGGTTTCCAGGACTCTTCTGAGTATTCTGGCAGATTGCAGCAGTGCAGTGTTTTCAATGGTTTCAATCCTTCCTCTGATTTCCAAACTTTCCAAACCCTTTTCCAATCCTTTTGGGACTGTTCCAAGTGCACCAACCATATAATATTACTTTCACTTTCATATTCCATAACTTTTTCAGTTCTCTGGCAAAGTCTAGATATTTGTCCATTTTTTCATTTTCCTTCAGCTTCACCCTGTGATCTGCTGGCACTGCAAAATCCACCAGTTGACAAGTTCTTTCTTTTTTGTTTATCAACACTAGGTCTGGTCTTCTTGCTGGGATTAGGTGATCCGTTTTTATTTCAAAGTCCCAGAGAATTTTATGCGTTTCGTTCTCAAGAACAGATTCTGGTTTATTATTATTATTATTATTATTATTATCATTATTAATTTGTCACACCAGTGTTAGCTGATGATCTTTCACTGGAGTTTGAGTAACAACAAATCTCCTCGGGTCTCCAGGACTCTCCTGAGTATTCTAGCTGATTTCAACAATGCTGTTGTCTGGACGGTCTCAACTCTTCCTCTGATTTACAGTTTCTTCAGTCTTTTTTTTTCTTAGCTTTTTGAGACCGTTCCAAGTGCTTTTTCAATTCTCTAGCAAGGTCCAGGTATTTGTCTATCATTTCCTTTTCTTTGATCTTCACTCTGGGATCTGGGATCTGCTGGGACTGCAAAATCTACCAGTTAACAAGTTCTCTTTTTTTATCAATACTAGATCTAGTCTTCCATCTGAGGTAAGGTGTTCTGTCTTTATCTCAAAGTTCCAGAGAATTTTATTCGTTTCATTCTCAAGAACAGATTCTGATTTATACATATACCATTGTGTTGCTTTTGTTAAAATCTAGATTTTTGCATAATTCCCAGTGGATCACATTTCCAACCCAGTCGTGCCTTGTATTCTCATTGTTCTAGTTTTCTGCATTTACTTAGTACATGGTTTATTGTCTCATCTCTGTCACCACATATCCTACATTTACTGTTTTGTTGTGTTTTATCCATTTTCGCTTTGATATCATTTGTTCTTTTGACATTGTTTTGTGCAACAAAATATTATTATTATTATTATTATTATTATTATTATTATTATTATTTCACTTGTGAGTTTTTCATACTATTATGTTTAGTGTAAGCTGATGGTTTTTCGTGGTAGATTAAGTGACAACAAGTCTCCTCGGGTTTTCAGGATTCTTCTGGATATTGTAGCCGATCTTAACAGTGTTGTAGTTTGGATGGTCTCGATTCTTCCTCTGATTTCCAATTCCCTCAAATTCTTTTCCAGAGTTTTGGGGACCGTTTCAAGTGCTCCAATTACAATCGGTACGACCTTCTCCTTCATGTTCTACACAGTGTTCTATTCTCTGTCAAGGTCTGAGTATTTGTCTATCTTTTCGCTTTCTTTCATTTTCACTCGATGGTCGGTCGGGATGGCAATATCCACGAGATGACAGTTTCTCTTTTGTCGATCAGTACTAGGTCAGGTTCCTTGGACGGGATAAGGTGATCCGTCTGTACCTCGAAGTCTCAGAGAATTTTATGCGTCCCATTCTCCAGGTTCAGGCTTGTGCATGTACCATTTAGTTGTATGGTGAAAATTGAATTTCTTGCACAATTCCCAGTGGATTACCTTTCCCACCCATTCGTGTCTAGTCTTGTACTCTCTTTGTGCTAGTTTACTGCATTCGCTTATTATATGATTAACCGTTTCGTCTCTGTTTCCACACATTCTACAATTGCTATTCTGATGCGTCTTATCTATTTTTGCCTTTATATAGTTTGTTCTAATGGCATTGTCTTGTGCTGCGATTATAAGGGATTCGGTTTCTCTTTTGAGGTTTCCTTTTCTTAGCCATACCCGTGTCTTCTTATGTGATATCTCTTGAGTTCGACGCTTGAAGTACTCACGTAGTTGTTTTTCTTCCCATTTCTGTTTTTTTAGTTTTTGATGTATTTCTGCTTGTCAATATGTTGCACTTACTTTTCCTGGCTGCTGCAATTAGTCTTTCCTTGCTTTTATAAATGTATTCGTCAAGTGCGCGGATTGTCTTTTATCTTGGCACATATTGTCTGTCTATGTCGTCTCTTGGGTGTAATGCGTTGTGCATGGTCATAAGTTTCCTTGTCCTTTGGTCCATCTGTCGGAGCTCCTCTCTTGTCCATTTTAGGAATGGTCCCGAGCATCTTTCTCAAGAACAGATTCTGTTTTATGGATATACCATTTTGTTGTATGGCTAGAACTTAGTTTTTTTTTGCACAATTCCCAGTGGATTTACCTTTCCGAACCAATCGTGCCTATTCACGTTGTGCCAGATTGCTGCATTCGCTTAATATATGGTTTAGTGTCTCATCTCTGTCAACACACACCCTACATTTGCTGTTTTGTTGTGTCTTATCAATTTTTACTTTGATATAATTTATTCTTATGGCATTATTTTGTGCAGCAACTATTAGTGGATCGGTTTCTCTTTTGATGTTTCCTCTTCTTAACCATGACCAGGACTTTACGTGTGCTATTTCCTCAATTTGACGTTTGAAGTATCTATATAATTTTTTTTCTTTCTATTTCTGTTTTTTTTGTTTTTCTGTTTATCCATATGTTGCAGCTGCTGTTATTGGTTGCTATAATTAATCTTTCTTTGCTCTTTTTTTGTGTATTGTTCGAGTCCTTGGAGTGTGGCCTTTATACAGTCTTCTATGTTGGCAAGACATCTTCCTCTTCTTGATACATATAGCCTATTTCTATTGTTTCTAGCCTGTAAAGCTTTGTGCATTGTCATTAATTTTCTCGTCTTTTGGTCAATCTGTCTGAGTTCCTTTTTTGTCCATTTTAAGAATTGTCCAGAGTATATTATAATAGGGACAGCCCAGGTATTTATTCCTTTGATGAGATTTCTGCAGCAGAGCTCGGTTTCTAGGAATTTTCTTGTTCTCCTGAAGAATTTTTCTTTTTTTTTTTAACTTTTCCTTTCATCTCAGTTTGCTTGATGGTGTCCTCTGCTAAAATTCTATTTGTAACTTTCTTTCTCGCCAAGTGTTTTAATATTGTCCTGATTTAGTAGTTGTGTTCCGTCCATTAATTTTCTTTCCCCTATTTTTATCTTTAAACACTTCTAGTAAATACACCTGCACAAGCCAAATCACTACTTCATAGACTAGAAAAGGCAGCAAGAGGCATTGGTCTCTAATAAAAGTCAAAGTGTTATAGCTTCTCCAGGTAGTTACTAGGTCTGTGTTAATGAACAAACTGTAACATATTAAATAGTTATTGCAACTTCTGCCGTGTAAATTCTGATAAAACGTGTTACAAGCAAGATGGAGACATCTCCACACTAGATGTTAAGCCCCTGAAATTAGTAGACCAGTTCACATACCTAGGTAGTAATATCTCATCTACAGAAAACAATATCAGTATATGCAAAAGAAAGGCATGATAAGATAAAGTGACAATTCTTCAAAGCTGTAGCCATATCAGTGCTACTCTGGACACTAATGAAACACTCGGAGAAAAAGCTAAATGAAAACTACAGAAGAATGTTGCATACTGTCTCGAACAAATCCTGGAAGCAACACCCCACATCCACAAACCATTCAGGTAAGACAAATAAGACTTACTGTATATTGCTGGAGAATCAAGAACAACCTCATAAGTGTCTACAACATGGTCTCATCAGTATGGATTGCCCAGCAAAAAACTACCTCAATCAGCTCTGCTTGGATACTGGATGCTGTGCAGAGGACCTGCTAGAAACGATGACTGTTGTCTAGATGGTCTCGACCCTTCCTCAAATTTCCAATTCCTTTATTGTTTTTTCCAAACCCTTGGGAACTGTTCCAAGGCACAATGTAGATTTTTTTTCTATTTTTTTATAACTGCTTCTTCCTACAAGTAGCAGGAAAATCGAACTTACTAACAATGGTCTGCGAATCTAGCTTGCTAACAATAACACCATGGGAGGTGCCCATCTCATTGTCATATAAGAGGTATTAGGCGCGTGGTCTAATGGTTAGAGTCGTTGGAAATGGACTCGTCAACGCGAGTTCAATTCCTGGACGTTGGGATTTCACATAGCGCTAATACCCTTGGGAAAGTTATGAATCCAATTCTCCCTCCAGCTATGGATAAATAGCAGGGCAGATTGGACTCTTTAACCTTGGCTAGGTAACCAGTCTAGGAGAAGGAAAACTCTGAATTCAAACCTTTTAAACTCCGCTTAAGAAATTGACCTTGTGTCGCATCCTGCTCGTGCGAAGGGGTTGGTAAATTTATATATGGGTAATTCCATGGCAAATCTCCACAATTTGAGCTTCCAATAAAAAAAATGGACGAATTTATGTCGGTTTTTAGCCATAAGTAATCTTTCTTTGATCTTTTTTGTGTATTCTTCGGTTCCTTTGATTGTAGCATCTACGCAATCTTCTTTGTTGGCAAAGTCTCTTCCATCCTCTTTTATTGATACAATCTGTAAGTGAATTGATGTGAATGCGACAGTATGAATTAAACATTTTTTGAAAAAACAAATGATGTTGATAAATCGCTGACAGAATCTGTTTCAACCTTTAGCGGTCTTCTTCAAGAGCGAAATATATATGATGGAAAGACGGAAATAAATAAACCGTTAAAAGATAGGAGGGTACAAACGAACATTTGTATGAACGTTCATGTTCGGAGCCGGAACTTATTTCAATTAAAAATGCATATACTGTGTTAAAAATAAAATAAATTTTATTTTTAAAAATCAGAAGAATAAACTCTTTTTTAGTTTTCCTGTGGATTATAAATGCTTCTGATTTTTAGAAATAAAATTTATTTTATTTTTAACACAGTATATGCATTTTTAAATTTAAATAAGTTCCGGCTCCGAACATGAACGTTCACACTGGCGTTCGTTTGTACCTTCGTATCTTTTAACGATTTTTTTTCAAAAAAAATGTTTAATATATCCTATCTGTATCGTCTCTCTCTCTCTCTCTCTCTCTCTCTCTCTCTCTCTCTCTCTCTCTCTCTCTCTCTCTCTCTCTCTCTTGTCCATTTTAAGAATGGTCTAGTATCTTATTATGGGGATGACCCAGGTATTTATTCCCTTGATAAGATTTCTGCTGCAGATTCTGGATTTTAGGGATTTTCTTGTTCATCTGAGGTATCATTTTTAAAACTTTTTCTTTCAGGTAGTCCATTATTTCTATTTCCCTCTTTTTCATCACTAGTATGGTACAATTTCATTCCTATATCCTGGCTTTTTATACATTGAAGTATTTGCAATAGCTCTTAAGTAAATATATCAAATGTTGGAATGATAAAATTATCATACTGTGGTAATTATTATTATTATTATTATTATTATTATTATTGTGAGTTTTTCACACTAGCATTAGCTGATGGTATTTACCTGGGGTCTGAGTGACAGCAAGTCTCCTCAGGTCTCCAGGACTCTTCTGAGTATTCTGGCAGATTGCAGCAGTGCAGTGTTCTGAATGGTATCAATCCTTCCTCTGATTTCCAAACTTTCCAAACCCTTTTCTAAACCTTTTGGGACTGTTCCAAGTGCACCAACTACAATTGGTATCACTTTCACTTTCATGTTCCATAACTTTTTCAGTTCTCTGGCAAGGTCCAGATATTTGTCCATTTATTCATTTTCCTTTAGCTTTACCCTGTGATTTACTGGAACTTCAAAATCCACCAGTTGACAAGTTCTTTCTTTTTTGTTAATCTATTGATTAGGTCTGGTCTTCTTGCTGGGATAAGGTGATCCGTCTTTATCTCGAAGACCCATTGTCCCATTATTATTATTATTATTATTATTATTATTATTATTATTATTATTATTCGCCGAAAGACACAAAGCCTACTAAGAAAAGTAGAAGTTAAGAAAACCGCATTTTCCAGTTCACAAAGATTGGGCAATTTTGAGGTGACAGGTGACACCCGGGGTGTTGGGGGAGAAGGGTAGGAGAGTCGGGTAACAATGCTTAATAAATAAATAAATAAATAATAAATAAAATTTGCAGTTGAAAAAAAAACGGAAAGAAAAATACCGAAACATGGCATGTTGGTTTTTTTTATCTTCCCACAGAATCCTTACATCGTCATCAGGCGAAATTTCAAAACGATGAGGGGTGAGGGGTGGGGGTGGCGACATTTTAAAATGGAGGAGAGGAGGCCAGTAGGGGCATGTGCAGACACACGTACAGAAGTGTGCAGATGCCGAAAAATCAACACAGTCTAACATTATATATATATATATATATATATATATATATATATATATATATATATATATGTGTGTGTGTGTGTGTGTGTGTGTGTATATATATATATAAAGAGAGAGATTAAATGATTAGAGAGAGGGACAAAAAAGAAGACAGAGTTATATGTTTGTATATATTGTATACACACACACACACACACACATACATATACATATATATATATATCTGAGGATTGCGTATATATATATACATATTTTTGGGAGAATATGTGCTTAATTGAAGTCGTACCTAATTTTTGAAAATTAATTAATTAGTGATTAATGAATTAGCGGGAATACGTGTTCAAATGAAGGCTAAACAAATCGAGAAAAATCCAATCTCTGTATGTACATTTCAGCATATTAGGCCTCATCAGCAGAGCTATAGACAGGAAGACCGCTTTGTGTGTGATTCGATATGATTATATATATATATATATATATATATATATATATATATATCCGCACACACATACATATATGATATATACATATGTATATGTGTATGTATGCATGTGATGTCATCATATATATATATATATATATATATATATATATATATATATATATATATATGTGTGCTTAATTGTAGTCGTACCTAATTTTGAAAATTAATTAATAATTAATTAATAATTAATTAGGCGGGCATATTATTAATTAATTAACTTTCAAAATTAGGTACGACTTCAATTAAGCACATATTCCCAAAAAAAATTGTCGGCTAAAAAAAGCCATATCAAAACACATCGTTTGTTTATTTACTTCTCATATGTATTCATGTATATATGCATGTGAGAGTGCGAACCAGTCACTCAGACACACACACCCATATATATATATATATATATATATATATATATATATTGGGAGAATATGTACTTAATTGGAGTCGTACCTAATTTTGAAAATTAATCAATTAATAATGAATTAGGCGGGAATGCCTATTTTAAATGTATGGCTAAACAAATCGAGAAAAATCAATCTCTGTATGTACATTTCGGCCTATTAGGCCTCATCAGCAGAGCTATAGATAGGAAGGCCGCCCTGTGCGTGATTTGAAACCGGACTGCCAAGCTGACAGGCCGATACCATAACCCCTACACCAAACGGACTTCTTAGATTTTACGATTTGTTTAGAGTAGGTTAATATTCCTCTTCTAGTGACTTTTATTACACGACAATATGATAAGTTGTAAACACGGTTGTTTGGAATGGCTTTTTTGCCGACAATTTTTGGGAGAATATGTGCTTAATTGGAGTCGTACCTAATTTTGAAAATTAATCAATTAAATATCAATTAAAAAATTAATCAATTAAATATAAAATTATAAATTATTAAATTAAAAATTGTCGGCAAAAAGCCATTCCAAACACACCGTATTTACAACTTATCATATATATATAGAGAGAGAGAGAGACAGAGACAGAGACAGAGAGAGAGAGACACAGAGAGACAGAGTACATATTTAGACCGTGCATATATATATAATGTGCATGTATATATATATATATATATATATATATGTGTGCATATATATATGGATGTACATATATATATAAAGAGACAGAGTACATATTTAGAGAGAGAGAGAGAGAGAGAGAGAGAGAGAGATAGAGAGAGAGTTTGGATGAGTATATATTGTATATACATATACGTATATACGCACACACATACACGCATAGGTATGCATATATACATGTATATATGTACATATGTATGTATGTGAGAGTACTTACAAATGCGAATCACTCTCTCACACACACACACACACATATGCATATATATATATATATATATATATATATTGCTATTTGTCTTGTCTTTTGCTCACTATATATATATATATATGTGTGTGTGTGTGTGTGTGTGTGTGTGTGTGTGTAGTATATTAACGCTTTTCTCGTTATTCTGTGATAAAAACATTTCTTATTACCTTCCATATACCAACAAATGCCTGAAGATGATCTAATTAATAGATCGAAACACTGCAGCGTCGGCCAATAAACTCACCACTTAACCCATTTAAACCTGTGTTTTTTTCATTTTTTTAATATACTACATACCGTCGGATTCACTTCCTTTTCTTCACACACACACACACACACACACACACACACACATACATATATATATAAGATAACAAAAGTGACTAGACAAATAGGAATATTTCTTTGTTATTTATTTTTGTTCTCAACTAGTTTCGACCTTAGGTCATCTTCAGGAGAAACATTTTCACGAAGAAAATTATTTTTTAATGTTTTTAAAATAGTTTTAAAAGAATAGACATGTTGCATATATATATATATATATATATATATATATATATATATGTATATATATATATATGTTTTTGTTTTGTGTTTTTGTTGCTTATCAGCTACTTTGAATTTTCTTTTTTAAAAAGTTCTAGAAACATATTTTTCACAAAAAAGATTTTCTCCTGACCATTGCGGTTGTAACTAGTTGAGAACAATCAAAAAAAGAATAACATAACAGATGTATTCCCATTCGTCTCATCACTTTCGTTCATCTTCTTATTATAGAAGAGATTCGGTGTCTGTCTTTAACCGAAACCACGCCACTGCTTACGTCACAAAACCCTTAGTAATTGTGTAAGTTTATCAATGAGTATTTAATCTATACTCAAAATCATTATTACATAGAGTAAATCTTATTAATTTACGAGGTCTACAATGAAAATCCAAGTTAGATTTGCCTCAAAACAGGCCATGATTTTTTTAATTTTAAAATCCTACATGTGTCTTATATATCACTAAGAAATAAACGTTTACATAATATGTAGTGTGGTTAATTTGCATTTTGGTTTTAACAAAATCAGGTTTAATAAATAATTACTTAATGCATATGATCTCTAATATTATTATTTTATTCTCCATCAATCTTATGAATTATATAGAAACCAATTGAAATATAATTAAAATAAGTGTAATCTTTTTACATGAGTTCTTATTTAATTTCTTTAGTCATTCTAATTTAATATATTTCATTATATTAAAACTTCAATACGCGCACTCGGAGGGGGGAATAGTCTTGCTAGTACTAATAATTTATTTGCCATTAATATGGAAGTTTTTTTGCGGCGCTGAAACATCGTCGGAATTTTCCTACTATGAAAACGGATCCCAATTTCAATAAAGAAAATTTCGGAATTTACCGTGATGACGGATTATTATCTTTTAATAATAGTAATGGACGTAAGGAAAAAAATGATGGAAATTTTAAAAATGTACAACTTAAAATTAAACGTAGCGTATAAATTAAAACCCGTTAATTTCCTTGACGTCTCTTTCGATTCAAATAATCTCCCGGTTTATATCTTATTACAATGAAGATTTGGAGTCCGTCTGTAACCAAAACTACATCACTGCTTACTTCACAATACCCTCTGGAATTGTGTAAGTTTATCAATGACTATTTAATTTATAGTCAACATCATAGAATAAATCTTATTTATTAACGATGTCTCTATGAAAATCTTAGATTTTCTTCAAAGCAGTCCATATTATTAAGATGTTTAGAATCCAGCGATGTATGTCATATATCATTAAGAAATATTTACATAGTATATGGTGTAAATAACTTGCATACCGGTTTTAACAAAACCGTGTTGAATAAATAATTACTTTGTGTTATTGATTTCTAATATTATTGTTTTATTCTCAAATGTATTAAAAGTAATCCTATGTATACATGTATATTGAAATCAGTTAGAATAAAGTAAAAATGTGTAATCGTTTTTGCGTTCTTATTTAATTTCATTATTTTTTTAAAATTCAATATACCTAATTATATTAAAACTTAAATCAAGGGAAACATATTTTGCCAGTCAATATAAAATCGGATCATCCTCCCATCATTACTAAATCTATAGAAGATACACTTGTTTCAAATTCTAACAATACCAATATTTTTCACAAATCCAAAATGGTATATGAAAGTGCCTCCAAAAATAGCGGATTAAATTCCAAACTGAAAAATTACGCAAAATAATAATAAAAGATTGAGAAATAGAAATATCATATGGTTCAACCCCGCTTACAGTAAAACTCTCAAAACAAACGAGGGAAAATATTTTTCCAAAACTGTTTAATAAAAATAACTCTATGATTATTGTTGTATGATAACATAAAAAAATATTGACAAACATAATTTTAGAATATAAAAAGAATGAAAACTGCAATTGTAGGGATTAGGCCAAGTGTCCCTTAAATGGTAATTGTTTTATTAACAATATCATATACGAAGAAAAAGAGATCACCAATGATCATAAAACATATATCGGCGCCACCGAACTAAACTGGAAAAAACTACAATCACAACTCTAGCTATAATAACAGAAGATATTCCAACATTATTCCAATTATTATGTTTTCCTTAGAGTTTCATTTTTATTAAAAGTATTAATTAATCCCAGTTGAGAAATTAAAAATATATACATTGGACTTCATTTGACAGATATTAGTGGAATATGAAATTTTCCTATTCTACTAATATCTGTCCGGTAGACTGTGATAAAAATTTAAATCCATGAATTTCACAGCCTACAACAAGCCATGAGTTGATCGTAATAAATAATAAAATGTTTGCGTTATTGATAAAAAGATTTCGTAATATTACCAACTAAAATCATGTTTACGGACATATACAGACGATCCCAACTTACTAGGTACCACCAATTTTCCATGTGAAATTTAGCCCCCCCCCCCTAAATGAAACTTGCATAAAGGTTAATATTATCTTCAAAATGTGTTGTCCATTTGAAAGAAGAAACATAAAAAAGCTCCTGATTATTTAAAAAAAAAATTTTCAGCTTACGGAGATAATGAAAATTATGAACGAAAAACAATGTTACATTTTGCACTGTTAAATCAATTGAAATTTGTAATGGTTACGAACCGAGATTAGCAGACCATTAGGTACCACCAAAATACATCACGTGATCAGTTTAGGCCATATATAAGGAAGAAATGTAAATATTTGAGAACTTTTTGGTAATTTTTTTTCAAACAGGGCAGGTGGTAAAGGTATCTAAACACCTATGGCACAAAAAAAAGATGTAACGGCAAAAAATGGGAGGTTGTGGGGAGATTTCAAGCATAAAATGATGGTCAATATAACTGCAGGTTGTATCTAGAAGAAAAATTATGTATTCTGCAAAATTTACTGAACGAAAGAAATGAACTAATTTTTAAATGTAGACATGTCAACAAATTTCTTTTGTATCATCAACCACCGGCACTAAATAATACCATACGCTCCTCTATTTTCACTACAAAAACAAAAAAGAACAAAAAAGGAGAACTTTTTGTTTCATTTATTTATTTATGATATTTATCATATTTCAATTTATTTGGATTATTTGGATTATTCGTACTATTGTCCTCATCTTTATTGTTATTTGCACAATGCTTCGGCCGATGTGCTCACCGGCCTTCTTCAGGTATATCTTGTCGAATTCAGGGACCTTTTAGAACTAGGGAACCTTCTCTTCAAACTTAGGAACATTCATGTTGTAATCGGGGGCCTTCACGAAACTTCGAAAAACCCGAGTTCGAAAAGAAGGTTCCCGAGTTTCGACAAGAATACCTGAAGCCGAAACTTTATGCAGATAATAATAAAGATGAGAACAATAGTCCGAAAAATCCAAATAATGCAAATTATCAAGCTTTATCTAAAAAATTCAGAAAATTCAATTTATTTATTATTTATTTATTTAAATATTTTTTCATTTCTAATTTTCATTTTTATTTATTCCCTTATTTATTCATTCATATTATTGATTATATTTGAATTGATTTATTAGGTTTTTTTTTTATTGTATTTTATTTGATTATTTAGTTAATTTTTGGCCATATCTGAATAACACGGGCATTAATACATAAACAGGATATGTTTTCGTGTATAAGTCTCGCGTAAAAAAAGATCCAATCACGGGAGGACACATCACGAAATTATGGGGTATAAGTGGTTTTGAAATATTTATGGTCTAAAGTAGCTGGGATATTCTTTGTTTGTGTTCCTCGAGTTTTCTTTTAACCCCATCTTTTTTTGGTGGTGACAATATATATATATATATATATATATATATATATATATAATAAAATATCTATTTTTAAATTAATTTGTATATAAGTACACAACGACCATTTTTACAAAAAGGTTAATTTCCGTCAAAGTCAATATATATATATATATATATATATATATATATATATATATATATACTAGCAAATATATTCACCCTCCGGGTGCAAGTATTTAAGTTTTAATGTAATAAAATATTGTATTAAATTAGAAAGGCTAATGAAACTAAATAAGAATGCAGATAAAAAGATTTGAAACAGAGGGAGTATAATAAAAGATTTGAAACAGAGGGAGTATAATAAAAAATGGAAAACTGAAACTTACTCTTCCATCACTCTCTTTCATTGTTATTTTTTCTAATTTAAGTATTTAGTTAAAGAGGAAGTAAAGAATAAAATGACAGTTATTTTTATCTTGTTAATGGATTTCATTTAAGATTCATTGAAGAGATTTTTGCTTATATTCATTAAAATAAAACTAAACAGTTAGAAATCAATAATACTAAGCACATATTTATTAAATTCGATTTTTAATATTATTATGCAAATTAGCCTTCCCGTTCACACTGTAAACCGCTATTTTGTTGTATATATAATAATAATTGCATGTTCTCAGTATGTAGACATAGTTAACAGTATTAATAATGTAAGACAATTTTATTAATAATTGAGGTTTAAATAAAAATAAAATCCTGTAGAATGTGACGTAAATAACTAAGAGAATTGTGACTTGAGTAGGAATATAGTTTCGGTTACAGACAGAAAAACACACAATCTCCATTATAATAAGACTAACGGTTAAGCAGTGACATAATTTGGGTTACAGACAAATGGAGACCGAATCTCCATTATTAATATATATATATATATATATATATATATATATATGTATATAAAGAAGTGTGTCGAAATAAATTTAAGAATAAGCCGACATGACGGGTGTTTATATTTTTTCCTTAATATGAAATTTAATTTGCTCTGTAAGTGATTATAAAATTCTCATGCATTGAGCTCTCCAGGGATTTGAAAGAATCTTCCTATAACAATATAAATACGGTTATTTCCTATAAGTCTAACATAAACAAAGTGGAACCACTCTTGACTGATAAATTATTTATTTATTTATTGATCTACTAAGAAAAAAGAAGACGGAGTTAGGCTTAAGATAGGGTCTAGGGTTAGGGTCTAGGGTTAGTTTAATGAGAAAATAAATAAATAATTTATCAGTCAAGAGTGGTTCCCCTTTGTTTATGTTAGAGTTATAGGAAATAACCATAAATACACTATATAAATACACTATAACATGCAAAATAGTTTTCTTTTAAGAGTACCATGTAATATCCGTGTTAGCGTTAAAAGGAATCTACTCACTGTAATGGTATATATATATTATATATATTTATATATATATATATATATAATAATATAGCAAATATATGCACCCTCCGGGTGCAAGTATTTAAGTTTTAATGTAATAAAATATTGTATTAAATTAGAAAGGCTAATGAAACTAAATAAGAATACAGATAAAAAGATTTGAAACAGAGGGAGTATAATAAAAATGGAACAATGAAACTTACTCTTCCATCAATCTCGTCTTCATTGTTATTTTTTCTAATTTAAGTATTTAGTTATAAGAGGAAGTAAAGAATAAAATGACAGTTATTTTTCTTGTTAATGATTTCATTTAAGATTTATTGAAGAGATTTTTTGGCTTATATTCATTAAAAAAACAAAACATTAGAATCAATAATACTAAGCACATATTTATTAAATTCGATTTTTAATATTAATATGGAAATTAGCCTTCCGTTCAAACTGTAAACGTATTTTGTTGTATATATAATATAATTGCATGTTGTCAGTATGTAGATATGCGTAAC
>CM042151.1:103914298-103946798 GCA_023376005.1 Doryteuthis pealeii
CCCATTCATAAAGGAGGAGAAGAAGAAAGAGAGGAAAAAAAGGAGAGGAAAAGGAGGAGAAGAAGAGAAATTATAACCACACAAATAAAAAAAAACATAAGCACGTCATTTCTGAAATAAAACTCTGATGATAAAGCTTCGCTTTGAAATCGATTAGACATATAAACATCTTTTTGTCTTTATTTTTTACGCATTGTATTGCCTTCGAATTTTATTATTTTATAGTATACTTTTGAATTTTAGATAAAAACGGCCAATTTACAGTTACAAAAATAAATAAAATAAAATAAAAATAAATAAAATTATCTGTTAGAAAAATGTATGGATTATTACTCAGACTTAAATTGATGAATGATTTAAGAAAGATATTTTTTAAATTTAAATAGATGAAATAGAATAAAATAAAATATTTAAAATATAAATGGCTAAATGCAATTTTTCTTTATCAATATTTCTAGACGGATTGCCTGTTTTAACATGAAAATATCATAAAATGTGTTCTTAATTGTGCTTGCGCATTATTTGAAATGAACTTAATTGTTATTAAGAACACATTTTATGATATTTTCGTGTTAAAATATGCAGTTGTATTGATTTGAACAAATTTCGTATTTTCAGTGTACATTTACAGTGAAATGAAAATGTCCGACCAAAACATAAGGGCTTCCTCAAAGTGAAACAAACAAGGGGAGGTTACTCTTATTTATGTAGCTAATGTTCAAATTACCAGTTTGTTTTCTAAGATTCATTGGGCACTAATGCAGAATAGCGCACAAGAGGTAATATCATTAGATTAAGTACAGAAAGCATTACATTTCACGGAAATCCCCCAAACCTTTGAGACGCTAGGATTAGGGTTAGGGTTAGGGTAAGGGTTAGAGTTAGTGTTAGTGTTAGGGTCAGTGTTAGGCTAATTTGGGAGTTTCCGTAATCTAATGCTCTTTATACGTAAAATGCGATTCTAATGATATTATCTCTTGCGCGCTATTCTGCATGTGTAGTATTCATTGTTGTGGAGGGTCGACTAAGAAAACTAGCAGGACCTGTTGATATACCAAAGTGTAATAATTTATTATTACAATGTTTGATATGTTTACTTAAGAGCTCTTACTAAATAGTTCAATATTTAAAAAGTATAATAATCTTGATTCAGCTCTCTCTCACTATTCTTTTCTTTCTTTTTTTCTTTATTTCCTTCTTTTCATCTTTTATGTTCGATTGAAATAGATTAGCGTTATCGCTTCTATGCGCTACCGCCTCTTTCTATCTTTGCCTACTCTCTTTCTTTCTTTCTTTTTGTTGTATTTATTCTATGTAACATGTATTTTCTCTTCCCTTTCTTTCTTTATAATAAAAACGGAATGGTCCATTGTTTAGCTGAGGTGACAACTTCCATAAGAAGTAAGAATCCGGCGGATAAGCAACACCAGAAAATCAGGATTTATATATTTGTATTTCATTTTGGGCGATTTGGACGGTATTAATATTGACCAGAGGGGGTTGCAAGATGATAACAGTCGTACAATTTAGGAACCCGCGTATTAATATATAAATTATCATACACAACAGAACACGTGGACGTTTTTTCATTGCGTAAAAACTGGCGTTGGGATCGAACGTGTGCTTAAGATGACAGAAGACTTACACGCACAACAGAATATTTGTTTTGTTTTATAGCATAAAAAGAAATAGACACTCCCAGGCGAAATAAATGTGTGAGACGACTTTAGTAAGCCAGTACGCATAGCAGTTATCTGCTGCTGTTGAAAACAAAGGTAGACAAATACTACGGCTGTACATAAAAAAGGAAAAAGAAGTTCGCTACTTTTTTAAAAAAATATTATAAAACGTTAATAAAAATGGAAAATAATATTTTTAGTGTTTTCTTTTATGTTTACGATGAAGAACAATTCCAAGTTTAAGTGTTGAAAAACTAAAACCGGAACACATAACGTACGTTTTTATTGTTTTAAATCGTTTTTCGATTAATTGTTTACTATTTCCCGCCAAAATATATGGTTGGATTATTTTCTATGGTTGGTCATATTTGATATTTTTACTACATTATCAGGGCATCACCTGGAGGGACAGGATCAGTAACACAGCAGTCCTAGAGAGAGCTCAACTCCCCAGCCTGTACTCTCTACTGAGACAATGTCGTCTCCAATGGTTGGGTCATGTACGTCGAATGAATGATGGACGAATCCCAAAGACATCCTGTATGGAGAGCTAACATCTGGTAAAAGACAGATTGGTCGCCCCCTACAGCGATTCAAGGATGTCTGCAAAAATGATCTCAGGTGCTTTGGCATTGTCCCTTCCAGCTGGGAAAATTTGGCTCAAGACCGCCCTCGGTGGCGGCAGAATCTCCATAGAGGACTGTACATGTCAGAATTCACCCTGATACAACATCATGAAGCTAAGAGGTCCATAAGAATGCAACGGCAACAAAGCATCGGAACATCATCATCTACAGGGACAACTACAAATGCAAAATCTGTGGTCGAGAATGTTTCTCAAACATCGGACTTCATAGTCACAGGAGGCGCTGCAACTTCAGGGGCACACAAAAACTTTTATCATAGTCTTTCGAGACTGAATTTCCAATGAATCATCAGCAGCAATAGCTGTTGTCAGCACTAGATATACAATTTTGTGATGTAAACGGCTTCCGTAACAAAAAAAGAGAACAATTTTTTACTTTTTACAAAAATTATTCTCAATATTTCTTTTTTCATAAAGACTATTAAAATTGAATCTCATTATTTTAGCTATATATTTTTAATACAGTCTTTTCATTAATTAAATAAATACACCTTTGTCAGGCAGTGAATAGGATTTTTATTTTACATTTATAAATTTTAAAACATCTATAAAATAAGAAATATTAAAGTAGTCAAGTTAAAATTTTAATATCACATTTCTTAGAAAATAAGCTAGCGATTTAAAAAAAGAAAAAGAAAAGGGATTAATATATTTTTTTTTTTATTTACGAGACTTAAGTTTTACAATGTACGACGTCCTACTACCGACGTTATCAAAATATCGATTGTTTTTGTTTTACATGTGTTCTTTTATTGAATTCACTTTCCAAAAATATAAAATTCATTTTCAGACACACAGAGAAAATTACACAGAGAAAATTACTATTGGGTGGGGGGTGCACGAAACAAAAACTTACGAAAAAGTACTTAACCTTTTTAATTTAGAGTAACATTTATTTAAAATAAGAGCCCTTCTTCTATTACTTCATATACCGAAAATTTCATTAAAATTGGATATTTAGTTTATTTTTGTTGATTTTTTAAAGAATCATTTTGACCCCCACCCGTTTGTATAAGGAAAGGTGCATGAATTTGTACGTCATCAATATTTTGATAAAGTCGGTAGTAGGACGTCGTACATTGTAAAACTTAAGTCTCGTAAATAAAAAAGATGTTAAATCTTCAACATAAATCTTATATTTGAGGACAGAAAAGATTTTCATGATTTACTTATTTATTATGTTTCAGTTTCACTATTTATTATCATAGTTTTTGAAAGGTTGGTTGGTTGGATTTTACGGAATGTAAACCCTTGGGTTATTTTATGATGAAGACATTTTTGTTTTATTCCTTCTTGTTGGGAATTCATTTTTTAAACTAATTTTAAACTCATTTTTTAAATCGAATTAACCCATAGATGGGACTTTAAAAGATACTACCACTCCGATCAGAGAAAACCCGGTATTAATGGCAATGAAGGGGTACTCCACATTCCATAGGGCTCCATAATTGGAAGCTCGCCACTGCAGTTTAACATCATACCGAAGAAACTAAGACCCTTTAACATATATATTCATGATAAAAAGGGTCAGGGGTATGCCATAAGAGCAATACGCCAGAACAATCATATAAGTGCTAGTGTTGTATTGTCCTTGCCCGGAAAAGGAAGCTTCCGGCAGAGGGACAAAGAGAAAGATAAAATATATATTTAAAAAGAAAGAGAAAGTGAAGGGGTTTTCCGGTCAAGGCAGCAGGGAGAAGATAAAGAAATATATAACAAATGTCCGTTATCAGATCAAAAGATAAAGATGCGGAGGCGTATCTATCAATATAAAGGCGAGAAGATTCGAGCCGGCAGCCGAGAAGATAACGTCGTCTCCTGTCAACCCTCGGGCATTTTCCCCTGTGAACACTCGTCACCGTCTTCGCCAGCCACCGGCATTTTCATTGTGAAACTCTATGCCCCTCACCAACCACACACCGAAGAAAATAAAGACGGGTCCTATCTTTGTATATACGTATCTGTTGTTTATTGAAGTCCAGTAGTCGGTAGTAGCCGACTACTACATATATCGCTTTTGGTACTGTGACCATATCGCAACATAACACTAGGGCTTGACATGACCAGTCTATTTATCGAAGGGGGGCCTCTCCAACCGCCCGTCTAGCCCAAGTAAAGGCTAAAGTAGAGTGTTGCAAGTTATGGACTGTTCAGCCACCAATATTCCGTCCTAAGGCACTACTGGTCACCATCCACGAACAAATGGCACCATTGGTTTCCTCCCACCGCAGAGGAGCAGTCGGTGTATTATACAGCCCCATCCTACAGGGCTGTTTTGAAAGGTGACATTAACATAATGATTTAATTATAATAATAGTTATCAACTTGTAATAATACTCGTAATATACCAAATACGATCGTTATCATATCACTGATTAAAAATGAGACCGTCCAAATCGTCTGATGCAAAAACCCAATAATCTGGTGGCGCTTACATGTGTAATATTATTTTGCTTTCTTTTTACCGATGCCCATTATGTTACTACTTTTCGACTTAGACAAAAATTTGACCTTATTTCACCCATTTTAAAATGAATCGTTCAATATAAAAGAAAAAATATAAACAACAACAACAACAACAGCAATAATAATAATAATAATAATAATAATAATAATAATAATAATAATAATAAATGATAATAATAACAGTTTGACCAAAGGACGAGAAAAGACAGATTGACAAAAGGACGAGAAAATTAATGACAAGGCTCTCCACACTAGAGACGATAGAGATAGATTATATGTGTCAAGAAAAGAAGGGAGAAGAGGTCTTGCCAACATAGAGGACTGCGTAGAAACCACTATCAAACAACTCGAAGACTACACAAAAAAGAGCAAAGACAAACTACTTATGGAAGCCAACAATAGTAGAGGCGACCGATGGACAATCAGAAAAACAACAAAGACTAGAAAACAAAAATGGGAAGAAAAACAATTATATGGACACTTCAAACGACAAATTGGAGAGATTGCACACGAAAAGACTTGGACCTGGTTAAGAAAAGGAAACCTTAAAAGAGAAACTGAATCACTAATAATTGCTGCAGAGAATAATGCCATAAGGACAAACTATATCAAAGCGAAAATTAATAAGACCCAACAAAATAGTAAATGTAGATTATGCGGTAATAGAGATGAGACTGTAAACCATGTACTATGTGAATGTAGCAAACTAGCACAACAGGAGTACAAAACTAGACACGACTGGGCTGGGAAGGTGATCCACTGGGAATTGTGCAAAAAATTACATTTTGACCATACATCAAAATGGTATATGCATAAACCAGAATCTGTTCTTGAGAACGAAACGCATGAAATTCTCTGGGACCTTGAAATAAAAACGGATCACCTAATCCCAGCAAGAAGACCAGACCTAGTGTTGATAAACAAAAAAGAAAGAACTTGTCAACTGGTGGATTTTGCAGTTCCAGCAGATCACAGGGTGAAGCTAAAGGAAAATGAAAAATGGACAAATACCTGGACCTTGCCAGAGAACTGAAAAAGTTATGGAATATGAAAGTGAAAGTAATACCAATTGTAGTTGGTGCACTTGGAACGGTCCCAAAAGAATTGCAAAAGGGTTTGGAAAGTTTGGAAATCAGAGGAAGGATTGAAACCATTCAGAACACTGCACTGCTGTAATCTGCCAGAATACTCAGAAGAGTCCTGGAGACCTGAGGAGACTTGCTGTCACTCAGACTCCAGTGAAAGACCATCAGCTAACACTGATGTGAAAACTCAAAAGGAATAAATAATAATAGATAACTTAAAACCTAAACTTAAAAACAAGAATACTTAAAGAGCAAAATACAATAAAACAAATATATATAGAAAAATAATCTGTATTAATCTATATATATATATATATATATATATATATATATGTGTATTATAATATATTAATGATTTGAAGGCAATTACAATGCGTATAAAAACTAAAAACAAAAAGAAGTTATTTTTGTCTTATCGATTTCAAAGTAGAAACTTCATCTTCAGAAGATAAAGTTTCTACTTTGAAATCGATAAGACAAAAATAACATCTTTTTGTTTTTAGTTTTTATATGCATTGTAATTGCCTTCAAATCATTAATATATTATAACATACTCAGCAATGCTTCAAGCAAATTACCAATTACTCAATTACTTTTATATATATATATATATATATATATATATATATATATATATATATATACTAACCCCTCTGAACGAGCAGAATGTGACACAAGGTCAATTTTTATGCGGAATTTAACAGGTTTGAATTCCGAATTTTCCTTTCTTTACATAGTATATGGTTTGAATAATTTGCATGCCGGTTTTAACAATACCGTGTTTGATAAATAATTACTTGGTATTATTGATTTCTAATATTATCATTTTATTCTCAAACTCATTAAAAACAGTCCTAAGTATAATTTTATATTGTATCAGTTAGAATAAAGTATACCGGGTTAGCTCAGTCGGTAGAGCGTTCGGTTAGAAACTACAAGGTTCCTAGTTCGATTCCGGTCCTCGCCAACTCAGCGTTATGAGTAGCACAGGGATCTGTGCGGTAAAGTAAGGAGCTGGTGGTAGGTGTAGCGCTCCAACTCAGATGCAAAAACAATCTCCTTGGTCTAGCGCTAGTGAAAAGGGGATAGACTCCCTCGCTGATTGGCTGATACCGACATTAGGCCACCCCGACGACTTTACTTACTTTACTTTATAAGTCAGTATAATATTTAATCATCTTAAAATTTAAATACTTGTGTCCGGAGGGTGCATTTTTTTTTTTGCTATAGGTTAAGACGTCTCAATTAGAAAGACAAACGAAATTAAATAAGAACGCATATAAAAAGATGACACTGATTTGAATTATATTTCAATTGGTTTCTATATAAAGTATTTCATAAGATTGATTTTAATATGTTGAGAATGAAACAATAATATTAGAGATCAATAACACCAAGTAATTATTTATTAAACCCGATTTTGTTAAAACCAGTATGCAAATTATATATGTAAATCTTTATTTTTAGTGATATATAACACACATTATACATGTGATATAAGACACATCTATTAATAATGGAGATTCGCTACCGGTTTTTGTCTGTAACAAAAATTACGTCACTGCTTACGTCACATTACCCAAATCGTCATAACATAGAATAAATACACTCAAAATTTGAACATGCAACATTAGACAGTCCTCATTGTTTTTTAAAACAAGTTTTAATAAATACATGACTGATATTATATATCTATATATAGTTTGTTTTATTTTAATACATATTTAAAGTTTACATTTCAAATTGTTTTATTTTTTAATCCTTTAATGAATTTGATGATTTTACTTACTTAGGGTACAAACTTGTTGACATTGAATTTTTAACTCCCAGCCCTCAGGCAATATGTTTCAAAAATCTATTTTTACATCGCCCGGAGGGTGTTTTTTATTTTGTACTAGTGATTTTAAATGCACTAATAACATGAGCTTTTTTAAAAAGTAAATCTAAGATTTATTATATCCCATATATTGATGATTTTGACGATAAATTAAATACTCATGGATAACTTACGCAATTCCTAAGGGTGTTTTGACGTAAGCAGTGGTGTAGTTTTGGTTACAGACAGACAAACACTGAATCTCCATTATAAGAAGGATGTAGTAGAAATCAGAAAGAAAAGAATTGTCAGGAATTAATGCAAGGGTTACGGCAAGAATTGGGCGATGTAGAATGTAAACGCCATTACTCAGGATTTTATTAGAAAAATAAACACTTAAAGGGAGGTAATTATCATGTAATATAACATAGTTACTTCCCTTGATAAAAAATTAAATTTTTTTCAAGAATATTTAAAATAAAGATATCTGTATAGTATATATTTAAAATCTCTCTCTCTCTCTCTCTCTCTCTCTCTCTCTCTCTCTCTCTCTCTCTCTCTCTCTCTCCACACACACACATACATAAACATGCATGCACATATGCACACACAGAAGTGTGTATATATATATATATATATATATATATATATATATATATATTGGGGAGAATATGTGCTTAATTGAAGTCGTACCTAATTTTGAAAGATAATTAATTAATAATTAATTAATTAATTAATTAGGGGGGAATACCTATTTAAATGTAAGGCTAAACAAATCGAGAAAATTTAGATAGGTATTCCCGCCTAATTAATTAATTATTAATCAATTGATTAATAATTAATTAGGTACGACTTCAATTAAGTACATATTCTCCCAAAAATTGTCGGCTAAAAAAGCCATATCAAAACACATTGTTTGTTTATTTACTTCTCATATATATATATATACATACATTTATACATATGTGTGTGTGTGTGTGTGTGTGTGTGTGTGTGTGTAGACTGAAAACAATGGAAGTGAATCCGACAAAATAAAGAATAGATAAATAAAGGAAAGAAAATGTTGAATGGATAAAAATATTTAATGAATGCCAACACGGGTTTCGGGCGAGAGGACGTTCTTGTACACATTGTATTCTATTTATTATTATTTTAAATACAAAATGAAATAAAAAATGATAATAATAGAAAATATATAAAAAGTTTTTTTTAAGTATACAGACAAACAGCCATCATCAGGGAAAGATGTTTGATATTTGAAATTAAAACGAATGATAGGGAAGGTTGGCAAGAGATTGTCATGGCTATCCGTGCTACTTGTGCGACATGATGATCATGATGAATTTATTTGATTCTAAAATCATCATCATCATCATCATCATTATCATGTCGCGCAGTTAGCACGGATATCCATGACAATCCCCCGTCAACCTTCTCTATCATTCATTGTCCCAAGGAGGTCCTCTGCGTAGCAGCCAGCATCCTCGCATAGTTGGTCAATGTAGGTCCTTAAAACTTATATCTATATATCTATATATCTATATATATATATAGATAGATAGATAGATAAAGGGTGGCTTACCGGTGAATATGGGCACGATCGTTGGAGGTGCACAGGATCCAGGGGTCAAGTCCGCGATAAAACAAATACAAAGTGCTCAATACAAAGTAGAACAAATTTATTAAAGAAATGGATACAATAGAAACCTACTCGACTTTCACCGTTACAGTGTAAAGTAACATCTTATTCAATGAACGCACATGTAATCGGCTGCAATTAATCGGTAACTCGATTAATTCAGTGGATTTAACCTTGATGGTCCTAGCGGTGAAACTCGAGTAGGTTTCTATTGTATCCATTTCTTTAATATATATATATATACATATATGTCCAGTCTAACCCTTACCCAACAAACTCCTTGATAACAGTCTTCCCTCTATAGAACATGTCGAAGTATTGTCCCCCTTCTCTCTCTCTCTCTCTCTCTCTCTCTCTCTCTCTCTCTCTCTCTCTCTCTCTCTCTCTCTCTCTCTTTTCTTGGACAACAGTTCAAGGTAGAGCAACCTACATGCTATAGAAGGGGGGAAAATAGAGGGGGGATAGATATTTGAGTCAAAAATTTCCTGCTGAGGGGGGGGCCAAAAAGAAGCGAGTCCACCGTCTTCTCACAGGCCAAACTTTTCTTTTGGTCAACACAGTCTTCGTCTTCGACCAGCAGCTGAAAAGCCGTCGTTGTCGTCAAAATATTTTAGCAGCTAAAAATCGCAACTCCCATTTAGTTTTGTTTCTTTGATGGAGTAAAATCAATTTCTTTGTTGGGTCATTCACAAAGTGCTTCGTCGCTGACTACCGTCTCACGTCAGTCAACTGCTTGTCACCCCCCCCCCCCCCGCTCCACTCGCTTTGGTTATTTATGGGCATATTACCCAAACATCCGGGCACATCAGTCGAACCTTGAGTCCGTCCAGTGCCTAAATCACATTTGTTTTTGCATGCGGGAGGACGCAGGTTCGATCCCGACAGGCAAGACAATGTCTTGCTCTTTTTCCTTTCTCGTTCTCCGTCACAACGGTCACTTATCACTTGAAACCATGGGTAGCAGCGTGGTGGATGTGAGACACAGCGGACGAACCCCAAATGGGCCAACGGTGTATCTCACAAGATGCTGGGCGGATGAGCCCAAAAGCGCGCCAATGGCCAGGATCCGTTTGATCATGGCCGTTGGCCCGCTTTTTTCAGTCAGGAAACTACTACTCCTCATCTCTAAGTCTGGCGTCTATTGATGAGTTTAGAAAACACCCACCAAAAGGTATCGATGACATCGAGCCAACAAAATGTATGATTCTAAAATAAATTATTGTTATTGTAAAGCGTATGTTTACTTGATATTTCAATGACTTGTTCATTGATTATAAATTTCAAATTATTACGCATTATTATTTGAGAGGAGATAGTATATGTAAATATGTGTATAGTTAGGTAATTTTATATTTAACATATAAATTCATCGCAAATTGGTATAAATAATATTTGATATATGTAAAATAATAATTTTTAAAAAATGGTATTGATGAACTATCACATCAGGATTTTCCCACCTTGCTATGAAAATATCAGAAATCATTAATTACTTCAAATTTAAGACAAGTGTTTTTGGATTCCTTAAGCCAAAAAGCTTTTATAAACCAATTTTTAAGAGTAGGGAAGCTCTAGAACTCATTTTAAAAACAAAATACATTACAAGAAGTCGCCATTTTTCGTGAACTCAGCAAACTTGGATAGCTAAATATCGACATAACTCGGCCAAGTTTTGGAATTGGAAGCCCAAGTTTTGGGGATTGCCCAACTTTAATATAGTCCACACCAGAAGGGAGTGGGTAACATGGCCTGGATGATTTGACATGGAATTACTCATTGGATTTTCACTAAGTGCCCTATTCTTTATTGTGTTGCAACCCTGTAACGCCTTGGCCCAGGCCGGTATCGAACCAGCGGACACTTTGCCGACTGAGCTGAACCGGTCCTAAGCTGTGAAAAACCCAAGATTTTAGTTATACGTTATGTAATAGTGGAAACTAAATAGATTAAGGATGACGTGTGAATGGCTGATCTGTTGGCTTCTGATTGGTCGAAAAGTGCCAACAGAGCGAAGAGTGAAAATGAAATAGTCAGAGGAGGAAGGAAACCTCACCATCTGATAGTTTAACCCAACACTAAGACCCCTAGTCACTGCCTTTGGACAAAATTTCAGAAAAATTTAAGCGGGCCGGGGTGATATGGCCTGGATGATTTGACAGGGTTATTTTATGCCAGAAACATTTTGTTTTATTCATTCTTAATGGATATTCAACAATTTTTGTAAAACTCAATTTTTAAACACATTTTTTCTGTTTAACCCATAGACGGAACCCTAACAGGTATTATCACTCCAGGTCAAAGTGGACCTGGGAGTAATGGCGATGAATGGGTGCTCAGTACTCCCAGTGCAAAAAAATAGAACTTCACTATTAGATGCAGTTTAACATCATATCCAGAACACTAAGACCCTCAGCCACTGCCTTCTAGCACATATATGATGAAAATGGATGGGGGATTGCCATAAAGGGTTGGGACAATCATATAGGTGCTAGGGCTTGACATGACGCGCCGACCACACGTCTTGCCTAAGTAAGAGTCAAAGTGGAGTGTTGCATGTCTACTCAGTCACAAGGGTCTTACACCTCTGCAGAGTTGCAGTCGGTGTATTCAAAAGCCCCAGCCGACAGATCTACTTTTATCTGAATGGTGAATGTAATTAGTATTATCTGCGTTATTCGGTCTCCATCTTCATTGTTACTTGTACAACGTTTCGGTTGATATGCCCTCCGGCCTTCTTCAGGTATTTCTTGTCGGACTTGGGAACCTTCTTTTCGAACTCGGGAACTTTCTTGTCGTAATCGGGAGCCATCACGGAACTTTGAACCTAACCCTTTATTTATTCCACAGGGGTATCATCTTCTCATTCCGAACCATAGCTGGGGTAGGAGTTGTGTTAATTATTTTTCTAACTGCCTCGGTATCCAGAGATAACTGTCACTTAGAACTGTCTTAACCTAACTACCTTATCCACTGGGGCCATGTGTCCAATTGGACAATTGAGTGTGAATTTTGGGAACTTATAAACCTAATGTCTTGTTTTGGCTAGAATATCTACCTATTTACTTATGTATGATTTTTTACCTAGACTCATATTGTGTTACCTATTGTTTTTTTTTGTTGGGGGGGACAATAGTCCGAATAACGCAGATAATACTAATCTTCAATCCTCATCTCAAACATTCAGAGAAATGGTGAATGTAATTATTTACATTTCTATAAAATTTTATCGTACATTACCTCAACCATTTTCTCAGTGGGATATACTGTATATTATTGACAAGCACATCGGCAAATAACGGTTGTCTACCTTTGGCCTTTATTTATAGGATATAAATCTGCGAACGTTAAAAGGCTTTGGCCAGTCTTACAGTCAGATACAAGGATGAGTTAAAAATGTTTTGCAATATTTTGTCACGTGCTAGTTTGCGGTAAGCGGTTGTATATTCTTCTTTTTCCTTTCTTACTTCTATTTTCTAGCGTCTCTTCTAGCGTCTGGACTTCGTCTTGGGGACTTCGTGTCTGGTCTTCCATTGGGGATTTCTCTTTATCAGAAGCCCTGTAGTTTTTAGATAATAACACAAGACTTCGATTTAACTTAGATCATATTTTATTCTGAAATCCCCACCAGACTACCTGCGCAGATTGAGTCGGCAGCGTGCATAACACGACTTACCACCGTCGTGGTCTTGGCCGATCTGACTAAAATCTCTTTCTAATCTAAACCGGAAGAGGGTCTTCTCCGCCGATTCTCACGGTATCCACCGGAAGGAGGATCAGGACTGAGGTCAAGCCTTGTCATTCAATCCTTCAAGGCCGTGGGCTGCAACTTATAACAGCCATTTTGGTTTCTACACTACTGTACATAAGTATTAGGAATCTAATAATTATGTAACAAAGCATGTCGCCAGAGTTTAAGCAGTTTAAGCTATGATGGAAGATAACTGCTGTCGGTATGTAAAATAATAAGTAAGTCGTCGGGGAGGCCTAAAGTCGGTATCAGCCAGACAGCGAGGGAGTCTATCCCCTTTTCACTAGCTCTAGTCCAAGGAGATTGTTTTTGCATCTTTGCTTACTTTACTGCTCAGATCCCTGTGCTTACATACGCCTTGGCGCGGGCTGGTATTGAACCAGGAACTTTGTGGTTCCTATCGGACACTTTACCGATTGAGCTGAACCGGTCCTAAGCTGTGAAAAAAGATTTTAGTTATACGTTATGTAATAGTGGAAATTAAATAGATTAAGAAAGACTTGTGAATGGTTGATCTGTTTGCTTCTGATTGGTCGAAAAGTGCCAACAGAGCGAAGAGTGAAAATGAATAGTCAGAGGAGAAAGGAAACCTCACCATCTGATAGTTTAACCCGACACTAAGACCCCCAGTCACAGCCTTCTAGCACATATATGAATAAAAAGGTTGGGGGTTTGCCATAATTGCAATAGGGTTGGGACAATCATATAGGTGCTAGGACTCGTGGTCTAATGGTTAGAGTCGTAGGAAATGGACTCGTCGACCCGAGTTCAATTCCTCGACGAAGCTGTTTGGATTTCACATGGTGCTAATACCCTTCGGAAAGGTATGAATCTAATTCTCCCTCCAGCTATGGGTAAATAGCAGGGCAGACTGGACTCTTTAACCGTGGCTAGGTAACCAGTCTAGGAACAGGAAAACTCTGAATTCAAACCTGTTAAACCCGCTTAAAAATTGACCTTGTGTCACATCCTGCTCGTGGGAGGGGTTGGTAAATATATATATAGATGCTAGGGCTTAACATGGCCAGCCGATAAATATAACAGAGAGATAAGATTTCTATGATAGGGGTTAGTTGTGAAGGGTTCCTGGTTTGAGAGAGAGAGAGAGAGGAGAGAGGGAGAGAGGGGGTAGAGAGAGAGAGAGAGAGGGGGGGTTAAGAAGAGAGAGACTTATACTTAGCTTTATCGTTCCTTCTACCTAAAACCTAATTTTTAAATATAACGAACGCGGGTAAGCGTAAAACCTGCGCCGCCCGAATAGGGAGCACGGGGGGGGGGGAATACCCGGACTGAAATGTTTGTTTTTTGCCGTGGACCGAATTCGAAGTCCCGAAGTGTTCGCTGATATATCCTTCCGCCAACGGAAATAGTGCAGTCGGCGGAAATTAAAACGTCTTCGGCGTAGTGATATGTTGTTCCCTCGGTTTCCGCTGGCGATATGTCGTTATGGGTCGGTGTTATGGTTAACGTGCATATTGCTTGGCAGATTAGGGGGGGAGGGGGGACAAGCAGACACACGTGTGAATAAAGCATTCATCTCTCTCTCTCTTTCTCTTTCTCTCTCTCTCTCTCTCTCTCCAGTCTTGTCTGTGTGTCTGTCCATACCTCTCTCTCCCCCTCTCCCCTCTCCCTCTCTCTCTCTCTCCTCTCTCTCTCTCTTTCTCTCTCTCTCTCTCTCTCTCTCTCTCTTTCTCTCTTCTCTTCTCTCTCCCTCTCTCTCTCTTTCTCTCTCTCTCTTCCAATTTCTCTTTCTCTCTCTCTCTCTCTCTCTCTCTCTCTCTTTTTGTTCCGAACTCTCTCTCTCTCACTTTCTCTCCCTCCCTCTCCCCTCCCCTCCCCTTCCCCTCCCTCTCTCTTAATAGATTAAGGCCGACTTCGGAAAATCCCATTAAAGTCGTGGACACGGTATTTTCGGTGAGCGTAATCTGGTAAAATATTTCAGACAGCAGATTACAATATATTGTGCAAGTATTTTTTTTTGTTTGTTTGTTAGTTTTGTTTTACGGCATATCAACCTCTGTGGGTCATTTATTGCCGGCAAAGTTTTGAAAGATCCGTAGCGATAGTTTGCTAGAAAACTATTTAAACCCGATTTTTTAAAATTAAAAACATTCTATTTAACCAATAGATAAGACTCTAACAAGTACTACCACTCCGGGTCAGAGTGATGAAGGGCGCTTCACATTCCCCAGACCACCAGAACTTGAACCTCACCATTAGATAGTTTAACGTTATTCCTCGAACATGAAGACCCCCAGCCACCGCCTTCTAGTGTAATACACCGGCGGGCTGCGAAGCCTTTTTTTTTTTCATATCATTTCTGCATCACTCCTGAATTCACTGTATTCCTGAACCCATATCACTGGCCATGATTCCGTGTCGTCTGCTAGTTACCTTCTAGGACCTGTACACGTTGTGAATATGCTCAAATCACCTCTACACCCGCCGAAAGGTGCACAAATCAACAATATTACAAGAGAGAAGAAAAGACAAGAACATTTCAGGTGAACACAATCAAAATGGCAGAGAGATATATAGTTCGCATTCATCTTTCTTGTGACTCACATCAGCTTTTAGTTCATCTCCCTGTCTTGTCGAGATGGGGGGGGGACACCCCCTGTTCCTTTAAGGACTTCTGAAAAAGTTGTCTTCTACTGGACAAACTAAGCTGATCTTACTCGTTTGCTTCGCAAGAACTAGCTAACCCCTCCGGTCTCCAACAACTAACTGACTAACTCTCCAAATTTCTCCCAGAATTCTTCATTCTCGCATAAAATCTCATCCTCCGAGATTTCCATCTACCCCCCACGTGATTTGAAAAGTCCTTTGTTTGAAGACCACCCTCAATTTCCCTAAGTGGTCAAAAGCTAGACTTCTGGTCTCCACCTAACTTTAATAGCTTCTTTGATTCAGCATTGACCCTACTTTACATATACAATATGTGTACACACACACACACACACACACACACATATATATATATATATATATTATATATATAATACACCACACATTATCCACACTGGTTACTATTTACTACTGGTCTTGCTACTACATATTCAATCTACACGCATACACACACACATATATATTTATACATATCTGTGGCTTGTCTTAATACTACATATCTATATAAGTATAAACACATATTTAAACACATATAAACACACACCTGCACTCTGCATCCGTGCACCAATGCATATTGCTATACTAGCACATATATGATAAAAAGGGTTTAGCTTTTCCATAATGGGCCAATAGGGTTAGGACAATCATATAGGTGCTAACCGATTGATCTGAGGGGCTCTCTCCGACCGCCCGTCTAACCTAAATAAGGGCCGAAAGTAGAGTGTTGCGTGCCATGGACTGCTCAGCCACTACGATTCCGTGCTTAAGCATCACGGGTCGTCACCCATGGCCAACAGGTGACTCCATTAGAGGGGGGGGCTTGCTCCCCTGCAGATGTGCACTCGGTGTATTCTAAATCCCCAGCTTTGAGAAAGGTTTTCTTACTTCCGTACAGTCGTACCAGTCTTTCATGTTTTGATTGCCTGCTTGCCTAGAAAATCGGTATTCATCACCCTACACTTAGTTTAAACACTGACCTCTGACACTGGTGTTTCCTAAAGAAGATCTATCGGCCACCGGGGTTAGATCAAAACCGTACAGGCCACGAATCAGCTCCATGGGGATGGGAAGGGGGTAGTGTTACAATTTATAGTGTCATAAATTGTTGACAGACCCAGTTGGTGACCTTGGCCCTTAGAGGCGCGAATCTTGCGCGTCACGAGAAACACATAACTATTTAGTTTTAGAGATTTAGATACAACCTGACTTTTGAGCAGAGTGGACGTGCCTCTCCCTGCTGAGGTTGATCCGCGCGGAAAAAAACATGGGCTAACTAAAGAAGCTTGATCAAGTTAACAATAAAAATGTCTTGTAGTTCATTCAATTAATTGCAATGACTAAAATAAGCCCAACAGAAACCCTTAGAAGAAGACAGCAACTGGACGAATGTCGACCAGAGAATTTGATTTGGTTTTGTTTTACGGTATATCAACCTCGGTGGTTATTTAATGCCAACAAAGTTGTGAAATAAATCAATTCTTAATGCATAATACAAATTTTGTTTATAAACTCATGTTTTTCTATTTAACCCATAGATGGGACCCTAACAGATACTACCACTCCGGGTCAGAGTGGACCAGGGAGCAATGGTGATGAAGGGGTGCTCCACATTCCCCAAACGTCCAACACTTTAACCTCACCATCAGATAGAGTTTAACGTCATTCCCAGGACATGTAGACCCGCAGCCACCGCCTTCTAGCACCCATATGATAAAAAGGGATTAGGAGTTTACCATAAGGGCAATAAGGTTGGGGCAATCATATAGGTGCTAGGGCTTGACGTGACCAGCCGATTGATCAGAGGGGGCCTCTCCAACCGCCCGTCTAGCCTAAGTAAGGTTCTAAGTGGAGTCTTGCATGTCATGGACTGCTCATCCACCAAGACTCCGTCCTTAAGCATCACGGGTTGCCACCCACGGCAAACAGGTGACCCCATTTGGGGGAGTCTTACCCCTCTGCAGAGGTGCGGTCGGTGCATTCTAACGCCCCAGTCGACAGGGCGGTCGGCCAGAGAAGAAGAGGAAACAGAAAACAGGCACATGATGACCAGAAGCAGTAATAAAATTAGCAAGAAGCAATTAAGATCTCCAGCCAAGTAAGTCTCTCATCTCTCTCTCTCTCTCTCTCTCTCTCTCTCTCTCTCTTCTCTCTCTCTCTGTCCATACTCTCTCTCTCGCCCTCTCTCTCTCTCTCCTTCTCCCCCTCTCTCTCTCTCTCTCTCTCTATCTGTCCATACCTCTCTCTCGCCTCTCTTCTCTCTCTCTCTCTCTCTCTCACCGAGAACTCTCTGAAGTCACTCTAGGTATAGTGTGTGGTAGTTAAAGTCCTGAGGATGGGGTGGCGTGTCCTTGTATGACGAAGGAGGGGAGAAAGGGGTCGCAGTCAACAGGGTGTCAGGATGGAGGAGGGTAAGGAGGTGACGAGTGACGTCTGCTATCTTGGTGTTGGTGAGTACGGTGTTCGAACGACTTCCTCTCCTATCTTCTCAGCTGCAGTCTTGCCACTGAATACTTTGGTCGTTGAGGGTCGTCGCCTTATAGCTCCAGGGGGTTGGAATTTAGATCAAGTTTATGACCTTCTTTACTTTGCCACGAATGTCATGGATTGGCCGAAAAATGTTAATTTTGAGATCAACAGGGGACCAGCTTCATTTTGATGTATGATACATGTTGCTGTGTTGGTAATTATACCTGTCCTAAACAAAATGGCATTACTTTTTGATGCACCTATGTGGAGAAGTAGGGATGTGATCCACAGGGGACCGCTTCATTTTTGATGTATGATACATGTTCTGTGTTGGTAATTATACCTGTCCTAAACAAAATTGGCATTACTTTTTGATGCACCTATGTGGAGAAGTAGGGATGTGCTCCACAGGGACCAGCTTCATTTTGATGTATGATACATGTTTCCTGTGTTGGTAATTATACTGTCCTAAACAAAATGGCATTACTTTTTACTCACCTATGTGATAAAGTAGGGATGTGATCCACAGAGGACCAGCTTCATTTTGATGTATGATACATGTTCCTGTGTTGGTAATTATACTGTCCTAACAAAATGGCATTACTTTTTTACTCACCACCTGGAACAAAGTGCCTCGAGAATAAGCTAGATGGTACTGCACAAGAATGCTGCGTGCAGTCCTGAACAAGTCGTGGAAGCAGCACCCACAAAGAATCAACTATATGGTCACCTGCCCCCCATCTCACAAACCATCCGGGTGAGACGGACTAGAATGCAGGACACTGCTGGAGAAGCGGGGATGAGCTCATAAGCGACGTTCTCCAGTGGAAGCCAACACATGGACATGCTAACGTAGGACGCCCGCTAAGGACCTACATTGACCAACTATGCTAAGACTCTGGATGCTGCATAGAGGACCTCCCAGGGGCCATGAGTAATAGGGAAGGTTGGTGAGAGAGAGTCATGGATATCCGTGCTGCACGCGCGACATGATGATGATACCTCTGATAATCCAACAAATAACCCATAAGCGGTTGATATGCCGTTAAAGGAATAATGGAAAAGTAAACAAAAAGGCAACATGTCTGGCTAAAATTCCAAATTCGCAGAGGTAAATATCAAAACTACCTTCTAACTTCAGAACACGTGATAAAAACGGAGAAAAACCACCGCCACTTCCGGAACAATGGCGGACAAAATAAATTGGTGTGATAACTTCCGGTTGTGAGTTTGTTGAAAGTAAAATAGAATTTTGACATTTTAGAGAATGAGACGTTGAATTTTAACAAAAAGGTAAAAGCCGAATCTGTAAATATGAAGTGCGAATTGTACGTCAATAAAAATGGCGGCTTTTAAAAATGCAGATTCATTTTTAAAAGGTTTCGTGAAATCATACAAAGATTTGCTATATCAGATTTTAAAAGCTTTTCCGCTTTTCGTCCCTTCCTCTCCTTTCTCTACCTATTTCTCTCTTCCTCCTTTTCTCTCTCTCTCCCCTCTCTCTCTCTCTCTCTCTCTCTTTCTCTCTCTCTCTCTCACTCTGTTTCTTTTCATTTTAGTAAGGAGAGATATCGATCTGAATTCTGACGCAAAGAAGAAGAAGAAGAAGAAGAAGAAGAGACCCACAGACCAAAGTATATTAATAACACACACACGCGCGCGCGCACGCAACATTAAACTGAGATGCCGAGACTCAGAGAAAAGTGTATACATACGAACAACATATATATATATATATATATATATATATATATATATATATATATATATGTAAATAAATGGAAATTAATCCGACAGAATGAATTTAACATTTTGAAAAACAATTAGTAATTATTATCTTTCCATTTATTTACACATTTGTCTCATGAAAAAACAAAATATACGGATTTTTACACCTCCGAAGATTATTTCTACGAACACTACAAAAAAAAAAAAAAAAGTTACCTACACCACAAACTTTTTGAAATTTTAACATCTTCTTTCAATTGTACTGTGGATATGTAAACAACTTAATGCTGGATCATATTTTGAACATTTTTGATAATCTCTTACACTTTTTTTATATATTTACACCAAACTCTTTTTGAGTTTATTTTTGAATTAAAAATGCTTCTGATTTTAAAAATAAAATTTATTTTATTTTTGAAACAGTATGCGCATTTGAAAAAATTCAAGCATTCCAGCGTGTGTTTGTACCCCCTATTTTCTTCAAACGGTTTTATCCCTTCTCTTTTTCATATATTCTTTTGCTCGTTGATGATGACCCTTCTACTAAGGCGTCGAAACAGATTTCTGTCAGCAGATAATAATTACTAATTGTTTTTTCAAAATGTTAAATTCATATATATATATATATATATATATATATATATATATTACATTTTTACTTGAAGGCACTTACAACGCATGTATCGCATAAAATTCGATACTTTTTCTTATAGAAAATGAACCTAACAAGTGTAATCCCAGCAAAGGATCGCTCGGTGTGTAGAATACCGTACAGACTGTTTCGACTTTATTAAGTCTCATCAGCGATATATACTAACGATTTCCTTCCGACAGAAATCGAAACCGGGACTTCAGCAGACACAGTGAAACACTAGTGAAACACTATATCGCCTCGGCCACAGTACACAGCTAACAATCCCAGTGAAATTAAGCTTGTCAAATGATACTACACGCCTCTACCATATATATATATATATATATATATATATATATATATATATATGTGTGTGTGTGTGTGTGTGTGTGTGTGTGTGTGTGTGTGAAGAAAAAAGTGAATCCGACGGTATGTAGTATATTAAGAAAGATTGAAAAAACACAGGTTTAAATGAGTTAAGTGGTGAGTTTATTGGCCGACGCTGCAGTGTTTCGATCTATTAATTAGATCATCTTCAGGGCATTTGTTGGTAATATATCTATACACACACACACACACACATTTATTTTATATATATTATATAATATATATATATAATATAATGTGATAATATACTATACACACACACACACACACACACACATATATATATATATATATATATATATATAATATATCTATACACACACACAACACACACACACACACATATATATATATATATATATATATATATATACGTATATACATATAGAGACAGACATACAGACATACAGAAGAGTTACTGTTACATAATATATGCGGTTGCATAAGATTATTGTCAATCCCCTGTAATTCTGAGGGGATGACCCTTTTCATACCATGGCCGGGTCCTTCCATGGAAAATTACAGAAGCTCGCCAAATATGTGAAGTCACGTGGGACCTTTTCGGCCATTTTATGCTCTGTCTAAACTGGAACTCACGCGCGCTATGTTAGTTAGCAGATGTCTGGGTTGGGGATTGAAAATAAAGTAACATCAAAATAAATCGAAGTCTTGTGTTTATTATCTAAAAACTAACAATGACACAGGGCTTCTGATAGAGAGAAATCCCTAACAGAAAACCAGACCGAAGTCCCCAAGTCAACTCCAGACGCTAGGCCTTAGAAGATATCCAAGATCTTAGAAGATGCCAGACCAAGTCAAGATGATAGAAGAAATACCAAAGACGATCAGAACCAAAGACGGCCAAGATATTGAAGAAGTAAGAAGAAAGAAAGAGCTATGCAACATTATGATTACTAGCAAATATATGCACCCTCCGGGTGCAAGTATTTGAATTTTAATGTAATGAAATATGTTAAATTTGAAATACTTTTGAAACTAAATAAAAATCCAAATAAAATAATTTGAAACAGAGGGGGTATAATCGAAGAATAGAACAACTTTGAAACTAAGTCTTCCATCATTTTTCATCACTCCCTCCTTTTATTGCTGAATTTTCCTAATTTAACTATTTAGTTAAATTAGGAAGTAAAGAATAAAATTACTGTTATTTCTTTATATTAAAGGATTTCTTTTAAGATTTATCCCCGAGTTTTTTGCTCATATTCATTAAGAAAAAAACAAACAATTAGAAATCAATAATACCAAGCGCATATTTAATAAAATTAAACTTTTAATATCAATATGCAAATTAGCTTTCCTGTTCACACTGTAACCCGCTATTTTGTTGCATATATAAATACAATTGCATGTTATTAGAATGTAGATAAAGTCAAAAGTATTAATAAGGTATAACAATTTTATCAATAACTGAGGTTTAAATAAAAATAAATTCATGGTGAATGTGACGTCAATAACTAAGGGAATTGTGACTTGAGTAGTGATTTAGTTTCGGCTTCAGACAGACAAACACACAATCTCCATTATAATAAGATTTAGTGCCAGTGAAGAAGGCACTATGCAGCACTACCAGGTGTTGCCAGTGTAGATAGAATAACATCATATATCACCGTAGATTGAGGAAATATTTCTTCTAAACTCGTTAAATTATTTATGTCTTCTGTTTATTTTTACTTATAAACGGAGACTATTACTTATACAGACATAGCCGCGGTATGTCATTAGTCATTTCCAAATGCTGTGACGAAACTCAAGTTTTGAGGTAAACCGGACATAATGCTTTAAAAATGTCTTAAAATGAGAACAAACACCGTAACACTAGCGCAAATAACTCGCGTAAAAAACTATCGCTAAACCTTAAAGGACACTAAATTCTCGGTAGACGATATCTGACCTTTGACAGAAGTGTTGACTTATAAGTAAATAATTCCATCATTTTAAGAGCCCTGTCGGCTGGGACTTTAAAATAAACCAACTGCACCTATGTAGAGGAGCGGTGACCCATTCTGCTTAAGGGTGGAACCCTGGTGGCTGAACAGTCGATAACATGCAACACTCCTCTCTGGTCCTTACTAAGGCTAGACAGGCGGTCGGAAATGCTCCCTCCGATCAATCGGCTGGTCATGTCAATCCCTAGTACCTATATGATTGTCCCAACCCTATTTCCCTTATGGCAATCCCCAACTCTTGTGACAAAAGGCAGTGGCTGAGGGTCTTAATGTCTTGGGTATGACGTTTGTAACACCCCTCGGGCGGGCTGCGAGGCTCTTTGCACACTCCTGCAACTCTCTTGCGTTCACTGCATCTTTCTGCACTGCTTCTTCTGGCCGTTCATCTTGTCTCGTCTAGCAATGATTCCGTGTCGTCCACCAGTTCTCTAGGACCTGTCCACGTTGCAAACACATGTGCTCAAAACATCTCGCAGGGGCCCCCCGCCAAAGGGGTGTACAAACAACAAGTGTTACAAGGAGAAAGAGAGAATAAACAACAAGGGGCAACATCAGTCAGGTGAACTTCAGAAAAATGGCAGGGAGGTGTATAAACTCGCATTGCTTCAAATCAGTCACTATCTCCGATGGTTGTCGAGATGGGGGGTTCCCCCCTTTTCTTTGTAGACCTCTGCTAAGGCTAGCTTCTAGTGGGCAGCTCCTGTCCTCTCCGGTGTCCAAAACTAACTCGTGTGTCCTCTTCGACTCCCAGAGACTAACTGACTTCCCCGGTGTCCAGAAGCTAACTGACTAAACTTTTTAAATTTCCCAGAAACCCCAAATCTCATATTAACTCTCGTACGAAATCTCACCCTCCGAGATTTCAAAATCCTTTGTTCTAACAGACCACCCTCATTGGTGTTTTATGACCCCCTAACCTACGGTCAACTCTCAAAGTTGTTCACAACCCAGACTTCTCGTCTCTAATCTGGGGAGTTATCATCACCCTAAATCTTTTCTTAAGTTTTACGATTTCTTTGACCGACCATACACATACCTTTACTTACACATACAATATATGTGCATACACACACACACACACACGTGTGTGTATACATGCGCACATATGTATCTATCTATCTATACATATGTATACCCCCATTATCCGCACTAGAACACACACACATATTTATACATATATGTGGCTTGACTTACTATTTACTAATTCAATTTAAACTTTTATGTATCTATATAACTAACTGTGCAGCCACATATGTATGCACAATGCATAGTACTATACATACACACCTACCCCCACATGCATAGTATTATATGTTAAACTGCATTTAATGCTGTAAGTTCTAATTCTGAAGGTCTGAAGAGTTTGGAGTACCCCTTTATCATTATTATTCCCAGGCCCACTCTGACCCGAAGTGGTAGTACATGTTAGGGTCCAGTCTATAGGTTAAATAGAAGAAAATGAATTTAAAAAATGTGTTTAAAAAAAACTGAGAAAATTCATTAGCCATCAAGAATAAATAGAACAAAACGTATTTGGCATAAAATAACCCAACAAGGGTTGACATGCCGTACACCCCCCCCTATAACAGAAAAGAAAAGAGAATAAGAAATATTAAATATATTACATTTGATATGTTTACTTAAGAGCTATGCAGAAATAGTTCAATTTGTAAAAAATATAATAATCTTGATTTAACCCTCTTTTTTTTCTTTTTCTTTCCTTCTTTTCATCTTTTTATGTTCGATTGAAACAGATTAGCGTCATCGCTTCCGCGTGCTCACCTCCTCTATCTTTCCCCTACTCTCTTTCTTTCTTTCTTTCTTCTGTGTAGCATGTCTTTTTTCTCTTCTTTCTATCTTTATAATAAAAACGAAATGGTCCATTATTTAGCTAAGGTGACGACACTCCTAAGAAATAAGAACTCGGCGGCTAAGCAACACCAGATAGTCAGGATTTATTTGTCGGGCATAACATTTCCAAAAGTTAATACAAGGGTAGGTCAAATATTTTGGTTGGTTGGTTGGTTGGTTGGTTGGTTGGTATTATTTGTCTGATTTATTTTTAGATGAGGCTTGATGTGTAAGTATCTAAACAAAATAAATAGATTTGAACATATTTTTTAATGAAACCACTTTTAAGCATTATGACCCATACAGTTGTTAGTCAGCCGTAATCTAGTAAAAACATTAACACAAATCGATTCACATCTATTGTTTACATTTTGAACCTGACGAAAAACCAACTTCCGGTGTGAGAACATTTAAATCGAAAACCAGCGTTCCTCGTAACGAACAGTTTAATGCAATGAACACCCACGTGTAATCGACTGCAATTAATCGGTATCTCGATTAATTCAGTGGATTTAACCCTGAAGATCCTTATGGTGAAACTCGAGTAGGTTATCTCTTGTACCCATTTTATAATATATATATATATATATATATAATATATATATATATATCTGTGTGTGTGTATGTGTGTGTCTCAACAGAGTAGTAGAAATAATGATTTGTCTCTCTTCATATCTATCTATCTATCTATATATATATATATATATATATATATATATATTATATATATCCTATCATCCGTAAATAAGTACAGCCAACATCCTTTTAATAAAAATATCTATGTATGTATGTTTTCCTCTATCTATTTACGTATTCATTTACTTATATATCTATATCTGTTCAAATCTGTCTATCTATCAGTCTATCTATTCATCTATCTATCTATCTACCTATCTGTCTATTTAACAATCTATCTATCTGTTTATCAATCTATCAATCTATTTATCAATCTATCTATCTATCTATCTATCTATCAATCTATCTATCTATCTATCTATATATCTATTTATCACTCAATCTATCTATCTATCTATCTATCTATTTATCAATCTATCTATCTATCAATCTATCAATCTATTTATCAGTCTATCTATCCATCTATCTATCTATTTATCAATATATCTATTTATCAATCAATCTATCTATCTATCTATCTTTCATTCTATCTATCAGTCTATCTATCTATTTATCTATCTATCTATCTATCAATCAATCAATCTATCTATCTATCTATCTATCTATCTATTAATCAGTATATCTATCTATTTATCAATATATCTATTGATCAATATATCTATCTATCTATTTAACAATCAATATATCTATCTATCTATCTATCAATCTATCTATCTAGCTATCTCTCTCTCAATCTATGTATCCATCTATCTATTTATTAATCTATGAATCAATCAATCTATCTATATATCTATCTATCTATCAATCTATCTATCTATCTACTTATCTATCAATCAATCTATTTATCTATCTATCTATCTATCTATCTATCTATCTATCTATCTATCTATCTATCTTTCAATCTATCTATCTATCTATCTATCTATCTATCTATTAATCAATCAATCAATCTATCTATCTATTTATCAATCTATATATCTATCTATCAATCTATCTATCTATCTATTTATCAATCAATCAATCTATCTATCAATCTATCTATTTATTTATCAGTCTATCTATCTATCTATTTATCAACCAATCTATCTATCTATCTATCTATCTATCTATTTATCAATCTATCTATCAATCTCTCAATCAATCCATCTATCTATCTATTTATCAATCAATCTATCTATCTATCTATTTATCTATCTATCTATCTATTTATCAATCAATCTATCTATCTATCTATCTATCTATCTATCTATTTATCAATCAATCTATCAATCTATCTATCTATCTATCCATCTATCAACAAGAAAAAACACAAGTATTGATATATAGATACATTTTCGCTTTCATTATTAAATATAAGCAATATTTTTATTTAACTTTTCCCGCTGTTTCCGCTTTTTCCTTCCTTCTAGCATCTCTTCCTTCCCACGAGATCCAGTTACTATGGCAACGTAACGGGGAAGATATTTTACATGTCCTTTAAATGTACCTTCGACCTACACCCCCACCCCCATCCACCGCCGACGCCGCTCCCGATTCATTGGATTTCTCGGCATCTTTCCTTTCGCCTAAAATACGTCCGAGGGGGACAAATTCCTCGGACGTAAATCCTCAGGGGATTTTCCATGCTAAACACTGACGATTTTTATGAAAAGGACATTTGGGATGGGGGGGAGTCTGGTCGGGGGAGTCGATGGGGGAGTCCGATGAGGAGTCTGGGTTGATTGACAGATGAATGAAAAGGATTCAATAGGATCGAGGGAGAAATAGATTGTTTGATAAAGCATAAATACTAGGATATGAATGGACATATATATATATATATATATATATATATGTGTGTGTGTGTGTGTGGAGAGAGAGAGAGAGAGATTGCAATAATTAGTTTGGTATATTTATAAATAAAGATTGCTCAGTATCGGTGTTTGGGCATACGTATACACACACACACACACACACACATATATATATATATATATATATATTTAGGATAGCGTTGACAACAGCACCTGATGACATTCATGTGGTCTATATATATATATATATATATAGGGTCATCCACAGACACGTGTTTCGACTTATCAAGTCTCTTCAGTGTGGCTAGACATTTTGTAAGCTACCTACAGCCGGAATTGAACTCCGGTCGGTTGGGTGTCAGTCCGGCACCTTAACCATTAGGCTGTTTTCACTTACAGAATGGGAAGGGGATTTTAACTGTTTTAATACACACATCGCTTTGTGTGTAAAGGCCGTCACAGAGTGCTCCATTCCTTAGAAGAGCGTTGCGTTTACGCTTGAGTTGGCGGTCGTCAGCGAGATCCCCCCCAGAGTGCTCAACCATAGGGGATGGGGAGCATATATAGTCATATATATATATATGGTTGGCATCTTTCCGTCTACTAAAGACGATGGCGTAGTCCACTTTTTCTTTTTTTTCCTTTTTTTGCAACTGCGTGAGAGGTTGAGCGGTGCAATTTTGGAATAGCAATATCTGGAGTCTCTGGTGTAGTGACTGCGAACACTTCGGGTGGCCAGGTTGGATGCCTTCGTTAGGTCCGTCAATGCGGTGCAGAGTGGCATCCTCTCTCCTGGCACCCCTCCTGCGGTTGGTTGCTCGGAAGCCACACTGTGTCCCTGGATGGGTGTAAGATGCAATGTCTGCAGACGCGCCAGTGTAACACGCGCAAGACTTGTCAAACTATGCTGAAGTCGCTCCGATTTTTGTTCCTGCATAAGGGGACAATGATAGCGACCCGCTTGTCCTGGGGGAATGTGTCCATGTTCCCAGCAACTGCAGAGTCGCTAGTGTAGTGGTTGAAGCAGTGCTGCACCATGCCTTCAAGATATTTGCTGGTACGCCGTCACTCCCGGCTGGTTTCTTGTCAGCGAGGCGGTCCTCTCCATTTTGTAGTGGAAAACTACATAGCCTGGGCATGATTAAATAAAGCCTGGTACTTTGTAGTTATTTAAAACTATTTTAGCTAGAAACGGTGATATATTAAAAAATCCATTTCGATTATTAAGGGAGGGCAAAAGCGAAATTGCAACATATTTAATATATCACCGTTTGTAGCTAAAATAGTTTTAAATAACTACGAAATACCAGGCTTCATTTAATTTAGTTATCATTCCCACTTTATTCCCTTTGTCTCTCATAAAATCAGTCCATTAATACTTTTTCTTGTCTTTTGTTGAATGCATTTCTTCGAGTTGCGTCACGCGTCATGACATCTTCGCGTGCGTGGATCGCGACTTGTCTTTCAAAAATATAACGCTGAACAAATACAGTTACACAACAAAAAAGATTTTATAAACATTTTCATCTCCTGTCATCTATAAATCATTTTCATCTCCTGTCATCTATTAAACATCCATCAATTTCTTCACCCCAAGATACATCCTGATTAAAGAAACCGAAATGTTTAAACATAGATAAATAAATTCATCCTATTTTCGGAACACTTGTTTTTTCAAATTTCTTTATATATATATATATATATATATATATATATATATATATATATATTTCAGCTGATATTAACACACTATCTAGTACGTGTTTAATGAGGCCTCAAATAATGCTTTTTCATGATTTTTGCTTTCATACATATTTTATCATTTCTATCTATCTATCCCCCCCGCCACACACACACACACACACACACATATATATATATATATATATATATATATATATATATATATATATATATATATGGGCAAGAAGTTGTCAGTAACTAGGTGTTGACACCATGTCCAACCTACCTTAACTCAAATATATATATATAATATATATATATATATATATATATATATATATATACGTGTATGTATATGTGTGTGTGCATGTGTGTGTGTGTGTAGCGTCAGCTAAATAAATATCACCCTTCAATGCAACTTGTATTTTTTTTTCTTTCTATAAACTTATATCCTGTCAGATTCACTTCCATTTTTCCGATACAAATATATATATATATATATATATATATATATATATATATATATATATATTTCTTCTTTTTTGTGGGATTTTTTTTTCTACACCTTGTTCTTATTTTCTGCAGCCCTAATCCTGACGCCCCTAAGGTGATGATATTTTTCATCTAATATTTAAGCGTCTGTTGACCCTTGAAGTCGTATAGGTGACAGATAACTGCGTGAGGATCTCCAATATTTGAGGTCTATATATAGAATCACAAGGAAATGTTAGGTGTAAAAAATGTGTCCCCACAAACAGAGTCTGCATCATCTATTTTTCCCACAGTGAAGGTTATCCGTTAACTAAGTTAGATCGGTTGGTTGAATGGATTATACGGCATCTTGGGTTATTTTATGCCGAACCCGTTTTGTTTTATTAATTCTTGATGGAAACTCAAATTTTTAACACGTTTTAAATTCATTGTTTTATATATAACCCTAACTGATACTACCACTCCACGTCAGAGTTGACTAGTCAGTAATAGTGATCAAGGTGTGCTCCACACTCCCCAGAGCTCCAGAATTGGAACTTTACCATCAGAGAGAGAAAGAGAAAGAGAGGGAGAGAGAGAGAGAGAGAGAGAGAGAGAATTTAACGTCATGCCCAGGACACTAAGACCCTCAGCCACCACCTTCTAGCACATACATGATAAAAATGGTTAGGGGTTTGCCATAGGGGCAATAGGGTTGGGACAATCATATAACAATATGTTAGGTGCTCCGGCTTGACATGGCCAGCCAATTGACCGGTGAGGGCCTCTCTGATCGCCTGTCGAGCTTAAGCAGGATTCTAAGTGGAGTGTTGCAAGTCACGGATGCTCAGCCACCAGGGTTCCATCCTTAAGCATCATAGGTAGCCACTTACGACTAACATGAGTTCATTGGGGGGATCTTAACCCTCTGCACACAGGGCTACATTAAGTTAGGGACTGACAAGCAAAACGTTGTCAATTGGCAGCGTGTGTAAGGGACGGGGCTGTTGCACTAGCATCAACATGTGCTTGAATACAATGAAATATGAAGTACTGAAGGAGAAGAATTGATGAGAAGGGTGTTATAGGCATTTAAAAATGTGTGTACTGCATTATAACACCATTCTCATCAATTCTTCTCCTTCCAGCCTCCACATTAATTAATTTTTTTTTAAACTGGAACACATCACCCTGATGATGGCACTTCGAAGTGCCGAAAGTACTCGGGACCTGAACTTTGGTGGACTTATCCACGAATTCCACCAAACATTAAAAAGTTGACCAGAAAACTCGAAAAGATCAAAAATAAAATTATTAAAACAGGAGATGTGTCTTTTGTTTAATTCTACATGTATATATATATATATATATATATATATATATATATATATATATATATATGTGTGTGTGTGTGTGTGTGTGTGTGTGTGTGTGTGTTACATGAGAAGTTAATCCTGATAGTGTTTTGCAAATCAGTCCGCAATTACTGCACTGTTGGCCAATCTTGTCTTTGAATTAGTCTTTAATCCTCCTAGGGGATCAAAAGCGGAACTTTTCAAATACAATTATCTCTTGTGGCATTTAGTCCCTCAATTATTTCGATTTGTGATTCTATCCCCGAAGAAAGATTTAAGGAATTTAAGGTTGTATTTAATCTCGACCTTAAAACGCAACAGGAGTCCAACTGTGTTGGCATCCTTCCCTCAACTAAAGACGATGGCGTAGTGTCAAAAAAATTTTTTTTTTAAAAGGAGAAAAGGGACAATACTAATTTTGACAGTAATGTTGGCAGTATTAAGGTTAAGAATTAGATTAGTAAAGACGATGGCGTAGTGTCAAAAAAAAAAGAAAAAAGGGGGACAATTCTAATTTGACAGTAATGTTGGCAGTGTAGCGTTTGTTTGTATTCGCCTGGTGGAGTTGTCTGCCCCTTTTAGTTTGATGATGCCCGCTAGGGCACCAGTATAAAAGCGCCGGTTTCAAAACCTTCGCCCTCTCTTTATAGTTTTCAGCAACTACGAGCCACATGGGGTAGATTCTATCTAAACCCTCTCGTGGGGCTCCGCCCCCCTTACATTACTGTAAGTTCTTTACAGCATGGACTATCGCTAGTCTCATGTCTGTACTCTTTTACGTTCTATTTGTATCTTTCATGAATGTGTCTATCTTTATTTGTGTAACTCTGTTTACCTTATTATGAACGTTGTATCTACTGTTATCCATGTGCTGTGTTATTAAATGTTTGTCTATTAACCTTTGTCGGAGTTATTTGTATCCAATGTATGTTGAACTTTAAACCATCCTTACAGCAGTATTAAGGTTAAGAATTAGATTAGTAATACCAAAATAATAACAATAATATTTTTTTTACAATCCCAAGTTTTTTATAAAACTACCCGAGTCACCCTAATATTTTCCCTGGAAAGTCAATTTTTCTAGTTACCCAACCCGCCTGGCCTACAGAATCCCAATCTTTTTACCGACCACCCACTAAGGACACCCACTCCCATATTAGATGCACTGATCGGCTTGCTTTCAAACAACAAAGTGCGGAAGACAGTCGGCAGGCCTACAAAATAGCTGAGGGAAAGGGGCAAACCAAAATGACCCACAATTTTTGTTTTGCTTACATGTGTTTTTCAGTTTCTTGGGGTTTTTATTTTCAATTTTTTCCCACCCCCTCCATCGCCAATCATCAATATTGGGAAATTTTTAAGTAGGATACATGCATAGAGCGAATGAGGTATTTTGGTGGAAGGGAGCTGCGCAAGGAGAGAATGCAAGAATTTTATTTTTATTTTTGAATGAATCGGTCGGTGAGTGAGCCTAGCTAGATAGATCCGTGTAGTGATATGACCAGTTTTATCACCCCTCCCCCAAAACCAAACTTCCGGCTACATGCCGAGTTGTGTGCACATGCGCTGTATCTCATTTCCGAATAAATAAAAAGTTTGTTTGGAGTGAGTGCACGAATGTGCTCACTTCAAATAGACTCTACTAAAGACGATGGCGTAGTGTCAAAAAAATTTTTTTTTAAAAAGGAAAAAGGGGACAATACTAATTTGACAGTAATGTTGGCAGTATTAAGGTTAAGAATTAGATTAGTAATAGCAAAATAATAACAATAATTAATTATTTTTTTTTTTTTTTTTTTACAAAATAGGATTAGTAAAATTA
>CM042151.1:103951798-103984298 GCA_023376005.1 Doryteuthis pealeii
GGTACTACCACTTCGGGTCACAATGAATCTGAGAGAAATGGCGATGAAGGACAACTCCACACTCCACATAAATTCCAGAATTGGAACTTGACCGTCAGATTAGTTTAAGGCCATACACAGGACATGAAGACCCTCTGTCACCGCCTTCTAGCACATATATAATAAAAAGATTTAAGAGTTTGCCATAAGAGGAATAGGGTTGGGACAATCATAATGATGCTAGGGCTTGACCTGAGTAGTCGATTGATCCGACCATCCGTCTAGTCTAAGCAAGAGCCAAAATGAAATGTTGCAAGGACTGTTCAGTCACTAGGATTCCATCCTTAAGCACTACGGGGAGTCAACCACGACCAACAGGAGACTACTTTGGGGGGATTCTGCCCCTTTGTAAAGGTGCATTCGACGTATTCTAAAGCCCCAGCCGACAAGGGTACCCATAGATGGGGCCCTAACAGATACTACCACTCCGGGTCAGAGTGGACCTGACAAAAACGGCTCCTCAGAGCTCTATATTAACAGAATTACAACTGCTGCTGCTGCTGCTGGCTTGATTCTCAATTATTCTTACTACTTTACCTGGGTTCTCCAATTACGTGTGCCTCCTGGGCCAATCAGTGAATACCGCTCAGATAACTTTGGGGTGAGGGCTGCTGTCAATCAAACTATATGAACCATATTCCAGTACTGTGTGATTTTCAGTAACCGTTAAATTCAAATCTAACTACACTTCATTATAAAAATGATAGGCTGTGCATATTCATTATGTAACAACATCCTAATCTTAATTAGCACCTTATTTATTTACAATGTTTCTATTCAGATCTAGCTGAGATAGATTTGGCTCAAAACAACTAATGCTATTAATGTGTTTAAAAGGCTGCCATTTGTGTAATATATCATTGAGAAATAATGGTTTACATAGTTTATGGTGTGAATAATTTGCATACTGGTTTTAACAAAACCGTGTTTAATAAATAATTACTGGGTGTTATTGATTTCTAATATCATTTGTTCTCAAACGTATCAAAAGCAATCCCATATATAACTTTATATTGAAATCAATTAGAATGAAGTAAAAATAATCTTTTTTGTGTTCTTATTTAATTTCGTTTGTCTTTTTAATTCGATATAATATTTGATTATATTAAAACTTAAATACTTGTGCCTGGAAGGCGCGTTGATCTTGCTTGAATGATTGAGTGATCTAATAATTTTAACGGCATGTCAACCCGTCTAGGGTTATTTTAAGCCTAGAAGTTAGGGAATTAGGACCAAGACACCATTAAGCACCCCATTTGCGAGCTAGATTCAAAAGTTAGCAGGTAGGAGCTCGAAGGTGTAAGTCGCATTTCTATGCGCATCCTGTCTTCTGCGCAGATGTCTGGTTTGGGGATTTACAAATAAAGTAACATCAACGTAAATCGAAGTCTTGTGTTTATTACCTAAAAACTAACAATGACACAGGGCTTCTGATAAGGAGAAATCCCTAGCATAGAAGACCAGACCTTAGAAGATATACCAAGTCAACACCAGACGCTAGACCAGACCAAGATAGACGATCAGAAATAGCAAAGCCGGCCAGAAGAAAATACGACCAGAGATAAGAAGTAAGAAAGGGTATACAACATTATATCGATTTGGTACCGTGAAAACCTTCAGTATATAACAATATTTCCTACATCTGGGGATTCTAATACTGATAATAAATTAAGTACGCATTGATAAACTTACGCAATTCCTGATGGTATTGTTACGTAGTTTCGATTACAGACAGACCGACACCGAATCTCCATTATGATAAGATAATGAATCTACTAAGTATTGTGTCAGAGAGAGAGAGAGAGAGAGAGAGAGAGAGAGAGAGAGAGAGAGGGGGGGGCAACAGCAGAGATCAATAGAACTATTAAGCACGAGAGAATACTGTCCTTTCTGTGGTGGTCGATATATTATCAGCGAAAAGAAAAAAAATTATAGTCAACGTTTGGCCGAAATACGGAGACACAACTTCAAAATAAGAGAAAATGAACTGAAATCATTTTTCGCAGTCTATAGGGAATTCTGACGAACATCTAACTGTACAGAAGCACGCCATTTTCAAATTAATGCTAAAAACTGGACTACTATAACATTAGTCAGGGAGCTGGTCACGTTAAGGGATGCGTAGAGACAATGTTTCTTGGACAAAGTAATGAGTCTAGTGAATTAGACACAAAATAAATATATCTATTTTATCCTTGTCTCACGGAGAAACAAGTTCCCAAAAGATACGCTTGAATAAAAGAAGCCTAGATGTATCTAATATACAAAATTCATTCAATAAATATGGGTCATTCTTTAAAAAATTCATTCAATAAATATGGGTCATTTTTCAAAAAAAAAAAAAAAGAAAAGAAAAAAAAGAAAAAAAAAAGCAAGATGAACATTTTTTTCAGAATTTCTTTTTGCCTTGTTTGAAATTAGTTCATAGTAAAAAATATTTGAATCTCACAGAAAAATTGTTTTGAGGCTATTCAAAATGGTGACAAAAATGTTCACATGATAAAATTTTCTTTTTTGTCACTGGTCTTTGAAGAGATAAGATCTATCTGTTTCATTCCTCGCAAGTAATCTTTGGTTGGTTGGTTGGTTGGTTGGTTGATTAGATTTTACGGCATGTTAACACTTGTTGGGTTATTTTATGCCGAAGACATTTTGTTTTATTCAATCTTGTTTGGTATTCAATTCTGTTACTTTTCAAATTTGATGCATATAATTTTGTTTATCTTTTATTTTTGTTTTGTTTTTTTTTTTTGTTTTTTGTTTTTTTGTTTTCGCTTTTAAATCTAATATTGATTGATTGAATTAATTGCATCATTTATATCTTTTTTTTTAATGTAAATCATTGAATGGAAATTTCTTACTATATTGTTATATATTTCCATGGGGATTTTTATGGGGCAACCAGCGAGGTTCTTACTCGCGATAAGTAATAATGGATCTGCGAGACTAACTTTTTAAAAATCCCGCCAGTTGGCCGCTTCTAGTCTATATATAAAGCGGCTTATTCCGTCAAGGGAAAATGTAACTTTTTGTCTCTTCGAAAACAAAACAATTGACGACAAAGTAAATATATATACACATTAAATATCACCAGGGCTTAGTTTTTGAGTAAAAATAATAGAGATGTGATTTATATTCGTGAAGATAATTAAAAATAAAATTTAAATGATAACAGCATGAATTTTTTTAAATTTAATATTTTAAATAGTAGACATTAACATTTCTTTTCAGAATAGCTGGATCAATGCAAGGTCTTTTTTTTTTTTTTTACATAGGGGGTTAAATGGGGAATCCCACGAGGATTCAACTCACCATTCAGTAATAATAGATCTACGCGGCTAACTTTTTTAAAAAATCACCCTCTACTAAGGCGACGCCGGGTAGCCGCTTCTAATCTATATATAAATCGGCTTATTCCGTCAGGGGAAAATGTAACTTTTTGTCTGTCTCTTGAAAGCCCAGTCATCTACAGTGAATTGATAGATAAAACAAGTAAATAGATAAAAAACTAAAGGGTGATGCGTAAACGTTATTCGATACCAGGTAAAATGTACCAGATACAATTATGTAATGGTTAGGGTGTGAGTGTATCAAGCCTGTTTCGAAATGATAAAGCTGCCTGCCTGGTGCAAAGCCGTGTTTTTGCGCGGTAAATTCACTAGTAGTAATAACGATGGACTCACCCGTCGATCGACGTATGAGTGTTCATACAATGAACACCCACACAGTGATTTGTTTATAGTGGGGAAGGCTTGTGTTGGACCATCCACACTTTTTGGCACAGTCGATAGGAAAGAATTGGTGCATCAAGAGTTGCCACAAACCCAATCAACGACCGACCTCAGGAATTTTGAATTCAGAGATATCCCTCTCCTAGACTGGTTACCTACCCAAGGCTGAAGGGCCCAGTCTGCCCTACTATTTAACCCATAGCTGGAGGGAGAATTATGGATGCATACCTTTCCCAAGGGTATTAGCGCTATGTGAAATGCCAACAGCTTCGTCTAGGAATTGAACTCAAATCGACGAGTCCATTTTCCACGACTCTAACCACTAGCCCACGCGCCTCCATATAATAATAATAATAATAATAATAATAATAATAATAATAATAATAATAATAATAATAATAATAAAAGGAAAATGAAAAAATAGACAAATATCTGGACCTTGCCAGAGAACTGAAAAAGTTATGGAATATGAAAGTGAAAGTGATACCAATTGTGGTTGCTGCACTGGAACAGTCCCAAAAGATTGGAAAAGGGTCTGAATGTTTGGAAATCAGAGGAAGGATTGAAACCATTCAGAACACTGCACTGCTGCAATCTGCCAGAATACTGAAATTCCTGGAACGAGGAGACTTGCTGTCACTAGACTCCAGTGAAGACCATCAGCTAACACTGATGTGAAAACTCAAAAGGAGTAAATAATAAAATGGGTTGGGAAGGTGATCCACTGGGAATTATGATAAAAAATTAATTTTGACCATAACTAAAATGGTATGTGCATAAACCAGAATCTGTTCTTGATAACGAAATGCATAAAATTCTCTTGGACTTTGAAATAAAAACGGATCACCTTATCCAGCAAGAAGACCAGACCTATGCTGATTAACAAAAAAGAAAGAACTTGTCAACTGGTGGATTTTGCATTCCAGCAGATCACAGGGTGAAGCTGAAGGAAAATGAAAAATGGACAAATACTTGGACCTTGCCAGAGAACTGAAAAAGTATGGAATATGAAAGTTAAAGTGATACCAATTGTAGTTGGTGCACTTGGAACGGTCCCAAAGGATTGGAAAAGGGTTTGGACAGTTTGGAAATCAGAGGAAGGATTGAAACATTCAGAACACTGCACTGCTGCAATCTGCCAGAATACTTAGAAGAGTCCGGAGACCTGAGGAGACTTGTCTGTCACTCAGATTCCAGTGAAAGACCATCAGCTAATGCTGATGTGAAAACTCAAAAGGAGTAAATAATAATAATAATAAATATAATAATAATAATAATATAATATAAAACAAACTATGGACACTTCAAGCGAAACACAGGCGAGATCGCTCACCAGAAGACTATGGATATGGCTAAGAAAAGGAACCTCAAAAGAGAAACTGAATCCCTGATATATTGCAGCACAAGATAATGCCATAAGGACAAATTACATAAAATCAAAAATAGATAAGACACAACAGAACAGCAAATGTAGAATGTGTGGGGAAAGAGATGAAACTGTCAATCACATAATAAGCGAATGCAGTAACACTCGCACAAAGAGATTACAAGACTAGCACAACTGTGTGGAAAGATGATTCACTGGAACTGTGCAAGAATTTCAATTTTCACCATTCAACCTAAATGGTATATGCACAAACTGAATCTGTTCTGGAGAATGAGACACACAAAATTCTCTGGGCTTAGAGGTACAGACGGATCACCTAATCCCGGCAGGAGACCAAATCTTTTCTTGGTTGACAAGAAGAGGAAGACTTGTCATCTCGTGGACTTGCCGGCCCGGCTGACCACAGAGTGAAAACGAAAGAAAACGAAAAAATCGATAATACTTAGAACCTTGCCAGAACTAAAAAAAACTGTGGAACATGAGGTTAAGTCGTGCCGATTGTGATTGGGGCCTTGGAACAATCCAAAGGGGTGAAAAAGGACGTGGACAAATTAAAAATCGAGGAAGAATCGAGACCATCCAGACTACAGCATTATGGATCGGCTGGAATACTCAGAAGAGTCCTGGAGACCTGAGAGAGTTGCTGTCACTCAGCCTCCAGTGAACCACCGGCGTGAAAAACTCGAATGGATGTGAAATTATAATAATAATAATAATATAATAATAATAAATATAATAATAATAGCACAATAATAATAGCACAACGAGAATACAAAACTAGACACGACTGGGTTGGGAGGTGATCCACTGGAATTATGCAAGAAATTAAATTTTGACCACACACACAAAATGGTATATGCATAAACAGATCTGTTCTTGAGAACGAAACGCAAAAAATTCTCTGGGACTTTGAAATTAAAACGGATCACCTTATCCCAGAAGAGACCAGACCTAGTGTTGATTAACAAAAAAGAAAGACTTGTCAACTGGTGGATTTTGCAGTGCCAGCGGATCACAGGGTGAAGTTAAAGGAAAATGAAAAAATTGACAAATATCTGGACCTTGCAGAGAACTGAAAAAGTTATGGAATATAAAGTTAAAGTGATACAATTGTAGTTGGTGCACTTGGAACAGTCCCAAGCAATTAGAAAAGGGTTTGGAAAGTTTGGATATCAGAGGAAGGATTGAAACCATTCAGAACACTGCACTGCTGCAATCTGCAGAAATCTCAGAGAGTCCTGGAGACTGAGGAGACTTGCTGTCACTCAGATCCAGTGAAAGACCATCAGCTAACACTGATGTGAAAACTCAAATAATAATAATAATAATAAGTGAAGGTGATACCAATTGTGTTGGTGCTACTTGAAACAGTCCCAAAGGATTGAAATAAGGGTCTGGATGTTTGTAAATCAGAGGAAGGATTGAAACCATTCAGAACACTTGCACTTGCTGCAATCTGCAGTAATACTCAGAAAGAGTCCTGGAGACCTGAGGAGACTTGCTGTCACTCAGACTCCAGTGAAAAACATCAGCTAACACTGATGTAAAAACTCAAAAGGAGTAAATAAATAATAAAATAATAATAATAATAATAATAATAAAAGTCGAAATTCGATGGGTTTAAATCCTGTTGTATCTCATTGAAGATGAACTAAGCTACATTGCAATTTACTGACTAAACAAGAAAGAAAAGGTACTTATTGAATATCGATCCGTGGGATTTTAGAATTGGTCGAAATGACCAATTGAATTATTGATATTAGCCGTGGTCAACTGGTCAAAATGTCAGCATGGACATTAAGCTCTTAAAGACGTGGCCGAAAACAATTTAACGTCATATATATACAGTTATATGCCCAGCGCTTATATATATATTATATATATATATATATATAATATTATATAGAGAGAGAGAGAGAGAGAGAAGAGAGAGAGACAGACAGACAGACAGACAGAGACAGACAAATGATATATATATATATATATATATATATATATATATGTTGTGTGTGTGTGTGTGCGTGTGTGTGTGTGTGTGTGCGTGTGTGTAAAAAGGGGGTAAGAAGAAGAACGATATATATATTGAGAAGTAAATAAAACAAACAATGTGTTTTGATATGGCTTTTTTAGCCGACAATTTTTGGAGAATATGTGCTAATTGAAGTCGTACCTAATTGTGAAAGTTAATTAATTAATAATCAATTAATTAGGCGGGCATATCTATTCAAATGTGAGGCTAACAAATCGAGAAAAACCAATCTCTGTATGTACATTTCGGTCTATTAGGCCTCATGCAGTAGAGCTATACTTAGATAGGAAGACTCCTTGTGTGTGATTTGAAACCCGATGTCAAGACTGACAGGCGAGGGACCGTAACGCCTACACCCAACCGGCTGCGCTTTCTTAGATTTTTCGTTTTGTTAAGAAGTAGGTATTATTCTTCTTATAGTGACTTGTTCTATTACGACAGTATGAGATATATATATATATAGTGAGAAATATATATAAATATATAGTATAGAGTAGTGAAATATGATAATAGTGAAAATATTATATATATATAGTGAGAAATATATATATATATTATTATAGTAAATAGAAGAGAATATATAATATATTATATATATATATATATATATATATAAAGAGAATATATATTATATAACATAAAGGTACACGGTATTAACCTACCGAGTTTTCACCATAAAGATCTTTCAGGGTTAAATCTACTGGATTAATCAAAGATAATTGATTAATGGCAGTCAATTAAACGTGTGTGTGTGTTTTTTGTTTTTTTTTCCTTTCGCGATAAACGGTTGATTATAGGTCTGCGGTCGAAGAACGCGGTTGAAATTCAAAAATTCGAAAGAGGGAATTGCATTTTTTCAAAGGAACAAATATAAACATTGTTAGAAATCCGCTTTGTGCTATTATTTTAATGGTTTACGACAATGATGAGGATTGTCTATATTATTATAGTCTGTAGTGAATTAACGTGGTTTTAATAATGTATATTATTTTGATTAAAGCCAATAGAATGTGTATATATGTTACACACAGGGGGGGGTGTTTTACCGTTAAATCAACTGTTTTATAGCAAAAAAAACACAACACGTGTAATCGACTACCATTAATCAATACTTGATTAATCCAGTAGATTTAAACCCTGAAGATCTTATGGTGAAACCGAGTAAGTTAATACCGTGTACCTTCATGTTAATAATTTGCTCTACTCACGTATTGAGCACTTTTATATTTGTTATATCACTGCCTTATCATTGTGAATCTTGCATCAACGACCACTGTGACCCATTTTCACCGGTAAGTCACTTTTTTCCACAAGTACCATATATATAATATAATAGGCTTCTGAATACTATCGTCAGTTACTAGGATCCTGTGAGGGGCGGGCGCGTAGAGGGATTACGGGAAAGCGCGGACGATAGTGGGTACGAGCGGCAGAGTAGTGTAGCGATGGTGATCTGTGATCAGACGCATGTTGGAGAGACGACGCGTGTTTCTGGACATCGTAGTAGCGTCGAAGCGTGGATGCGTGCAGGGGCGGGTGGCTTGCGAGCGAGTGGAGATTGCCGCCCTAACGGCATCAGGATGTGGCGTGGATAAAAGGGCGCCGTTTCGAGCGGATGTGATGCGTGAGGGCGCCAAGGAGTGCCGGTTGCAGTGTGACGAGGCACTAAGACAAAGAAGGGATGGTGGTAGCACGCGGGAGGTGTCGAGACGGTACGAGGCATAGTGAGCGGCAGGGGGGACGACGTAGGGTAGGAAATAGATTCATAAAAATTCTTTTTTTAAATTTGCAATAACGGATTTATTATAGTAGCGGTTAGATTTTGATACTTCAGACAAAGCGATAGCCGGTTTTTGCGGTATTATTGTTTGGGCAGGAAGTTCAATGTTCGTTAGTGAAAGAGTGAGTGTGGCTGGACATAAATTTAAGTGCTTATAACTATATGTAAGTAGGACATTTGCTTTTTTTATTGATGCTGCATTACTGTTTAAAGCCGAGGTTGCGAATGCCTGTGCGACGAAGTGGTTGCCAAGGAGCCTCTTGTTTATTTAGGTGGTCGAAGTTCACATGAGCTTTGTTGCATTATTTCTACATCGAGTGTGAGTAGGGCAGTTCCGGAGGGCGTCATACTGGATATGACGTCAGAAGATGTTAGCTGGTGAATAGTGAGCGTGCCGCCAGGCAGATAGGGCAGTAGGAGGGTTTCGATTTGTGCGACAGGAAGAAGATGGTGTGGGAGGGTAGTTTTGTTTATTAGAACATGGACTTGTATTTTTTCATAGAGTAAAGAGTGGGTGCAGAGGTGACCCACAGATCAAATAGTAGAGACGCCCTACCCTCTCTGGTGAAGTTCAAGATCTTAAGACATGAAGTTGGGTGGGGTGGTGGAGGGTAAGTTTAGGAGGTTTCTTAATTTTTTTAATTAATACGGAAGTTTATATTACTGTAATTAAAAATCAGGGTGAAACCAAATTATGGCGTGTTTCTTAGGTAGAAGATATTTGATTTATACAGATTTTCGAATCAGACCAGTAAGATGCCCTGCCGTTTCGATTATACCTTTCGACCGAACGGTAGGACACGTGCGAGCGCGGCGCGTCGGGACCCGCTCGTGTCCTCATCGGGGATGTACTCAGATGACCGGCTGATAGGGCTAGTCGTTAAGAGCGCACGGACGATGAGGAGGGAGTAGGAGAGGAAGGTGTGCGAGAAGGAGGAGAGAGAGGGAGAGAGAGAGAGGCGGTGGAGTTCGACTAAAACAAAACGCTTCTACGGGTCTGTAGCGCACATCGCCCCCCCCCAAGAAAAACCTCGCCCAGGCGTATAAAAATTAGCACAGAGATTGTTGGTAAAGTGAAAACACGCTATTGGTGAGTCGTTAGCGCTTCCGCCTCGACGCCAAAACACATTTTCTTGGTCTAGTCGTAGTGAAAAGAGCAGAGCGTCCTCGCTTTCTGCTTTGATGCTGACTTTCAGCCGCACTAGGGGCCGGTAATTAACTTTTGTATTACATGTATTAGATATACGCAATATTCTCTCCTCCAACATCTCTCCTCTTCTCTCTCTCGGGTGCTGAGTCTCCTCGCGGCGTGTCCTGCTCTGAGACTCGTAGCCTTTCAGCTTCCCTTATGTCTCTCTCGCTCAGCAACATCCGTCGTCTGCTCCGTTTCGCGGAAGAAGCGTGTCTTCAGGTCGAATCAGCCAATGCTGCGACTCTCGATCTGACAAAATACAATCTATAAGCGATGTGTTCTTGGTACCGGTGCGACTGCGAGCATCGGAGGACACTACTAGGGACTGTTCAGTCTGATACCATGCCGTCAGCTCACAGCCTAATACTAGTATCAGCGCGAGTGATTAGGAAGCGAGAGCGGGATCCATCACAATAGGAGAAGTCCGTGAAGGATTACAAGGTGTGGAGGTTGATAGGCATCCAGCACTTTATAATATGGAAGAATACGAGCGAGACTTGGCGCATGAGTACAGCATAATTCTGAAACGGACGAGTACAGCCAGTGAAGTTCGTGGAAGGACGCGATACAGCCACTTGCGTGGCGCTGGGAGAATGATCCGCAAGTGGTACATATGATGGATGACCAGAGCCGAATCTCTTCAGCACATTAGGATTGACTCAAACGTGGGCGGAGATAATAACGAATCCGGCTCGTAAGAGTAGGTCGACAGAAAGGGATCCGAGCTCTGCCGAGCCAAAAGAAGGAAACGTCCCTAGCAATTAGCTAAGGACAACGATAACGGTGGATCGTTAGCCCATGATGTAGGAGAAAAGTTTAACACGCTATGTATAGAAGAGAAAAATGAGTACTTTCACTCACATTGTGGCGCGCGCAACAACGTGGTCGTGACGATCGCAGAGAAGGAGGCAAAGACGAGAGGATGATCAGTCGACGACGAGCGTGGATTAGAATGAGCGCGGCTGACGAGGACACCGCCGGAATGGCGCCCGAAGTTTCTTTATATAGCCAATACATGTCTTAAAGAGAGTAGAGAATAGAAGGGCGGAGAGATGATGTGGGAATGAGTCAACTAGGGCCCGGCGCGGAGTAACGGACTAAGAAAGCCGTATGACCGATTTAGTTCTTCGGCCGACGATCTGAGCGTGGAGCGTCTTTGGGAAAGTCGTCTAGAGAGATAGGTGCGAGTCAGGAGATAGTTCTCGGGCGAACCAACAGGCCGCATAGAACATGGGTGCATGTGTCAAGTGAATTATAACAGCGCTACACGGTGAGCGTCTTGCTGTTCCAGCCGATATGCGGGAAAGATAGCGGCGAGCGTCGATTGCGCGGCAATTATATATGAGGGCTGAGATAATCCAATCCCTGGCAGTACGGTAAAATCCTCATAAGAGGCTATTCTTCCAGGAGACTCGTTTATCAACACTTATCGACTCTTTATTATGCAATGATGCGTGCTCAATTCATATACTTAAAAAATTACAGTGGCGCTATCAAATTTCACTGAACTCACAATATAAGAAGATAAATCCAACTAATGCTACATGGATAGTTACATAAAAGAATATTCATAAAAATATGAAAAGAATTGGAGAGCCCTAGATACAAAACTATTAGAGTATATATATGCCAGGAATAGTATGGAATGGAATTTGGAAGTTGAAAATGTTGTTTTGCTATTCTCTATATTTAGAAATGACGCGGTGAAAGGAGCAAAAACACTAATGCATGGAAACAACGTGCTGAAATCAGGTATATTAGAGATCACTTGATGAAAATGAGGCTGACAAATACTGTAGGGAATTTTAGTAATTTCGGACCATAGTAAGCGAGTCAGAAATGAATAGGAAAAGTAAACAAGAGAATATCTCAGGAGACTAGAAAACTTTGCTAGAACCTAAACTTAACAGCAGACAATTGATCAAACGGTAATCAATACCCTGGCTGTCCCCCATTATAAGATACTCCAAGACCTTCTTAAAATGGACCAAACAAGATAGCTCAGACAGATTGACCAAAGGATGAGAAAATTAATGACCATGCACAAGCTCTCCCCTAAGAGATTATAGAGATAGATTATAGTGTGTCAAGAAAGGAAAGGGAAGAGGCTCTGCTCAACAAAGAATGCGTAGAAACCACAATCCAACAACTTGAAGTACATCAAAGACAAACTACTTATGGCGGCCACAATGAGTAGAAAGTGGATCAGATGCAGTGGACAAATCAGGAACAAACAACAGATAGACTGACTAAAAGTGGGAGCAAAAACAATTACTATTAGACGATCTAGAAACGACAATTGAACGGATGTTGCACAGAAAACGAGATTGGACATGGTAGAACGAAGAGCCGTGCAGAAGAGAGACAGAATTCATTAATAATTGCTGCACCAAAAGTTATTCCAGATGTCGAATACCAGACAGGCCAATGTCAGACAGGTGAAAAAATCATGATGAGACCAATGCACAAAAGTATGTAACGTCATCATGAGTGATATTATATCTTGTGGGTAATAGAGGATGAGACTGTAAACCATATCCTCTGCGAATGTAAAAACGACACAATCGAGAATACAGAAAAGTAGAACCGACTGGCGCTTCGAGCAGAAGTCTGTCGGAGGAGAGTGATCCACTGGAATGTATCTGCAAACGTGTAGCCATACACAAAATGGTACATATGCATAAACCAGAAATCTGTTTCTTGAGAACGAAACGCATAAAATTCTCTGGGACTTTGAATAAAAATGGATACCCTTATCGCTAGCAGAAGACCAAGCGTGAAGTGTGTAGCATAACAAAAAAAATGAAAGAACTTGTCAACTTGGTGAGTTTTGCAGTTGGCTAGCAGATCACGGTAAGCTAAAGGAAATTGAAAATGGACAAATACTTGGACGCTTGCCGAGAACTGAAAAAGTTATGGAATACGTGAATGTCAAAGTTATAACCAATTGTAGTTGGTGCAACTTGGAACAGTCCCAAAAGGATTAGAAAAGGTTTGGAAGTTTGGAAATCAAGGAAGGATTGAAGCCATTCAGAAACACTGGTCACGTGTGCAATCTCCAGCATACTTCAGGAGAGCTGAGACGCTGAGGAGACTTGCTGTCTCAACTCACAGTGACAGAGCCATTAGCTACCACTGCTGAAAAAGTCAGAAAAGGATAAATAATAACTCAATAATAACAGATAAGAACTAACAGAATAGCAAGTGTTAGAAATGTGTGGAGTCCAAAGATGAAAATCATATAATTACAAATGAGCAAACTTGCACTGAAGAATACAAAACTAAACTACCCGACTGGGTGGGAAATAGTGATATTGTGCTCAGAAGGCGGTGCTACGGGTCCTTAGGTTATCTAATGTATGATGTTAAACAGCATCTGATTGGGGAGTTCCGAGTTGCAGGAGCTTTGGGTTGTGAATGTACAGCCTTTGATCACCATTACTCCTAGGCCACTGCTGACCCGGAGTGGTATACCGTGTTGAGGGTCCCACTATGGATTAAGTAGAAAAACTCAAAATGTTTACAAAAATTGAATTTGAAAAGAAAATTGATATCCATAAAAAAGAATAAAGCGAGACCGTCTTCGGCGTAAAATAACCCAATAAGTGTTGACGGTGCCGTAAAACCAACCAACCAAGTAAGCAAGCAAGCTAATGACGTGTAGAGATCACCGCAATAGCGTTGAATTGGTTTCTGAAAAAGGGAAGCGAGAGAGAGAGAGAGGGGAGAGAAGAGGGGGGAGAGAGGTGGATGGAGGGAGATGATATGTCTTAATTGGCGATAAACGTCTATCGATAAACCACTGAAAATAACAAATCCGATTGACTTAAGCGCTTAAAACAGGAAATTTTGTTAGTTTCATTTTTCAATTCAGTTGACACACACAACGAACATACACACATACACACACACTATATATATTATATTATATATATAATAGTATTGGGAGATATTGTGTGCTTAATTGAAGTCGTACCCAATTTTTGAAAATAATTATTAAATTAATTGAATTAGCCGGGAATACCTAATTCAAATGTAAGGCTAAATAAACCGAGAAAATCAATTCTCTGTATGTACATTTTAGCCTATTAGGCCTCATCAGCAGAGCTATAGATAGGAAGACCGCTTTGTGTGGTGATCTCGAACCCTGACTGTCAAGCTGACAGGCAGAGACTCTAACTATTACCCCAGCAAGCCCTTCCAGATTGTTTCGTTTTGTTTAGAAGTAGGTTTTATATTCCACTTTATGGTGACTTCAATTAAGACATAATTCTCCCCAAAATTGTCGGCTAAAAAAGCCATATCAAAAACACATCGGTCTGTTTGTTTACTTCTCATATTGTCGTGTAGTAAAAGTCACCATAAAGTGGAATATAACCTGTATTTTTCATAATATCTAAATATATATATATATATATATATAATATAATAAAGTAAAAATGTAAGTAAATGTCGATATCAGCCGAAACAGCGAGGGAGTCTGTCCTCCTTTCCACTAGCGCTAGACCAAGGAGCGTTTGTAGCGTCTGTTGTAGGGCGCCACACCTACAAGCACAAGATCCGTGTGCTACTCATACGGTGATTGGCGAATGCTGGTATCGACGAGGAACGTTGTTGTTTCCCGAGCGGATGTTCTGCCGATTAAGCTAAACCAGCCATATATATAATATAATATATTATATAATATATATTATTAATATTGTGTGGTGTGTGTGTGTGTGGTGTGTGTGGTGTGTATGAAGATGAAGTTTCTATTCTTTGAAATCGATAAGACAAAAATAACATCTTTTTGTTTTTATTTTTATACGCATTGTAATTGCCTTCAAATCATTTAATATATTATACATATATATATGTGGTGTGTGTGTGCGTGTGCGTGTGCGTGCGTGGTGTGGCTCTTTTCCATCCCTCTGTCTCTTCTCTCTCTCTCTCTCTCTCCTCTCTCCTCGTCTCTCCTCTCTCTCCCTTTCTCTCTCTTCTCCTCACTCTCTCTCTTTACGCGCAGACCCTGGTTAAAGTTTTGTTGTGATTTATTTTGGAAGCCATAAGCATTTTCTATCGCACAGTAATTTGTGTTGACTCTCAAAATATCCTGGACTTAAATTGCCGCCCTGTCAGCCCGCGATGCTTAGTAATGGAACATTGGTGGCTAAGCCAAGTCCACGACATGCAACACTCTAATTTGGCCGCTTGAATTACGCTATACGGCGGCCGAAGAAGACCTCTCCGATCAATCGACAGGTCAAGTCAAGCCCTAGCACCTATATGATTGTCCCGACCCCTATTGCCTTGATGAAAAACCCAAACATTTTTTATAATATTAGTGCTGGAAGGAGGTGGCTGGTAGTTCCGTGTAACACCTCCTCGGCACCGTGAGCACCTGTTGTCTCTTTGCTGTGCACATTACTGCATAACTTGCAACTTGCAACCGACCATGATCATCTGCTGCTTTCATCTTGTGTCTGTAAACTACCTCAGTGCTTCATCCAGGGAGGTTTACAATCAAAAACAAAGAGAGATAAAAACAAGACAAAGACAATTTCAGGTGAAATAAAAATGGTCAGAGAGGTATATAGTTCGCATTTCATTCTCCCTATCGGCTACAAGTTCCATCTGCTCCCATCGCTTGTGAGATGGGGGACACACATCCTTTTCTTTAGGGACTCTGCTAGGGCTGACTCTCTAGTGGACCACTAACAATCTTACTTCGTCGGTCTCCAGAACCAACTAACTTCTTCGGTCCAGAAAACTAACTCTTTTTAACTTTTTCAAAATCTAACAGAGTCCCAATTCTCGCCATCAAATCTCGTCTACGGATTTGTGCCTATACCCCACGTGATTTGAAGAGTCTTTCTTTGTGTGTTTTAATATGGGTCACCTTTAATTATCGGTCTAAACTATAGTTGACCCTCAAAGTGGTCAAAAACCCAGTCATCTCTGTCTCCTAAGAAGAGATTATCATCTTCTTTATCTTCCTTAAGTTTTAATGGGTGACTGAACTATTGACACCCACAACCAATACAACCTACTTACACATACAGTAATGTAGCCACCATCATACATGTATGTATACATACGCACATATATAGCTATATCTATATATACATAAACAACACATGATCTACTTGATACATACACCATCTGTGGGTGTTCCTAATCCATTCCAATTTACACACACACACACACACACTTATTTTATATATGGTTTACTACTACTTATCCAGTATAACTAGCTCTTACGTATCTATATTAACTAACTGTGCAGCCACATATGCATAGTATTATACCTGTTTAGGTCCATCTATGGGTTAAATAGAAAAATGTGTTATAGAAACAATGACATGCAACACTCTAATTTGGCCTCTTGAATTACGGCTATACGGGCAGCCGAGAAGACCTCTCCGATCAAATCGACAGGTCAAGTCAAGCCCTAGCACCTATATGAATTGTCCGACCCTATTGCCTTGATGGCAAACCCCAAACTTTTTTTCATATATGTGCCGGAAGGAGGTGGCTGTAGTACCTGTTTAAGGGTACCATCTAATGGGTTAAATAGAAGTATGTGTTTAATAAAAAAATGAGTACCCGTCAAGAATGAAATTTATTCAAGACTTATCGACAAATCGGCATAAGGTGGTGGCTGGAGGTCTTGTTTCCTGGGTATGACGTAAACTTAAACTGATGGTGAAGTTCAATTCTGGAGCTCTTGTGAATGTGGAGTACTCCTTCATCACCATTACTCCCAGGTCCACTCTTGCCCCAGAGTGGTATTACTGTTAGAGTTCTATCTAGGGTTAAATGAACGAAGGTGTGGCCTATTGGATCAGCCGCACAGTGAGATATTCTATCCCTTTCGCTTGCGCTAGCAGGGACATATTTTTTGCTGAGGTGGAGTAACATATCTACCGTCAGCTCCCCCACTTTAACACACAGAATCAGATTACGCAATCTGTGCTACTCATACGCTGAGTTGGCGGACACAAGGCTCTCTGAATTTTCGCTACAGGCAATTTATGCTACCACAGTAAATTGTAACAAGAATTTTCTTTATAAATACAATATAACTTAACATTGAGTTTGATGGCAGCTGAAAGTGCAGGCTAACAGACTGTAACAGTATCGTAAGAACTACTTCTCTACGGGCCCCAGTACAACCCTGTTGGCGTAGGAATACAAAGTGAACTGTCACACACAATCTTCATTCAGACAACTTCGAGCATACACGGGCATAGTATGCACCGGGTTTATCATATCTCTAGGAAACCCAGTGTATCTGTTGCCTTAGAGTGTGCTAATAGCTAGATATGATTAATATAATAATAAATAATGAAATTTATTGTGACATGTGCTCAGAAGCACCACAACTCATCAAAGTCTCATGTCTAGTACACAGAATAAATGTATTAGTGCAGGAACATGAATAGTGTACAGTAGTAATATGTATATGTATGTGGTACAGTACTCAGGGGCACCACAACTTACAAAGTCTCATGTCTAGTACATAGAATAATGTATTAGTGTCAGAAACATGATAGCATACAGTAATAATAATCATTTTATGTGTACAGTGCTCAGGTGCACCACAACTCATCAAAGTCTCATGTCTAGTACATAGAATAATGTATTAGTGACAGGAACATGAATAGCATCAGTAATATACATGTATGTGTACATGCTCAGGTGCACCACAACTCATCAAAGTCTCATGTCTAGTACAAGAAGATAGTATTAGTGTCAGGAAACATGAATACATACATAAAATATACATGTATGTGTAGAGTGCTCAGGTGCACCACAACTCATCAAAGTCTAATGTCTAGTACATAGAATATGTATTAGTGTCAAGAACATGAACAGTTTACAGTAGTATTATACATGTATGTGTACAGTGCTCAGTTGCACCACAACTTATCAAAGTCTCATGTCAAATAACAGAATAATGTATAGTGTCAGGAACATGAACAGTTTACAGTAGTAAATGTATGTATGTGTACAGTGCTCAGGGCACCACAACTCATCAAAGTCTCAGTGCAAGTACACAGAATAATGTATTAGTTGTCAGGAACATGAACAGTTTACAGTAGTAATATGTATGTATGTGTACAGTGCTCAGGGGCACCACAACTCATCAAAGTCTCATGTCAAGTACACAGAGATAATGTATTCTCAGGAACATGAAGTAATACATCATTAATATGTACATGTATGTGTACAGTGCTCAGGTGCGCACCACAACTTATCAAGTCTCATGTCTAGTACAAGAATAATGTATTAGTGTCAGGAACAGAACAGTTTACAGTAGTAAAATGTATGTATGTGTACAGTGCTCAGGTGCACCACAACTCATCAAAGTCTCGTGTCAAGTACACAGAATAATGTAGTGTCAGGAACATAACATTCTTTTTTTATTTCTTCTTCTTTCACATAGAGTTTTTTTCTATTCTATCTAACATATGTAATCTGGTTATATACCAGTGATACGTCACAGGAGAAACACTCTGTACTACTCATAAAGCTGTTGCAGGGGCCGGTATTGAAACCGGAACCTATTGGTCCCTCGGCTGACACTCTAACGACTGAGCATAAGCCGTCCTTTTGCAATGTCAATAGAATGGAAAAAGCTCACGCATGGCTATTTATTTGGGTCTGAGAACGCTCCAAAAATCGCTTTCTCATTTGCGCCATTTTGGTCAGATGAAAGGTTTCGTAGGAAGCGCTATTTTTCGATAACCGCGGGAAACTGCGTGTATTTAGAGAGATTTCTTTTTGCAGCAACAAAAAACACACGCACACGCACACACTGCACACATACGCGTCACGCACACACATTCTCTCATTAAGTGAAGTGGCGACATCCTTCCTTCCCCTCTTCCTTCCTTTTTCCCATCTCCTTCTAGCACCCACCCCACCCGTCCTATAAGCTTTTACCTTCATTCTTTCTGACATTTCACCCACCACCCACCAGCACACCCTCCGGTAGCATTAGCCGGTCTAAAGGGTAGAAAGTTAGTCGTGACGATCAGTGTGAGTATTTTAACATATGTGAATAAACACAGCAGGGGTGGATGCATAAGAGAGAGAGAGAGAAGGAGAGAGAGATGAGGAGGAGAGAGGAGAGAGAGGAGGAGAGAAGGAAGAAGAAGAAGAAGATGGAAGAAGAAAGAAAGGGAAGTTGCACTGACGAGCCGACTATTGATTTAAGAGATTTTATTATTATCTCATTATTTTCTCAATACAAAGAAGAAGAGAGAGCAGAGGAGAGAGGGAGAGATGAGAGAAAGAGAGAGAGGAAGATAAAGAAAGAGGGGAAGAGAGAGGAGAAGAGTGAGAGTTTAGACAGAGACACAGAGAAGGGAGAGGGAGAGACAGACAGACAGACAGAGAGAAGCACTGACGAGCCGACTATTGATTTAGAAGAAGATTATTTTATTATCTTCAATACAAAGAAGAGAAGAGAGAGGGGAGATAGAGAAAGAGGGGAAGAGAGAGAGGAAGAGGAGAGAGAGAGTAGAGAGACGACAGAGAGAGAGAAGAGAGAGAGAGAGAGAGAAAAGCACTGACAAGCCGACTATTGATTTAGAAGAAGTATGTTATTATTAGTTTTCAATACAAAAGAAAGAGAGAGAGAGTGGAAGAGAGAGAGAGAGAGGGGGGGGATAGAGAAAGGGAGAGAGGAAGATAAAGAAAGAGGGGAAGATGAGAGAGAAGAGAGAGAGAAGACGACAGAGAGAGAGAGAGAGAGAGAGAAGCACTAGACAAACTGATTATCGTTGGAAGAAGAAGAAGAAGAAGAAGAAGAAGAGAAGAAGAAGAAGAAGATATTTTACTACAACTTTTCAATACAAATTATACAAGACGACTCTTCGTACAGGCTGCATACAGAACGTTTTAACAGACTATAGCACTGACTGTTTTGTTTTGCTTACCAGACGAATACTCTTTACAATGGACGAATCTATGCAACTTCATTCTATCTAGGGCTCTCCGCTCGATAGATGCTTATTCAGTTAGTGGTTTGATGCTCACAAAGTGCTCCATACTCCTGGCTCTTGTTCCACACTTAACTATGCGTAGCAAACAACTTATTTATTTTACAGCCCCGTCGGCTGGAATTTTAGAATACACTGACTGCACTTCTACAGAAGAGTAAGACCCGCCTAGGGCGCCACCTGTTGACCGTAGGTGGCGACCCGTGATATTAAGGATGTCGGTTGGTTCTTTGTTTTAACGGCATATAAACTTCTTTTCGGGTCATTTAATGCTGAACCAAGTCATTTCGGTTTACTTACAGTACCTGCTGCTGCTTAAATGGTCACAAATCTAAGTACTGAACAGGCTCATTGCTGCTTGACTTCGGTGCTGCTTAAGTATGGAATCCTGGTGAGTGATTAGTCAATGACATGAACACTCCACTTTAGCTCTTACTTAGGAGAGACGGTCGGTCAGAAAGGCCCCTTTAATCAATTGCTGGATCTTGTCAAGCCTAACACATATATGATTGTCCCAACCCTATTGCCTTTATGTAACAGCCCCAACTGACTGAATGAATATAAAAGTGCTCAATAAGTTGTAGAACTGTTATAAAACCGATATAGTCAGAATAAACCTACCTAACTTTCACCGTAGGATCGTCAGGGCTTTTCTCTGCGTGGAAGTATTCATTTAATTAAAACAAACGGATGTATACAATATACCAACATAATTCTGCGGTGAGTGGTAGGAATGCTGGTTTTAGTTTTTACTATCGAACACCATTTACGTTTGTGTCTAAATACGTTCAAAATTTACGATCTCGGGTTTAATTTTATATCTTTTGGTAATTGAAATAGGTGATAGCTAATTTCTCTTCCAAACATAAAGACAGAATTTATTACCAGTCTAATAATTTGTGATCGTTTAACAATTTCCAAATTTATAATGGGGTTATGCGTATTTATTTTTTAATATCCCACACACACACACACACACACATATATATATATATATATTATAAAGAAGAGAGAGAGAGAGAGAGAGAAAGAGAGAGAGAGAGAGAGAGAGAGAGAGGAACAGATGAGTTGGTAGTGGAATAATTTTATTCAGGACCTTCTTTCTCCTCTCTCTCTTTCTCCCCTCTCTCTCTCTCTCTCTCTCTCTCTAATATATATATATATATATATATATATGTGTGTATATATGGTTAAGATGCCTGACTGATGCTGAACGGATCGGATTTCCATCCCAGCTGTTAAGTACTTACAAAATGTCGTAAGCCCACACTAAAAAGACTTGATAAGTTGAAACACCGTCTGTGGATGAACATATATATATATAATATATATATATATTATATATATAGTATATATATATAGAATGAACAAGATTATATATGATATACGAAGAATGACAAGATTATATATAGTATATAATAATATAATATATAATACATGATCTCGTAATTTATTTATTAGAGCAATGTATTCTATTTTGAAGCGGAAAGAAAGAAGAGATGTATTCCCACAATTGGAGTCGATCGTCTTAAAAATCTTTTATACCCGCCGATTTAATTAAATGTTATGGATAAAACTTCGAGAAAATATCTTTAAAAAATTAACACTTTTTATTTCTTACGAATATTTCTGGAACCTGTGATCTTCCAGATCGGAATTGTCATATGATGACATATAAAACACCTTTTTTTGTAAATATATGAATAAATAATGAATAAGTATATAAATGGCTTCAAAATTCCCCCTGGTTTAATACGAGGAGTTCCAGTAAATGGCTTACGGTAAAAAATATGCTAAAACATTTTAAACATTCCTGCTCATATTGAAGAGGTAATGTCTAACAGTGTCCATGAGACTTATGTATTAAAGAAATCACTAATACTTTACAATGACCCCAATTAAATTGAAATATATAATATATATATATATATATATATATAATATTATGTTGGTGTGTGTGTGTGGTGTGTGTGTGTGTGTGTTGTGTGTGTGTGAAAATGGAATTGGAGGTGAATCCGACAATATGATGAAAATGATATAAAGAAAAGAAAGAACAGAATGGATAATAAAAGATGAATTTAATCAATATCACTACACATGATGTTTCGGTCAGTTCATCTGTGTGAAAATATTCCACACACAGAGAAGATTCGACCTTCATCATCGGACTTTATTTTTGCAATACAAAATTGTTTCTACAATAACCCCTAGAAAAATCAAATATCCAAATTCTAACGGTCTATTTCAGCGTTCCAAAAGTGATTTTTTAAATTCTCTTCGAACATTCTAAAAATTCTCCGTTTTCCCCCAACGAATTTTTTTATTCAAAAAATTACATACACTCTGATAAGGTCGAATCTTCTCTGTGTGCGGAATATTTTCACACAGATGAACTGACCGAACACATGTGTAAGTGATATTGATTAAATTAATCTTTTATTTAGGTCTGTTCTTTCTTTTCTTTTCATTCTTCTCATATATATATATATATATATATATATATATATATTATATATGAAGAGTATATATAATATATATATATATATACTATATATATATATATATTATATATTATATATATATATCTTCTATATTATACTAAAGCTAAGATTTTGAGCTTTCAATCCCTAAAGGCTTTTTTGCTGGGGACCTTGATCACACGACGAATTTTTCTTAAATTATTCCTTAGTTTTAGGATTGCTAATAGTTTAAAAAAAAAAATCATTTAATTGGTTCTAATTAGTCGTAATTTGCAATTAAGTCAAAACCTGACCCGTCTCTGTCTAAACATTATACATAACTCTCTTTTTTACTCTCTATATGCCAGTGAAGGGGGGGGGACAGTGTAACAGACACTTTTAAAACTCACCGACACTTGTAAAGAATTCCTATAGATGAGCCAACCGGCCCGCTATAATTTAGGTCAATTCGTTGAAAAATCCGTGTTTTCTTTAATACAATTCTGACCCCCACGTTTGAATAAAATTTACCAAAACTCAGGGAAATTTCGATTTTAATTAAATTTTCAGCGTTGATTTAGCAATGAATTAATTTTTATTTTATTTAAAACTTTTCTGATTTTTTTTCAAGTCACTTAACTTTGACCTCCCTGTTTTTGGGGTGCAAAATATCGGGGTATATATGTATTGATATATTTTCGCATAAAAACTAGTAACCCTAAGTTTTTAATTTATTTATTTTTATCTTATTCTTTTACCGATTCGGCTACGGACTTCAATCGTACCTGGTGTTTTTTTAGCAGTCTGCGCTAGCAGTTTTTGTGGCGAGGCCAGGACCGAACTCTGCAAAGATTACCATTATTTCTATTATTTAGACTATTGTCCTCGTATTCATGGTTATCTGTACACCGTTCGTCGATGTGCCCTCCGCCTTCTCCAGGTATTTCTTGTCGGACACAGGAACTTCTTGTAAATGGAGCCATCACGGAACTTTGAACCTAACCCTTTATCAGTCACGTGGGTATCTGTTCTCATTCCACTAACTATAGCTGGGGTACAGTGTTAAGCTATGTTAATAATTATTATTCTATGTTACTGCTGCCCTGACCTAGAATTGAACCTGCACTAGAAATAACTGTCATTTAGAGAGCTGTCTTAACCTAACTCCTTTATCTACTAGTTATGTGTCTAATTGGACAATCCAGTGTGAATTTTTTTTCAATCGCAAAAGTTACAATTTATTTTGTAAAAACGGATTTTAAATAGCGTTTTAGCAGGGATTTTGATCGAAATTGACCGAAAACATTGTTTTAAACATATCAAAAATAAATTACATGTGTAATACTATTTTAATTTTTTTTTTACTGATGTTACTACTTTTCGACTTAGACAAAAATTTGACCTTAAATAATCGGTTTAATAAATTTTAATTCGTTTTTAAAATGAAAAGCAGACGATATTTTGGCAGATCCTACTCTTTTTCCTAATCCCAATCATCTAGCGAGAGCTTAACGGGTGACTCAACTGGTCACTTTTTGTGTAGTATATATATATATATATATATATATATATATATATAGCGGGGGGGTGAGAAACCCACAAAATGGTTTGAATTTTGTTTTTTGAAGGTCTCATTCAAATGTTAACTTCAGAATTAATCAACGTGACGTTACGCCAATTTATATATGGGATGTGACACAAGGTCAGAGGTATGGCGCATCGAGCAAGGATCGAACTCAGTATTCAGTAATAATAGATCTGTGAGACTAGCTTGTTAACTATTATACCTTGTTGGGACACTCATGTGTAATTCTAGGTAAAAGAGCATTAGGTTTATAAAGTACTACCAGTGGACCTGGGAGTAATGATAATAAAAGGTGTACTCTACACTCCTCAGATATCCAGATCAGATGCAGTTTTGTGTCATACTCAGGGCACCCCTTTTTGGAGTGGTCTTACACCGATGCAGGGGGTACAGTCTACGTATTCATTTTGGTCACCATAGAAAATATCTTTCTTTTATACTTTATCTCAAAATAAAATTAAAAAATAACAATCTCCCAGGATCCCTCAGACAGGAAGAACCCTTTGGGCATCCGCAGAGAAAAGGGACCTCTTCTTGGCGCCAAGAAGAACCATCGACCATTCCAAACGCAGACTTTACTGGGAACACACATTATTGACTGATCAGGAAAAAATCTCCTCTCCAAGAAATAACTATGAACCTAGGAATAAAGTCTGAAACATAAAAGTATTTTTTTCTTTGTCTCTTCGTTTCTCTTTCTTTAATTCATTTTATGAAATAATTCTTTTTCAGTCTGACAACCTACAAGAAGGAAGAACCACATATAATGAGATTTTAAAAAAACAACTAGCGAACACGCATCAAAAACTACCAAAATGCCTAAACCTACATAAAACAACCACAACCTACTCCATATACGAAATGTCAACGTCACTGCTCCACAACCTTTCAATCGCGAGCATACTAAAAACCGCCAATTCCGTGAACTGTATTAAAAGTTCGGTTTCATTTTGGTCACCATAGAAAATATTTTTCATTTATCCTTCATCCCAACGGATGAAGACTCTTTTGTTTTTAAAAACAAAGCAATACTGGAATGAGCCGTACGAAAGGGGAGTGGGATTGCTAGGTGGATGTGACCCTGTCACTCATCACCACCTTTGCCTCTCTGGGTTGGTCTGCCTGAGTGAATAGTGTTTCATTTTCTTTTGCCTGTCAGTTTTAATTTAGTCTCCCATTGATCAGAGGATACAATGAGAAAACTATTTGCAGTATTATATTTTCCGTTTCGTTTTCTGATAATGATGGTTTACAAATAAGATATGTTCTTAGATTTTTTTCTACAGGGGATTGAAAAGTAACTCCCTATTTTAAATTATTTATAATTCTTTTTTTAAGCAGTTACATTTTTCTCAATTCTTTAATGCCTGTTCCTTAATATACAGGCTGATTGAAAAGTAACTCCCTATTTTAAACTATTTATAATTCTTTTATATGCAGTTACATTTTTCTCAATTCTTTAATGTATGTTCCTTAATATATGCAAATTAAATCTGCGTTTGTGTGTGATGGTGCTCCCTCAAATTTTGCTATTGTTGTTCATGAATCACTATTTTCGTAGCAGATGGATGGGTAGACGTGATCCGCATGGACTTGGCTCTCTAAGTTCAAATCCTGATCAAAGCTGTTTACATTTCACATAGCGCCAATACCGTTGGGAAGGGTATGAATGCAACTATTCTTCTTCCAGAAAAATAGTTGGACAGAGCGGGCTCTTTAACTTTCATATTGCAACCAGTCTAGGAGAAGAACAACTCTAAATTCAAACCACTTGTAGATCTGGACAGGAATGGGCTCAACCAGTTTATTCCTGGCTACACGATCGTCAAGTATATGTATTTAACACCCCCTCCTCATGAGCAGGATGTGACACAAGGTCACTTTCTTAAGCAGGGTATAACTGGTTTAAATTCAGTTTTCTTTCGCCATTGGTTACCTAGCCACGGTTAAAGAGCCCAATCTGCTCTACTATTAACCCATAGGAAGAATAGTTGAATGCATACCTTTCCCAAAAGTATTAGCGCTGAATGAAAACAAACATCCTCTTCCAGGATTTGAACTCGAGTCGACGAGACCATTTCCTACGACTGTAACCATTACATCACGCGCCTCTATTTCTTTCCCATTATATAAGCCATACTAAATTTTGATAGGAGTTTACGAAATTTCTGTGTGGCATATTCTAGTCCTTCAATGTTGTCATTATAGAGTGCTTTTTATCATCTCATTCGTAAGACCACCCAGCATCCAAACAAAGAAGAAGAAGAAGAAGAAGTAGAAGAAGAAGAAGAAGAACCGATCAGAAGTGGAAATAAAATAGTAAAATAAATACGATAAAGTAATCGGAAAGAAGTGAAATGTCATCGATCATCGATACACTCAGTAAACAATGAGAACAATTTCAGATGATAAAAAAATGAGAATAATGGAAAATATGCAAAGATTTAGCTCAGTCGGTAGAGCAGCTACCTTGAAATCGCAAGGTTCCTGGTTCGATACCAGTCCCCGCTAACACAGCGCATGAATAGCACAGATTTATTTCTCTGAATGTTTGAGATGAGGCTTGATGATTAGTATTGACGTCAGTAAGTCTACTGTTGGTTTGAATAACAGCAACTAACTAAGTACAACTTAAGCAGTGTCCAAGACAGTTGGTATATATAGAAATCAAGAATGATCCATTCAGGAATTTAGGTGATTTGGGTCATTCCATTCCTTGAGTTCTGATGGCTGCTTGACTGCTTGATTTGAATGACATTGTGGAGTCTTATATATATCCTGTCATTCTGCAGTAGACTTTGTGACTATTCGGGTTTGTATTTAAGTTACAATCGTTTGTTGCCTTGTTTTCCCAGTTCGACGGTAATTGGAACTTTAATTAAACTTCAATTAGTATTATCTGCATTATTCGGACTATTGTCCCCATCTTCATTGTTATTTGTACAACGTTTCGGCCGATATGCCCTCCGGCCTTCTTCAGGTATTTCTTGTCGGACTCGGGAACTCAATTATCATTCTGATAAATCCATTTCAATTTATTAGATTTCCATATGCCACAGTTGAATGAGCTGTATATCTTTTAGATTATAAAATGACTTGATTAGTTAAAGTTAATTAAGTTAAAAACAATGATATTATGACATGCATTTAAAAATATTGAAATAGTTTGTTATACATTATTTAATTTATTATCTAGACTAGCAAAATAAAAATCGCCCGGAGGGCGATGTAAAATAGATTTTAAAAATATATTGCCTGAGGGGTTAAAAATTCAATGTTAGCGAGCTTGTACCCTAAGTAAGTAAAATCATCAAATTCATTAAAGGATTAAAAAATAAAACAATTTGAAATGTAAACTTTAAATATGTATTAAAATAAAACAAACTATATATAGATATATTACAATAAATAAACAAGAATTACGCCAAATTTCAATAAATGAACAAGAATTACGACAAATTACGATAAATAAATAAGAATTACGCCAAAAAAGAGGGGGGCTCTAAAATACATTTAACGCCCTAAGTTGGTTGTTTTCTTTCAAGTAACACCGACATAGCTGGGTACGTTATTTTAATAGTCACCGGGTAGCAATTTCTGAGGCAGGAGACCGGGACGCATTTCCTCATAAATTACCACAGTGTGACCCCTCACCAAATGAATTATTCATATTATATCTATTTCTTCTATTTATAATGAAGATTGTGTGTCTGTCAGTAACCAAAACTACGTCACCACCAACGTCACAATTCTCTTAGTTATTTACGTTATATTTTCAATGGTTATCAAATAATCATTATTCAATCTTAATTAGCATCTTATTTATTAACAATTTCGAGCTGAGATAGATTTACCTCAAAACAGCCCATATTATTAATGTGTTTAAAATCCTGCAATGTGTATTATATATTATTAAGAAATAAATGTTTACATAGTATATGGTGTGAATAATTTGCATACCGGTTTTAACAAAACCGTATTTAATAAATAATTACTTGGTATTATTGATTTCTAATATTATTGTTTCATTCTCCAACAAAAGCAATCCTATATATAATTTTATATTGAAATCAATTATGATAAAATTAAAAGAAATGTAATATTTTTTGTGTTCGTATTTAGTTTCATTTGTCTTTCTTATTCAATATAATATTTAATTATATTAAAAACTGGTACATATTTTTGCTTGTATAGATAATAAATATATACTCATACATTATATATATACCACCTGGCCCACTTAGAGTGAAAGGGCATCAAGGCCATAAATAGAAGTAGAATTCTGTGGGTCAGTCAAACCCAACTAAGGTATTTACCACCAGACTAGGCAGACACATAAAAACACCGCCAATCATGCAAAGGAAAAAAAATTCCACCAATAAAAAAGATACTCGAAAAAAAAAAAGAAAAAATGCAATAAGATCGCCCCTGGAGGCGGGGGAAATGTATGAATATAAGATCAGTCTGGCTATGTGCCTGTCTAAATAAAAGATATTAGTGGTCTGAAGAAGCTCCTGGGCATACTCACGAGTGGAAATGGTCCATAACCACGATACCCATGGTATTTAAGGCCTTTTTATTCACAAATATATATATATATAAAGTAAAGTAAGTCGTCGGGGCGGCCTAGTGTCGGTATCAGTCATGCATCGAGGGAGTCTATCCCCTTTTCACTAGCGCTAGACCAAGGATATTATTTTAGCGTCTGAGGTGGAGCGCCACACCTACCATCAGCTCCTTACTTTACCGCACAGATCCCTGTGCTACTCATACGCTGAGTTGGCGAGAGCGGGTATCGAACCAGGAACCTTGTGGTTTCTAACCTCATATGTAGATATATGGATATAAATGCACACACACACACACAATTGTTTTTACAATCCCCAGAGAACTCAAATCGGTAAACAGCGGACAGGCGAATATATATATATATATATATATATATATATATATATATATAAAATAATTGGTAATTTGCTTGAAACATTGTTAAGTATGTTATTATATATTAATGATTTGAAGGCAATTACAATGCGTATAAAATAAAAACAAAAAGATGTTATTTTTGTCTTATCGATTTCAAAGCAAACCTTTATCTTCAGAGACGGTTATCAGAAATGTACGTGTTTCAGTCTTTTTTTTTTTTGTGTGTGGTTATACTTTTTTTTCTTTTTTTTTTCTCTTCTTATTTTTTCTTTTTCCTCCTTTCTTTTTTCTTTATGTTATAAATGAAATGGGCGAATAACTAATTTTTCCTTCAATCCTTCTATTATATATTTAGAGATAATCTTTTTATTTATTTATTTACTGGTCCATCTAATTAAATTAATACATTTTATTTTATTTTACAGCTGAAAAAAAATTAAAAAATTAGAAAAAAACAAAAAATGAAATAAAAGCTAAGTATATAAATTCTTCTATGTGACCGTTTTTATTTTGAATTCAACATGGCTACTTTGTTGCATTATTCACCAGACAATATTGGATACGTATACATACATAAAAAAATTCAACCATTCATTCTCAACAGATATTCCCAAAAATAATAAGAAATTACAGTTATTCGTCCATTTCATTCATAACATAAAGAAAAAAGAAAGGAGGAGAAAGAAAAAAGAGAAGAAGAGGACAAAAAAGAAAGAAAAAGAAATATAACGACACAAAAAAGACTGAAGCACGTACATTTCTGATAACCGTCTCTGAAGATAAAGGTTTGCTTTGAAATCGATAAGATAAAAAAAAACATCTTTTTGTTTTAATTTTTTATATGCATTGTAATTGCCTTCAAATCATTACTATATATATATATATATGTGTCTGTGTGTGTGTGTGTGTGCGTGTGTGTACTTTGCGCTTAGGAGAAGAGATGTTTTGTACTTATACATCGACACGTACATACCAACAACTTAGTCTTATATATTTAGTGTGTGTGTGTGTGTGTGTGTGTGTGTGTGTGTGTGTGTGTGTGTGTGTGTGTGTGTGTGTACTTGACGCTAAGGAGAAGAGGTGTATAAAAAAAAGCAATCCCTTATTATTATCTCACTTTTCGCAAAACATAAAACTCAAAAATTCAGATAATCATATGATGTGAAACTCACAGTCGGAAGTTAGTAATGTCGACGGAGTGGCCTATATCAGCCAGACAGCGATGGAGTCTATCCCCTTTTCATTGGTGCTAGACCAGGGAGATTGTTTTTGCATCTGAGGTGGAGCGCCACACCTACGATCAGTTCCCCACTTTACCGCACAGATCCTTGAGCTACTCATACACTGAGTTGGCGAGGGCCAGTATTGAAGAGAACCCACCCTTTTTGGCACGCATGTCTGGTAACTAAGCTTTACCCCCCCCCCCCCCCCGCCGATCGGTGACGTTCTCACAATTGTGCTACAGTAGGCGCCTTATAATTAGTCGCCATACCTAGATTAATTTGGCATACAGACAAGATAATCGCCCTCCCACGAAAGATTTAATTATATTAATAACAACCTTTGAGACTATCTTACTATTTGAAAAACGTAAGCTAAGTCGGGCGCAAGGTCAAGAGTGTGGAGCACCGAGTGTGTATCAAACTCGCTTCAGTAGAAATGAAAAGTAACCATTGTTTCACAGTCTGGTGTGTAGGAATGTTTTAGCGGAACATAATCACACATACACAGCCCCTTTGACTGGGGCTTTAGAGGGTTAAGACCTTCTCCAATGGGGCCATAGGTTGGCCGTGGATGGTGACCCGTGATGCTTGAGGATGGAATCCTGGTGGTTTATCCATGACATGCAACATTTCACTTTAGCCCTTACTTAGGCTAGACAAGCGATCGGGAGGTCCCCTCCGATCAATCGGCTGGACATGTCAAGCCCTGGCACCTATATTATTGTTCCAGCCCAAAACCCTTTTAATCATATATGTGCTAGAAGGTTGTGGCTGAGGGTCAGTGTCCTGGGTATGACGTTAAACGCAATCTGATGGTGAAGTTCCAGTTCTGGGTGATAGTACCTGTTAGGTCCCATCAATAGATTAAATAGAAGAAAAATGATTTTTTAAAAATATGTTTTTAAAAAATTGAGTTTTAAAAAATACTCATCTATATATTATATATTTCTGAGGGTATTGTGACGTAAGCAGTGACGTAGTTTCGGTTACAGACAGACGCCGAATGTTCATTATAATAAGATACTATTTAAAAAATGATAGCAATACACGTTAAAATAATAAATAGTTGTGATATATAGAAATGAACCGAAATTCGGCATTAAATTGCCCATAATGGGTTGATATGCCGTTAAATAGACCAAACGAAGACTTTCACAGAATTGAGACATTGATATTAACGACAAATCCCAGCCTCAAGCCTCACAGTTCAACGCTTGGCCAATTTAGCTGGCAAACAAGCGGCAACCCGTCTTTCGTTGTCGACTTACACCGTATCTCCATTATAATCATCATCATGTCGCGCAAACAGCACGGGTATCCATGACTCTCTATCACCAACCTTCCCTATTACTCATTGCCCCTTGGAGGTCCTCCGTGCGGCATTCCGAATCCTCGCATAGTTGGTCAATGTAGGTCCTTAGTGGGCGTCCTACGTAAGCATGTCCATGTGTTGGCCTCCACAGGAGAACGTCGCTTATGAGCTCGTCCCCGCTTCTCCAGCAGTGTCCTGCATGTCTAGTCCGTCTCACCCTGATGGTTTGTGAGATGGGGGTCAGGTGACCATATAGTTGCTTTTTTGTGGGGTGCCACTTCCACGACTTATTCAGGACTGCTCGCAACATTCTTGTGCAGGTCCCATCTAGCTTATTCTCAAGGCGCTTTGTTAGGGTCCAGATGGTGCAGCCATACAGCAGTACTGATACAACCACAGCCTGGAAGAATTGTCGCTTTAGCTTGTCAATGAGATCGGATCTCCATATTACTGATAATCTGTTTGTGGCCGCCCATGCCTTTCCTATACGCGTATTAACATCGCTTACACCGTATCTCCATTATAATAAGATGGAAATTATTAGAAATACTTGATACCATATAACTATGCAAACAAATTATCATTATGAATTTACGATAAAAAAATTAATTGCAAAAGAAACGTTAAAAATTTGAATAGTTATAATATATTCAAATGAATCGAAATTAGGCAGTAAATAATTCATTGGGGGTTGATATGCCGTTAAATAAACCAGACGAAACCTTTAAACAGAAGTGAGGCATTGATATTGACAACAAATCACAGCCTCTAGCCTCGCGATTCAACGCTTGGCCAATTTAGCTGGCATACAAGCGGCAAGCCGCCTTTCGTTGTCGCCGACTTACACG
>CM042151.1:103989298-104074298 GCA_023376005.1 Doryteuthis pealeii
GATGCGATCTGATGAGTCGGGAGATTTAGACAATTTGTCGAAGCTCCCTGAAATAGACTATAATGCTAAATCTCTAAGTCTTTTGTTATTTCTTTACTTATATATTTGCTCTGTGACTCTAACATTAAGAGCACACATTGAGCTCTCAAACTGCGACTTGGTTTTGTTTAGATAAAACTCTTGTGTCGTAAGGAAGATTTCTTCTCTGGACTTTTAGATTATATATATATATATATATATATATATATATATATATATATATATATATATATAAGGTGAAAAAAAAATGATAAGACAAACAGGAATATTTCTTTTAAGTAATTTATTTTTTTATTGTTCTCAACGTGTTCTGACCTTAGGTCATCTTCAGGAGAAAATGTTTCACGAAAGAAATTGTTTTTAGAAAGTTCTAAAAAGTTTTCTAAGTGTCTGACAAGCCACAATAATCCGGGCAGAGAAATGTATTAGAAGTGGCGAGTCCATCTGTTCAATGAAAACAATCATTTAGTTGAATTCGTTTGAAATGTTTATACATATACGTGATGAAATATTTGAAAATAGAATATATATATATATATATATATATATATATATATATATATATTGTAAAGTCGTCGGGGCGGCCTAAAGTCGGTATCAGCCTGTCAGCGAGGGAATCGACCCCCTTTTTCAATAGCGCTAGACCAAGGAAATTGTTTTTTAGCATCTGAGGTGGAGCTCCACACCTACCATCAGCTCCTTACTTTACCGCACAGATCCCTGTGCTACTCATACGATGAGTTGGCGAGGACCGGCATCGAACTAGGAACCTTGTAGTTTCTAGCCGAACGCTCTACCGACTGAGCTAACCCGACCCATCATTTCTCCGGAAATTTGATCTCTCAGTGACCGAAAAATACATTCCTATGTACTTAATAGTTTAAAAACACCAGTCCCCGCATCAGCTGTCAGTGGGCGAGGGGATAAGATATCGGACTACCATGCGGTCAGTCTGAGTTCGACCCTACCCAAGGGCAGTTGTGTCTAGCCACACTGAAGAGGCATGAAATGCCGAAACACGTGTCTGTGGATGACTTTATTATATATATATATATATATATATATATAAGTGTGTGTTTCTCTGGTTTGGGCACCTGGCTAATGAGTTTTTCAATTATGTTTAATGCACACACACACACACACATATATATATATATATATATATACTTTTCAATTACGTTTATCATATATATATATATATATATATATATATATATCTTATTATAATGGAGATTGTGTGTTTTTCTGTCTGTAACCGAAACTATATTCCTACTCAAATCACAATTCTCTTAGTTATTAACATCACATTCTCCATGATTTTATTTTTATCTAAACCTCAATTATTAATAAAATTGTCTTACATTATTAATACTGTTAACTATGTCTACATACTGACAACATACAATTATATTTATATATACAACAAAATAGCGGTTTACAGTGTGAACGGGAAGGCTAATTTGCATATTAATATTAAAAAATCGAATTTAATAAATATGTGCTTAGTATTATTGATTTCTAACTGTTTGGTTTTATTTTAATGAATATAAGCAAAAATCTCTTCAATGAATCTTAAATGAAATCCATTAACAAGAAAAAATAACTGTCATTTTATTATTTACTTCCTCTTATAACTAAATACTTAAATCAGAAAAAATAACAATGAAAGACGAGAGTGATGGAAGAGTAAGTTTCAGTTGTTCCATTTTTTATTATACTCACTCTGTTTCAAATCTTTTATTATACTCCCTCTGTTTCAAATCTTTTTATCTGTATTCTTATTTAGTTCCGTTAGACTTTCTAATTTAATATAATATTTTATTACATTAAAACTTAAATACTTGCACCCGGAGGGTGCATATATTTACTAGTATATATAAGGTAGAATGAATATAAAAAAGAAAGTACAGAATGAATAATAAAAGATGAATTTAATCAATATCACTTACACATGTGTTTCGGTCAGTTTATCTACGTGTGTACACGATTCAAACTATTATTATTATTAAATAAACAAATGAAATGAAATAATACAGAATAATTACAGAAAAATGTAAAAATATTCCTTACACATAGAAAATTCGACCTTCATCAGAGTGAAATTTTATTTTGAATGAAAAAAAATCGTTGGAGAAAAACGGAGAATTTTTAAAAATGTTCGAAGAGAATTTTTTTTTTTAAATTCTCTTTCAGGACGCTTAATGATACAGAGCCATTAGCAAATCTTGAGAATTTGAATATTTGATTTTCCTAGGAGTTATGGTAGATACAATTATGTATTGCAAAAATAAAGTGTTATTATTTATCCCTAACTTGTTGATAAGTCCCGGAACCGAGAAAAAATATATATGTGTATGTGTGTGTGTGTGTGTGTGTGTGTGTGTAACAATGTTTATATTTTAACCCTTCGGAAAAATGCCACTTCCGCTCATTTTGAATTTCAAGCCAGCGTTCCTTTGACTGCGGATATATAACCAACCGTCATCACAAAAAAATACACACGTGCAATCGACTGCAATTAATCAATATCTTGATTAATCCAGCGGATTTAACCCTGAAGATCCTTATGGTGAAACTCGAGTAGGTTATTACTGTGTACCATAATAATAATAATAATAATAATAATATATATATATATATATATATATATATATATATATATATATGAGAGTACGTAAATAAACACCGTGTTTATTTAATATGGCTTTTAGCCGACAATTTTGGGAGGATATGTGCTTAATTGAAGTCATACCTAATTTTTGAAAATTAATTAGTTAATAATTAATGAATTTAGGCGGGCATATATGTTCAAATGTAAGGTCGAAATGTACATTCAGGGATTGACATTTTCTCGATTTGTTTAGCCTTACATTTGAACATATATGCCCGCCTAAATTTATTAATTACTAACTATTTTCAAAAATTAGGTATGACTTCAATTAAGCACATATCCCCCCACAAAAAAAATATATACATGAAGTGGACAAACGATGTGTTTGAAATAGCGATAGCCGACAATTTTGGGGGAGATTATGTGCTTAATTAAAGTCATACCTAATTTGTTAATTAATTAATTATAATTAAATGAATTAGGCGTGCATATCGGTTTAAATGTAAAGCGTAAACAAATCAAGAAAAAGTCAATCTTTGTATGTACATTTCAGCCTATTAGGCCTCATCAGTAGAGCTATAGATATATATATATGCGGTCGGAATGGTATTTTTCTGAAGCAAGCAGAGTTGGACACCAATTTCTTCGATTAGTCTCAAATGCTGATGAAAATTATACACACACATATATGTGTGTATGTGTGTGTGTATGTGTGTGTGTGTGTAATGTGTGTGTGTGTGTGTGTGTGGTATGTGTGTGTGTATATGTGTGGTGTGTGTGTGTGTATGTGTATGTGTGTGTATATGTGTGTGTGTGTGTGTATGTGTGTGTGTGTGTGTATGTGTGTATGTGTGTGTGTGTGCGTGTGTGTGTGTGTGTATGTGTGTGTGGTGTATGTGTATGTGTGTGTGTATATGTGTGTGTGTGTGTGTGTGTGTGGGTGTGTGTGTGTGTGTGTGTGTGTGTGTCTTCATTTAGTCTCAACTGTTGATGGGAATTTCATCATGCCCGCAAGAGGAAATGGTAGAAATGAATTTTAAAACCCACCCCACCTTCGCCGCACACACATAAGTAAAACTAAAACATTGAAGTGCATTTTAGTCAAATATCTTCTGGCATGTCCAGATACTGATGCAATGCAATCAAGATATTCATAAACAGGTTGATGTTTACAACTCAAAAGAATAAACATGTTCTTTGTGCCATTTTTGCTTTTCAGCAAAGAGCAAGACCATCGCTTCGAATTTAAAATTCCGTATACCAACAACTGCAGAGGATTGTAAAGTAACCCCCTTCCCTATTTTAAAAAATCTTATAATTTATTTCTGAATCATCATTTTTACAAAAAAAATGAATATGAGAAGAACACACATAACATGGAGTTTTATTTAAAATTTCATATGGGTACCAACATTCATCTCCAGCCTCTCAACCCGCTCGGGAATTGCAGCAAATGATATTAAAAAAAAAAACTTTGTGAAATTGCAGAAATAAATTCTCGTATTTGCCTTTCAAATTCTTCCAAAGTCGTTGGTTTCGTAGAATAGACTTGCTGTTTCAACCAACCACTGAGAAAAGCTGAGGACTACGTCTACCCATCTATCTCCCAGGAAAATGGGGATTCAGTCATTCAACAACAACAGCAATAGCAAAATGAGCAGGAGCACCAACAACAACACAGACTTAATAGCAATAGCATAATCTTTACAGATCATTGCTGTCCCTCACAATCCCACAACTCCACCACCAGAACCCTTCCTTGCATGAGCCCTGAAATAACTCATCAAACCTGCTACAGATCCACAAAGTTCGATGTAAATATGTCATTGAAAGGACTTCCTTCCCGTTGAATAAGATGATTCAGATGAATCAGATGATAAAATTTGATGCTTATGCACCACCATATGTCTCTTAAGACCAGAAGCCAACTTACAGACCTTGACACAGATAGCACAAGACACATTGTTCCTGGAATTTGCATGGATTGACCCAGGTGAGACTTCCTATGATTGACATATCTAGCGTTAGAAAGCAAAATTCGACCACATGTCTGACATTTCCAACCCTCCATGTTCTCTCCAATATGACAGGTGTAACCCTTTCGAAGTTGACGCTTTAGGTTTTCATGCACGATTCTTTCACTCTCAAAACTGGTACAACCATCATCTACATGAACTCTCCAGTCAGTTCTCTCTAGTACCAGCTTTTCCCAGTTGTCAGGATTTATTTTTATTTTTACAAGGTTGTTTTTTAAGCAATCCTTATACCTCTTCCTAGGCTTATGCTGCGGCCTTTTGCCATCACGTAGCTGACCGTAAAAGAGTTGCTTTGGCAATCTAGCATCACTCATACGCACAACATGACCTGCCCAACGCATTTGAGCCGCTATGATAAGAGTTTCAATGCTTGAGCATCCTGCCCTTGCAAGGACTTCTGTGTTAGGTGTGTTGGAATTCCACTTGATGTTTAGAATGTGTCTCAAACATTTCTGATGAAAGACTTAAAAGCCATATATTAAGGAACATAGGGAGTGATTTTTCAATCACCCAGTATATAGGTTAATGAAATAAAATTGTGGCTGACTGGATAGAAAAAAAGATTTGTCTGAAAACTCTACATTTCTCCACTAGAGGGAGTGACTTTTACTTTCCAGGAGAAGCGTGGCAAATCAAACCCAGGACCTACTTAACATTGGTAGCAGAGCGTAGTTAGAATAAGGGGGGGGGGGTTATTTGCAAATGATGTTTGTAATACTAGTAAGTATATGCACCCTCCGGGCGAAGTATTTAAATTTCAATATAAAAATATTATTATTATGTATATCAACCACACCATATGTTATGTAAACCTTTATTTCTTTGTGATATATAACACACATTGCAGGACTTTAAACACACTAATAATATGGACTGTTTTGAGGTAAATCTAACTTTTCATGGAGACATCGTTAGTAAATAAGATTTATTCTATGAATTAATCATTTTTACATTTTTTCAGGTCAGTTAACTTTGAACCACGTATCTTTGAGAATCTGTGTTACGCCTTAAAGATACGTGGTTCAAAGTTAACTGACCTGAAAAAACGTAAAGGTTTTTTTTTTTTAAATAAAATAACTAGTGCATTATATCTTTTATTCATTAATGTATCAACACTGAAAATTTCATTAAATTCGGTTAATTCCCTGATTTTTTCTTTTGAAAGGGGTCCAAAAATTCAAGGTAATATCAATCCTTTGAAAGTCTCTCCAGCAAACGAAATGCAATTCCTTTCCCAATTGAACACGCCACTCTCACATCAAATAACAGTCGTCAGATTTCACTTGCCGTCCAAACACTTTCTTCTTCACTTCCCTGTCAGCGTCAGTCCGTCTTTATTTCTGCTCGTTCAAATGCGCTTATGCAAATTCGGATATACTTTATTTGGGTCTCTACTAACAATACCTCAGCTACGAGGAGGTAGCGAGTTCGAGTATCCGTAGCCGCTCGCCACACTCTTCCCCCTCGCACAGGCCAAACATATCCTGACGCGCTTTGTTTGTGGGGGCTGGGAATCCGCTTGTTCATACGGCTGCATTTCAGTCTCGTCACATTTTTTGAATTTTCTTTTCGGTGGGGTGACATACGATGTTGGAATTTAGATCCGTTAATTTCAATTTAATCGTATTATGTTGTACAATGTCAAATCCCGGATGTTTCTTTTCTGTCTTGTTGGATTGGCATCAAACTTCCAATCATCATAAAATGTTGTTTCAGTCTTCAGTGATGGTGGGGTTAAAAATTAGCTTTTCTTCCTTTCACCAGTTGATTAGTTGGTTGGATTTTACGGCATGTCAACCATGGATGGGTTATTTTATGACGAAGACATTTTGTTTTATTCATTTTGATGGGTACTCAATTTTTTAAAACTCAATTTTTTAAACATATTTTTTCAAACTCATTTTTTAAACTTAACCCAAAGATGGTATTCTAACAGGTACTACCACTCCGGGTACTCCACATTCCCCAGATCTCCAGAATTGGAACTTCACCATCAGATAGAGTTTAACGTCATACCCAGAACACTAAGACCCTTAATGTGGATCTGGGAGTAATGGTGATGAAGGGGTATTCCACATTCCCTAGAGCTCCAGAATTGGAACTTCACCATCAGATAGAGTTTAACATCATACCCAGGACATTAAGACCCTCAAAGTGGATCTGGGAGTAATGGTGATGAAGGGGTACTCCATATTCCCCAGAGCTCCAGAATTGGAACTTCACCATCAGATAGAGTTTAACATCATACCCAGGACATTAAGACCCTCAGAGTGGATCTGGGAGTAATGGTGATGAAGGGGTACTCCACATTCCCCAGAGCTCCAGAATTGGAACTTCACCATCAGATAGAGTTTAACGTCATACCCAGGACATTAAGACCCTCAGAGTGGACATGGGAGTAATGGTGATGAAGGGGTACTCCATATTCCCCAGAGCTCCAGAATTGGAACTTCACCCTCAGATAGAGTTTAACATCATACCCAGGACATTAAAACCCTCAGCCACCACCTTCTAGCACATATATGATAAAAAGGGTTGGAGCTTACCATAAGGGCAATAGGGTTGGGACAATCTTGTAGGTGCTAGGGCTTGACTTGACCAGCCGGTTGATCGGGGGAGAGCCTTACAAATTGCAAATCCCTTTGTTTCCTTTCTGCCTTGGTGAATTGGCAACAAACTTTCAATCATCATAAGATATTATTTCAACCTTCCATTAATTAGTATTATTTGTATTATTCGGACTATTGTCCTCATCTTCATTGTCATCTGTACAACGTTTCGGACGAGGTGCCCTCCGGCCTTCTTCTAAACATTTCAAACATTGTAATTATTTAATTATAATACTGTGGTATATCCCCAGGTCCTGCTAGTAAAATTGTTTTTCAAAAAGTAAATAATGGTATTTTATAGATTTCAAAATGTAAAAAATTGATTCGCTTTTGATGTTCCATACTTTTTCTTCCAATATTTCCTTTAGATAAATAATTTCCTTCATTCAACATATTTATGTGTACAACTTTTCACCATGATGACAAAAATGCTTTAATAAACTATTGTTACTATTATCTGCCTTATTCGGACTATTGTCCTCATCTTCATTGTTATCTGTACAACGTTTTGGTCGATGTGCCCTCCGGCCTTCTTCGGGTATTTCTTGTCGGACTCGGGAACCTTCTTGTCGTAATCTTGAACCCTCTTGTCGTAATCGGGAGCCATCACGGAACTTTGAACCTAACCCTTTATTCAGTCCATAGGGGTATCCTGTTCTCATCCCGCTAACCATAGCTGGGGTAGAGGCGTTAAGCTGTGTTAATTATTATTCTATGTTATTGCTGCCCTCGATCAGGATTGAACCTGCAATCTAGAGAAAACTGTCACTTAGAAGTGTCTTAACCTAACTCCTTTATCCACTAGGCCATGTGTTCAATCCTTGTATTTAATAGATACACAAAAAATTAATAATATATGCATGTTTCCTTTGATTCTGCTGTGTACACATGTTCTCTCCTTTAATAGTTAACTCATCTGGTCTTTGTCTATATGACATTCCTTGGTTCTCAAAGAATTTTCGAAGGGATTTCTTCATTGTCAACAATTGATCCAGACGAAATCGGTAAATCAACGATATTTCTTTAGTATTAATCCAATTGAATTATTAGTTGCACGATTCTTTCGTGCATAAAAAAAAACAGTACATATATTTTTATAACCTTGACATCAAATATGTAAAGCATCAACGAAACCCTTACAATTATATATATATATATACATATATATTTCACATAGCGCTAATACCCTTGGGAAAGGTATGAATCCATATATTCTCCCTCCAGCTATGGGTTAAATAGTAGGGCAGACTGGGCTCTTCAGCCTTGGGTAGGTAACCAGTCTAGGAGAGGGATAACTCTGAATTCAGAATTCCTGAGGTCAGTTGTTGATTGGGTTTGTGGCAATCCTTGATGCACCAATACTTTCCTATCGACTGTACCAAAAAGTGCGGATGGTCCAACGCAAACCTTCACCACTATAAAAAATCACTGTGTGGGAGTTCATTGTGTGTATGAACCCTCATAAGTCGATAATCGACGGGAAAGTCCATTTATATATATATATTTCTAGCCGATATATATATATATATATATATATATATATATATATCGGCTAGAAATCACAAGGTTCCTAGTTCGATACTGGCCCTCGCCAACTCAGCGTATGAGTAGCACAAGGATCTGTGCGGTAAAGTAAGGAGCTGATGGTAGGTTTGGCGCTCCACCTCAGATGCAAAAACAATCTTCTTGGTTTATCGCTAGTGAAAAGGGGATAGACTCCCTCGTTGATTGGCTGATACCGACATTAAGCCACCCCGACAACTTTACTTACTTACTATATATATATATATATTCTTTTGCCGAAATTCACTTATCATGTTTATTTACTATAATTATCGAATTTTATGCGATATACGCATTGTAATTGCCTTCAAGCAAAAAAAATATAAATAATAATATATTTAACAATGCTTCTAAAAAACAAACACTAAAAAAAATCTTATTTCCCTTCGCCGAAGAGCTTAAGGCCTTGTTATTATTCACTCAACGTCCCCATACCTATTAGGGTAGAGGCGTATAAGTATCATTAAGGTTAATTTCGCAGCGATTGTTCAGTCTGTACCGTGGCCGAGACAGTATGGTTTCTGACTATGCCTGTTAAGGTCCCGGTTTCGATTTCTGTCGGAGGGAAATTGTTAGTATACATCGCTGATGAGACTTAATAAAGTTGAAAAAGTCTGTACGATGTTCTACAGACCGAACGATCCTTTGCCGAAATTAACTTATCATGTTTATTTACTATAATTATCGAATTTTATGCGATATACGCATTGTAATTGCCTTCAAGCAAAAAAATATATATATAATAATAATAATATATATATATAAGTAAACAGACAATATTGGATACATAAACAAGGTAGGATTTTAAGCATTCGTTCTCAAAAAAATATTCAAAAAAAATAAAAAAGAAATTACAGTTATTCGCCCATTTCATTCATAACATAAAAAAAGGGGGAAGGGAGGAGAAAGAAGAAGAAGAAAAAAAAGTATCACTGCGCAAAAACAAAAAAAAATTAAGCACGTCCATTTCTGATTTTTGTCTCTGAAGATAAAGTGTTCTTTGAAATCGATAAGACAAAAAAAAACAACATCTTTTTGTTTTTATTTTTTGTACGCATTGTAAGTGCCTTCAAATTATTAATATATATATATATATATATATATATATATATATATATATATATATATATATGAGGAAAAAATGAGTAAAGAAAAGAAATGTAGATGGATAAAAATGAATTTTTATCGATATCACTTTTAATCGATATCACTTACACATGTGTTTCGGTCTGTTTATCAAAATGTATACGGATTTACGTTATTATTATTATTAAAATAATCAGATGGAGTTGAAATGATGATGATGATAATAATAATAGGAAAAATGCATAATATGTTCCGTACACAGATTTTGCCGACCTTCATCAGAGTGTTATTTTTATTTTATTTTCTTTACTCATTTTTTCCTCATATTGTCGGATTCATTTACCTTTTTCACAGACACACACACACACACACACACACATATATATATATATATATATAATATAATATATATATATATATATATACAATTATATATATATATATATATTTAATGAAAAAAGTTATTCTATGTATTAATGATTTTGATTATGAATTGAATACTCATTGATAAACTAGCGCAATAACTGAGGTATTGTGACCTAAGCAGTGACGTAGTTTCGGTTGCAGACATAAAGAGAACGAATCTCCGTTAGAATCAGATTTATTTCAACTTAAATCACGCACATACACAGGTGTTATCTAATTAATAAACAATGAGAAATATAACAACAGAAAACTTCGAAGACATCTCCCTCATCAAACATTAAAAACATAAATTCAACAAGCGAATTCCAATCATCAGGAGATACCTGGAACCACAAAAATAACGATAAATAGCGTCTAACAAAGATGAGGCGATAAAAGAACTTTCTGAAACGACATCAAAAGACTAACAGATTTTAAAATTACCCTCATGGATGAATAATAAATTGAAGTACAAAAAAAGAAGAATTTGAATTCCTAATTAAAAAAAACTCAAGTTTTTGTTCTCACAATCTAGACTTATATATTTCAAGTATAAAATAAGATGATAATTTTTTTTTGTTTTACGGCATATCAACCTCAGTGGGTCATTTAATGCCGATAAAGTTTTGAAATAAATGGATAATACATTTTTTTATAAATACATTTTTCTATTTAACCCATAGATGGGACCCTAACAGGTACTACCACTCCGGGTCAGAGTGGACCAGGGAGCAATGGTGATGAAGGGGTGCTCCACATTCCCCAAACCTCCAAAACTGGAACCTCACCATCAGATAGAGTTTAACGTCATTCTCAGGACATGTAGACCCGCAGCCACCGCCTTCTAGCACCCATATGATAAAAAGGGGTTGGGGCTTGCCATAAGGGCAATAGGGTTGGGAAAATCATATAGGTGCTAGGGCTTGACGTGACCAGCCGATTGATCGGAGGGAGCCTCTCCGACCGCCCGTCTAGCCCAAGATAGGGCCAAAGTGGAGTATTGCAGGTCATGAACTGCTCATCCACCTGGGCTTTATCCTTAAGCATCACGGGTCGCCACCCACGGCCAACAGGAGGCCCCATTGGGGGAGTCTTACCCCTCTGCAGAGGTGCAGTCGGTGCATTCTAACGCCCCAGCCGACAGGGCGGAAGTGATGTTTTCATGTGGATACCTATGCATGGACACCCCAGTGTAAGCCGACCAGCAAAAGCTTACATCAATCAGCTGTGTGTAGATTCTGGATGCCGTGAGGAAGATCTGCCAAGAGTGATGACCGATAGGGGTGGGTGGTGAGATAGTATCATAGGAATCCGTGCTAATGATGTTGATGATTTTACACTCGAAACATTTTATATTACCCTGCATTTCGGGCACAGAGCGCAGTAAAGATTTTATGGATTAATATGCGTTTACTATTAAATGTTAATAATTATATATATAGTCATCCATAGACAGCGTATTTCGACGTATCGCGTCTCTTCAGAGTGGCTCGATATTTGCAGGCTAAATGATGAAACCCCGATCTCTTCATCAATCAGGCTCTTTAACTTATATATACTAGCAAATATATGCACCCTCCGAGTGCAAGTATTTAAGTTTTGATATAATAAAATATCATATTAAATTAGAAAGGCTAATGAAACTGAATAAGAATGCAGATAAAAATATTTGAAACAGAGGGGGTATGATTGAAAAATAGAACAACTTTGAAACCAACTTTTCCATCATGTTCCATTACTCCCGTCTGTCTTTGGTAAATTTTCCTAATTTAACTATTTAGTTAAAATAGGAAGTAAAGAATAATATTACAGTTATTTCTTCTTGTTAATGGATTTCTTTTAAGATTTATCCCTGAGATTTTTGCTCATATTCAATAAAATAAAACCAAACAATTAAAAATCAATAATGCTAAGCATATATTTATTAAAATCAAATTTTTAATATCAATATGCAAATTAGCCTTCCCATTCACACTGTAAACCGCTATTTTGTTGTATATATAAATACAATTGCATGTTATTAGTATGTAGATATTGTTAACAGTCTTAATGATGTAAAACAATTTTATCAATAATTGAGGTTTAAATAACAAAGGGAATTGTGACTTGTATAGTAATATAGTTTCGGTTACAGACAGGCAAACCCATAATCTCCATTATAATAAGATATATATATGAGAAGAAAATATCTTAAAAATATAACAAACACAGGATGTTATGATCAGGGGAAACAATTTTATGTGTCAATACTTAAGCATTTCGGTATATTGTACCATCTTCAGGACACTGTTAAGTAATGTTTATGTGAGGGACAAAATGAAAGATGTTAAGTGTATAGTGAATGTGTGAATATGATGTTATTAACCGTTAATTTTTATATGCGCGTTTGTTTACAAAAGCCAATGACGTGATCATTGCATGTGCAAAAATGGAAGATGAAGATCATATGATGACGCATGCATGAACGTGAACAGGCGGAGAAGGAAAAGTTAACAAAGATATGACGTATTTCATATGGAATATTAATGTTAGAAAAATAAGAAGATTAAAATAATATATAAATACATATAATCCATATATACGCACATCCACATATAATCATATATATATATATATATATATATATGCACACACATACACATACATACGTGTATACATATACAATATACCGAAATGCTTAAGTATTGACACATAAAATTGTTTCCCCTGATCATAACATCCTGTGTTTGTTATCTTATTATAATGGAGATTGTATGTTTGTCTGTCTGTAACCGAAACTATATTACTATTCAAGTCACAATTCCCTTAGTTATTTACATCACATTCTCCCTTATTTTATTTTTATTTAAACCTCAATTATTAATAAAACTGTTTTACATCATTAAGACTGTTGACCATATCTACATACTATTAACATGCAATTTTATTTATATATACAACAAAATAGCGGTTTACAGTATGAATGGAAAGGCTAATTTGCATATTGATCTTAAAAATGTGATTTTAATAAATATATGCTTAGTATTATTGATTTCTAATTGTTTGGTCTTATCTTATTGAATATGAGCAAAAATCTCGGGATAAATCTTAAAAGAAATCCATTAACAAGAAGAAATAATTGTTATTTTATTCTTTACTTCCTATTTTAACTAAATAGTTAAATTAAGAAAATTTACCAATGAAAGACGGGAGTAATGGAAAATGATGGAAGAGCCAGTTTCAAAGTTGTTTTATTTTTCAATCATACCCCCTCTGTTCCAAATTTTTTTTCTGCATTCTTATTCAGTTTCATTAGCCTTTCTAATTTAATATGATATTTTATTATATTAAAACTTAAATACTTGTACCCGGAGGGTGCATATATTTGCTAGTATTTTTAAAATATTTTCTTCTCATATTGTCGGATTAATTTCCTCACCGTATTTCCATATATATGTATATATATAAAGAAATTTGAAAAATGAAGTGTTCCAAAAATAATATGAATTTATTTATCGACGCTTAAATGTTTCGGTTTATTTAAACCTTCATCAGGATAGATTATGAGGTGAAGAAATTGATGGATGTTTTGTAGATGAGAGGAGTTAGAAAAATCTTTATAAAAAGTTTGTAACTGTATTTGTTCAGCGTTATATTTTTTGAAAGACGAGTCGCGAAGATGTCATGATGCGTGATGTCGTGCCTAAAGTAGGTATCAGCCAGACAGCGAGGGAGTCTATCCCTTTTCCATTAGCTCTAGACCAAAGAGATTGTTTAGGCGTCTGAGGTGTAGCGCCACACCTACCATCAGTTCCCCACTTTACCACACAGTAAGCAGTGACGTAGTTTTGGTTAGAGATAGACATTGAATCTCCATCATATATAGATGTTTTATTTTCAATATGAATGCTATATGATAGGATTCTTCTTTCTTTTTCAGAAATGCCAAATGAAAAAGAAATGCCATAAAAGAGTTGGTATAATAGGACGCCGGTCTTAGAGCAACAGTTTCTTTCAACCAAGACGCAGGTTCGTGCCCATTTCATAATATTTCCAGCTTGTGCCTTTTCAATACTGGATAATTCCATGTCAAATCATCCAGAAAAATGTAAAAACCTTAATATATATATATATATAATATATATATTATATATAATATATATATATATGTAGTGTCCACATTGAGCTTTTCCCATTTATCGATCTTGCTATGAAAAAAGAAAAAATCATAAATAACTTTAAAATAGTTAGGTTCATGCTTAATTTGAAAGTATTTTTGGATTTCTCAGACCAGAAAACTTTTATAAACAAATATTTAGGAGTAGGGAAGCTCTAGAACTCATTTGCGTCCACCTCCAAATTTTTCGAGTTTAAAATCAACATAACTCGGCCAATTTTTGTTATTGGAAACTCAAGTTTTGGGGATTGTCTTACTTTAGCATAATTCTCACATGGACAAAATTTCAGAAAAATTAAATGGAGTGGGTGACATGGACTTGAGAATTTGACTAGGAATTACCCTACTGTACACTCCCAGACTCACAAAATTTACCAAACAAACGCTCGCCCTGTCGGCTGGGATGGGAAATATACCGACTGCACCTCTACATAGAGGTAACATCCCCCCCCAAGGATCCACCTGTCAGTGGCTGAACGGTCCATGACATGTAACATTTCCACTTTTGCCCAACTACTTAGGCTAGACGGGCGGTCAAGAGAGGTCCCCTCCGATCAATCAACTGGTCACGTCAAGCCCTAGTACCTATATGATTGTCCCAACCCTACGGCCCTTATTGCAAATCCCCAACCCTTTATATGTGTTAGAGAGCGATGACTGAGGGTCTTAGTGCCTGGACGTTAAACTGCATCTTATGGTGAACTTCCAATTTTGGAGGCCTGGGAGTTTTGAGTACCTTTTTAGCACCATTACTCCCAGGTCCACTTTGACCCGGAGTTGTAGTACTTGTTAGGGTCCTATCTATGGGTTAGATAGATAAAAAATTAAATTAAATCAAAAGTATTTTAAAAATGTGTTTAAAATATTGAGTTTCAAAAAAATGTTGAATGCCCATCAAGCATTAATTGAACAAAACGTCTTCAGCATAAAATAACCCAACAATGGTTGGCATGCCGTAAAATCCAACCAAACGCTGCCATATTGTTAGCAAATATCATCAGGGAAAAGTGTATATTAAATTTGTTACACACTCTATTTAAAAAAAGAATGTTTTCCATGGTGAGAAGATGCATAGAGACATATACAGGGTGTTCGGGATGAATCTGACAGTTTCATAAGGAAAAAGAAAAAGTGCTTGGTTACTACACATTTAATGGATTGTAAAGAAATTCAACAGATACGGAAATTACACTACTGTTAACAAGTTTCACTCAAAATAACCGCCATTTGCGTCGATCACAGCCTCAATCCTGTTCCGGAACCTGGAGCAAGCTGATGTTACAGTTTCCCTGGGAAGGGTCTCAAAAACTACTTTAATTCTGTCGATTAACTGGGATTTTGTAGTAGTGGCACAGCGATTGGTGTCTTTCTCAATAGGGCCAAATACATAATAATCTATGGGGTTAAGATCAAGAGAGTTCGGAGGCCAAACATTGAGACTGGTGTAGTCGTAAAAATTCACCACAACCATTTTTGACTTTTCCCAAAGGTGTGGCAGGGGACCGAATCCTGCTGCTATACATATGGCCTACCATTAGCTACCCTTGTTATTCAGGGCTTGGCTACAGTGTTTAGTAACTCCACGTAGGCATCTGAATTCAACCTGATACCCTCTCTGAAAAAATGCGAGGAATGTTACTGTACGAACGCAATCAGATCGTCTGTTATGTTGATTTCTTCTAGCCACAGCCTCGTAGTCTCCATTACATTTCTCCAATTCATGCCAGATTGTTTTTACAGTGTTCAAGGAGCATTGGGCAGCAATCATAATCTCTTTATTTTGATGACCGGTGCAGATCATCATGATACAAGTTATTCTCTTCCATGATTCAAATGGTTTGCAGTCATCCATTCTATCTGTCATCACGTATATCAGTGAAAAAGGGTCCAAGCTTGCGTAGTGTGCATCAATACCTCCAAGCATAACTAAATATAAATATGTCAAATTTATTCCGAACACCCTGTATATTATCTCATATTATTACAAGTAAAATTTCTCATCCTGTGGAGTGAGGTATATAAAACTTTGTACTCAGGATTTTCTTCAAAGTTTGGGATAAAAAGATTTTTTAGAACGTTATTTTTAGATACATATATTATATTTTATTACCAAAACAAATTCATATATTTTTGACCATTTTTAATTTTATTTGTTATGTAGATGAACTTAGTTTATATCTCTGAATGTTTGAGATGAGGTTTGATGATTACAATCATCTGTGTTATTCGGACTATTGACCTCATTTTAATTGTTATCTGTACAACGTTTCCGTCGATATGTCCTTCGGCCTTCTTCGGGTATTTCTTGTCGGACTCATGGCCTAGTGGATTAAGGAGTTAGGTTAAGACAGTCCTAAGTGACAGTTATTTTTAGACTGCAGGTGCAATCCTGGTCAAGGGCAGCAGTAATATAGAATAATAATTAACACAGCTTAACACCGGTACCCCAGCTATGGTTAGCGGAATAAGAACATGATACCCCCGTGGACTGAATAAAGGGTTAGGTTCAAAGTTCCGTGATGGCTCCCGATTACGACAAGAAGGTTCCCGAGTCCGACAAGAAGGTTCTCGAGTTCGACAAGAAATACCTGGAGAAGGCCGGAGGTAACAATGATGACAATGAAGATGAGACAATAGTCCGAATAAGGCAGATAATAGTAACAATAGTTTATTAAAGTATTTTTGTCATCATGGTGAAAAGTCTAGCACACACCTTATATTACAAATTTCTCAACACAAAGTTCGACAAGAATTTTACCGAGTTCGATGAAAAGGTTCCCAAAGTCCGACAAGAAATACCTGAAGAAGGCCGGAGGCACATCGGCCGAAACGTAAATATGAGTACAATAGTCCGAATAATCCAAATAATCCAAATTATCAAACCTCATCTAAAAAGATTCAGAGAAATAGGCTGAAGCTTTGTTGAAATAAACAGTTTGCTGGTTTTACATGCACAACACATAATAATACAAATCAGAAATTAAATCTATTTAATTATTAAATCCTTATTAGGAAACCATACCACTTCATACTCTTGTTCCTTAAAATTCCGACTGTTATTATCTTGCAACACCATCTGATTAAAAATGAAACTGCCCATATCATTCAAGATAAAATGCAATAAAAATGTAAATTCTAATTACCTGGTGTTGCTTAATCACCGAATTCTTATTTCCTATGAGTGTCGTCAGCTCAGCTAAATAATGTTGGTAGAAATATGTTTTATTAACTTACAATGGTAATGCAGGGGTACTCCACACTCCCCAGAGCTCCAGAATTGGAACCTCACCACTAGATTCAAAATACTTGACGCTATTTTATGCAGTGGGCCCTGAAGCTTTATTGAAATGACAAATAAGTTTATCTGATTACGCATGCGCATCACACATGAATACAAATCATTGTATGAGAAATTAAATCCATTTAATAATAATAATTCCTTTTTAGAAAACCTTACCACGTGATATCATTTTTTTTTATACAGGCAAAGTAAATTATCAATTTCTTGCGGGTCAATGTCTCATTTTTAATTCTATTTGCCGTAAATTGAATAAATATTTCTATTGTTGATTGGAAACGAATGGGTTTAATAGAATTGTTATTGTATCTTGAGATCGTTAGGGTCAGTAATCTGTCACCCCGGTTTCGCTTCCAACTGCCGACATAATTGAAATATTCAGAAAAATAATTCAAGATTTTTTGTTAAGTTTTTTTTTATATAATAAAAAACGAGCACTATTTGTATAAAAACATAATGGAGTAGAATGTAAGGAATTATCTTTATATTAATACTCCTGTTCCTTAAAATTCTGACCGTTATCATCTTGCATAAACATATACAACAATTAAAATCCATTTACCTTAATGTTAGGGTTGGAAACGGATTAGTGGTATTTTTGTACATTGAACTTATTCTAATATGGAAAGTATGCCTAAATTGATTTAAATTACTCTAAAAAAATCAATTCATATTAAGAGTATTTACAGGGTTCGAAGGAGCTCTTATTTCTCCGTAGTTGTAGGCAAATTGTCGGACAAAGAAGACAAATACACAATGGAAATTTAATACATGTATTGACAAATAATACAAGAACTTGTTGCAAATTTTATTGGTATTTGCTACAGACTTATCTGAGTTAAGTAATGTTCTTGGAGTAGTGGTGATAACAGGGGTATTCTGTTGCTTGTTGGAAAGTTGATAGGACGCTTCTTCGGACGTTTCTCGTTCTTCCTCGGTAACCGGTTCGGCGATAAGTAATAGGGGATGCTATTTTAGAAGCTTCTCGCCAGGGTAACAGTTCCTTTAAATGACGGTGAATGGGCCCTTTTCAAATAGACTATTTGGTCTTGGTGCCTTCTGTAGTGTGCTATTGTGACCGCCTTGTAGTATGCGGACACAATGCCTTCGAAAGTGTGCTGTGAAAAATGCCTCCGTCCAGGTCAACGGTCCGTAGATAAGTAAGCCCTGTTTTTTGGGCTAAGTGATGAGTGAAGTTTAGGGACCGTTATTTACACGACTACCCTCAGTGAGTGCTCGTGATAAGTAAAGTTTTTGGTTTTGGCGCCAACATACGATGTTGGCGATTCGCCCTCTAGCGGCAGGGGAAGATAATTCACTAGGGAATTTCCAATAATATGAAATATACAGTTTTTAGTGATTACTGTGTTAAATCATTCATTAAATTTGTCAAGGAGAAATGTGACATAAGTGTTGCGACATTTCAGATCGCTTAGGCCAAGTCAACCGAAACTATGTCATAAGTTGCCGCTTAAAAGTCCTCAAGGCTGTTCTTAATTGTTCTGATACAGAATTGCTCTATGGACCACAAAATATCACCAAGACCCCCAATTCGGTATTTCTCGTGTGTGGATCCCAAGTAATGTTACCCGTACCCCCATCTAATATATAAAGGAGAGATTTTGGTGTGTACGTGTCGACGTATAACTCCAAAACGGGAGGTCACTCAGATTCAAAATCTTGCATACACATTAATATCGTTCTAACTAAGAAACACTCCAAATTTGGTTATTGATTTTTACTGATTAAGCGATATAATTAATTAATCAAACAAAAATCAAACGATTTTAGAAAAATCATATAGCTGCTGCTGATATTCCAGCTACAATCATCAGGCATGCCCCACCCTCCCCTACCCTGCTGCCTCTATTCCGCGTTGTTGAATGCGTTTGCAGAAGTTTTCAGCTACCCGAAGAAAAAGAAGAAAGAAAGAAAGTCTCATCAGATATGATGAGACTAGACTCATATTGAGTCTCTGGTTAAAATAAATTTATTATAGTCAAATGACGGTTTAAGTTTTTCTTCCTTTGAAAATTAGATATTGCTCTGTATATAATTAAATTATTAGTTATTATACATTGAGCTCTCTTAGGGATTTATAAAAACCCTTGTATGAATCTATAAGTTTGCACCTACAAGAGCATACAGTATGGTTATACAGTGAGATTTTGATGATCCCAAATAGAATCATCCCTAACTTATCAGTCAATTGGATTATCTTATATACACACACACACACACACACACACACACACAAATATATATATATATATATATATATATATATATATATATATATATATATATATATATATATATATATGAGAAGAAAATATTTTAAAAATATAACAAACACAGGATGTTATGATCAAGGGAAACAATTTTATGTGTCAATACTTAAGCATTTCGTTATATTGTACCATCTTCAGGACACTGTTAAGTAATGTTTATGTGAGGGACAAAATGAAAGATGTTAAGTGTATAGTGAATGTGTGAATATGATGTTATTAACCGTTAATTTTTATATGCGCGTTGGTTTGGATCACGTCATTGGTTTTCGTAAACAAACGCGCATATAAAAATTAACGGTTAATAACATCATATTCACACAATCACTATACACCTAACATCTTTCATTTTGTCCCTCACATAAACATTACTTAACAGTGTCCTGAAGATGGTACAATATACCGAAATGCTTAAGTATTGACACTAAAAATTGTTTCCTCTAATCATAACATCCTGTGTTTGTTATATTTTTAAAATATTTTCTTCTCATATTGTCGGATTAATTTCCTCACCGTATTTCCATATATATATACTTGTCAAGATTATTTTCTATAATTATCGAATTTTATGCGATACATGAATTATAATTGCCTTCAAGCAAATATAAATAATAATTTATTCAACAATGCTTCTAAAAAACAAACATCCAAAAATCTTATATATATATATATATATATATATATATATATAACTGGGTTCTCAAACATGCGATAGGACAATTTTCATTACTAATATTTTGTTAAAACTTGATAAGTTCTTCCCCCCCCGCCCCTGTGCCAGTTTCTCCCTAGTGTAGGGTAGAATATAATTTGATATTTCATCCACTTTCGCTTAAAGATCAAAAGCTGAAAAGTAGAGACAATACAATACAATATATATATATATATATATATATATATATATATATATATCTTATTATAATGGAGATTGTGTGTTTTTCTGTCTGTAACCGAAACTATATTACTACTCATGTCAAAATTCTCTTTGTTATCTATGTCCTATTGTCCATGATTTTATTTCTATTTAAACCTCAATTATGAATAAAATTGTTTTACATTATTAATACTATTGGCCATATCCACATGCTAATAACATGCAATTGTATTTATATATACAAAAAAATAGAGGTTTACTATGTGAACGGGAAGGCAAATTTGCATATTGATAATAAAAATTTGATTTTGATAAATATATGCTTAGTATTAATGATTTCTAATTGTTTAGTTTTATCTTAATGAATATGATAAAAAAAATTCTGGGATAAATCTTAAAAGAAATCCATTAACAAGAAGAAATAACTGTCCTTTTATTATTTACTTCCTATTTTAACTAAATAGTTAAATCAAGAAAATTAACCAATGAATTACGGGAGTGAATTTCAGATCTGTTTTTCAATCATACCGTCCTCTGTTTCAAATCTTTTTATCTGCATTCTTATTCAGTTTCATTAGCCTTTCTAATTTAAAATAATATCTTATTATATTAAAAACTTAGATACTTGCACCCGGAGGGTGCATATATTTGCTAGTATATATAAACATTGTTAACAAGAACGTAAATGAAATCTACATCGACTTGTTTTTTTAAAAAATCCCTCTTTTTTTTGGGGGGGGGGGAGCTGAGATAATAGAAAATTAACCCACACAACAGAACATGGGGGATTCTTTTTGTTTCATGGCGTGAGAAGAGGTAGATTTTTCGCGAATGTTGAAATGATAAATAACTAACACGCACAACAAAATATAAAAATGAGGACAACAGTCTGAAAAATTGTTGTAACCTAACAAAGGTTACTAATTCCAAACAGAGGTTGGAAATGAAATTAACAAAATACAATACTCTCCAGCTGTGTGATTCTAAGCTTAGCAAATCTTATTATAATGGAGATTGTGTGTTTTTCTGTCTGTAACCGAAACTATATTCCTACTCAAGTCACAATTCTCTTAGTTATTGACATCACATTCTCCATGATTTTATTTTTTATCTAAACCTCAATTATTAATAAAATTGTCTTACATTATTAATACTGTTAACTATGTCTACATACTGACAACATGCAAATATATTTATATATACAACAAAATAGCGGTTTACAGAGTGAACGGGAAGGCTAATTTGCATATCAATATTTAAAAATCGAATTTAATAAATATGTGCTTAGTATTATTGATTTCTAACTGTTTGGTTTTATTTTAATGAATATAAGCAAAAATCTCTTCAATGAATCTTAAATGAAATCCATTAACAAGATAAAATAACTGTCATTTTATTCTTTACTTCCTCTTATAACTAAATACTTAAATTAAAAAAAATAACAATGAAAGGCGAGAGTAATGGAAGAGTAAGTTTCAGTTGTTCCATTTTTTATTATACTCCCTGTTTCAAATCTTTTATTATACTCCCTCTGTTTCAAATCTTTTTATCTGTATTCTTATTTAGTTTCATTAGCCTTTCTAATTTAATACAATATTTTATTACATTAAAACTTAAATACTTGCACCCGGAGGGTGCATATATTTGCTAGTAACTATAAAGAATTTAAGGGCATTTCACGTGGTGTAATGGTTAGCAAGCTAGATTCGCAGACATTGTTAGTGAGTTCGATTCTCTCTGGGTGCTGTATACTTCTGGCCTTGTGCCACATCTAAGCTAAACTTAATAAATAATTATAAAATCGGGCACCTCATGTGTTGTAATGGTTTGGAAGTTAGGTTAGTCGACCATTGTTAGTGAGTTCGATTCTCACTGGGTGCTCCATACTCCTGGCCTTGTGCCGCATCTAAGCTTAGTAAATAATTATAAATCAAAATCTTATTAAATAACTATATCAGGTGGTATAATGGTTAGGAAGTTAGATTAGTTGACCATTGTTAGTGAGTTCGATTCTCACTGGGTGCCCCATATTCCTGGCCTTGTGCCACATCTAAGCTTAGTAAATAATTATAAATCAAAATCTTATTAAATAACTATATCATGATAGGGGCACCTCAGGTGGTGTAATGATTATGAAGTTAGATTAGTTGACGATTGTTAGTGAGTTCGATTCTCACTGGGTGCCCCATACTTCTGGCCTTGTACTTCGCTTAATAAATCAAAATGAATGCCAATACGAGCAAGTCTGGTCGAGCCAATTCCCGCCTTTTCGTTCAGGTAAAATCATTAAATTTTGGTGAGTGCGATTATTGTCGTATCCACAAGTCTGGGTAGAGCTTGTAAATTTAATAAGGCTTTTCTGAGCTTTTAAGGGTCTCAAGTCGGGGGAGGTATAATCAAGTTACGATCATGACATAAGCTAGGAGAGATCTGAAATATTTCACCCCTGTGACTTCCGAGAAATCACCAAATTGAATTAAACTCTGAAATAACCAAGTCTGTTCACGTCTGTTGTCCTGTGAGTCGAAATTACGACACTTTTTTGATTGTAAACATTCGATATTTGCTATTTGCAACGTGAAAACGTAACACACATTCTTAGAGTGCCCTACATACACACACACACACACACAAATATATATATATATATATATATATATATATATATATATATTCAACACCAAGAATATATATTTGTGTGTGTGTGTGTATACATATATATGTGTGTTCATATGTATATATATGTATGTATATAAATATACTAATATTGATTAATGTACGTGCGATATATATATATATATATATATATATATATATATATATATATATATATATTGTGCTATATTTAGAAACTCTCAGTTAACAAGCGGCATTGACTTCATGTCCACGCTACCCTAACTTATATATATATATATATATATATATATGGGGGGGTAAGATAAGAAAATTAATCCGACTATATATATATATATATATATATATATGTGTGTGTGTGTGTGTGTGTGTGTGTGTGTGTGTGTGTGTGTGTGTAGAAAATGTAGAACAAATACGGGATGTTACAATGGAAGGAAACTTATTATTCGATGTTCGAACATTTTGGTTTATAAAAGGAAACCTTTTCAGGACAATGAACGTCATCAACATTCAACGAACGGTAACGAACCTTTTTCTACACATTTTCAAAACTCAACGCATTTGAAACATTCATCATCTTTTAACTACAGAAATCCTTTTGTCTCCTTGAATAATTTCATTGTCCTGAAGAAGGTTTCCTTTATAAACCGAAATGTTCGAACATCGACTAATAAATTTCCATCCATTGAAACATTCCGTGTTTTTTCTACATTTTCTACACACACACACACACACACACACACATATATATATATATATATATATATATATATATATATATATATTAGTTTGCGATATATATATTAAATTCCAAGGATATTTTTTCTGTGTATACACATTATCTCACACACCAAGTGAGATAGTGATAAGTATACACTGTTATAATATATATATATATATATATATGTGTGTGTGTGTGTGTGTGTGTGCGTGTGTGTGTGTGACAGAGAGAGAGAGAGAGTGTGTGTGTGTGTATATATTTACCAACCCCTTCGCAAGAGCAGGATGCGACACAAGGTCAATTTCTTAAGAGGAGTTCAACAGGTTTGAATTCAGAGTTTTCCTTCTCCTAGACTGGTTACCTAGCCATGGTTAAAGAACCCAGTCTGCCCTGCTATTTACCCATAGCTGGAGGGAGAGTAGGATTTATACCTTTCCCAAGGGTATTAGCGCTAAGTGAAATGCAATTACCACGTCCAGGATTTGAACTCGTAGCGACGAGTCCATTTCCCATGACTTTAACCATTACACCACTCGCTCCCTAAAGAAAAGAGAGAGAGAGAGAGAGAGAGAGAGAGAGAGAGAGAGAGAGAGAGAGAGATTGTGTGTGTGTGTTTACCCAACCCTTCCGCACGAGCAGAATGCGACACAATGTAAATTTTTAAGCAGAGTATAACAAGTTTGAATTCAGAGTTTCCCTTCTGTTAGACCAATTGTCATACAAAAGTTAAAGAGCCCAGTCTGCCCTACTATTTGCCCATAGATGTAGAGAGAATGATTTTAATTTTTGTCATATGTACTAAAAATGTTTTTATAAAAATAAAATCCTGTTTCAAAACACTCACGTGCTTAGGGTTACTTTCTTTTATATCAATAATATTTTAATGAAATGCAGTGCAGTGCAACCTGATTTTTCTTTTAAATGGCTCTGAGGCTAATATGCATTTTGGTTTCATAACAACGCTGACCTTTTTCTTCTTCTTTTTTTTCTTTTTTTAAAATGTCTAATTGATACTCAGTATTCTTTCATTGCCTGAAATGATGGCGAAACATTTCTAAAGAAATCAGGATGAAGTTAAAAGGAAATGACAGATAATTCAGCGAGAAATTGCAACGGAATTCGTAATTTCAAAAAGATGAATCCAAAATATCTCCTCGGACTTTCAAAGCTATACTCAACCTCAAAAATATGCAACCTAGAATCTCATCATCATCATCGTCATCATCCTCACTAGCAAGAAATGCTCCCTCTGGGCGAAAGTATTTAAGTTTTAATGTAATGAAATTTATTTAATTAGAAAGACTAACGAAATTAAATAAGAACACATATAAAAAGATTGCAGTTATCTTAATTATGTTGCATAATCTATGGTAGCATAGATTATTGACAGCACTGTGTAGCGTAAATGGAAATTTACAGACGGTTGGGGACCTTTTGACCCCAGACGCGGGAAAGCCGCAAATCACGTGAAGTCACGTGAGAGCTAGTTAGCTCGTCAGTTCCAGGCAGGATGTTGACGGAGAGAGATGTCTCTTGCCTTAGTTGGAACTCATCAACTGCGCGCGCTGTGTTAGGTAGTAAAGAAACTTAGTTAAGAATAAAGTTGTAAAAAGTAACATGGCATTGTTGGTTGATGCATGTCTTAGTTAGAAGATCGGCCAAGAAAAAGAAGAAGAAAGTAAATGAATCAGGAAGAAGAGATAGAATTCAACATGGTGACTGGACGATCACACAGATGCCAGAGAAGAAGAAAGAAGTGATGCAAATATGCATTGTCGTCTCTCTCTCTCTCTCTCTCTCTCTCTCTCTCTCTCTCTCTCTCTCTCTCTCTCTCTCTCTGACACAAAAGAACACTTGTATATATATCCAGCATGAGGGTGTATAACAATTATATTTTAATTGATGTCTATATAAAATAATTCATAGAATTGATTTTAATACGTTGTTGAATAAAACAATATCAGAGATCAATAACACAAAGTTTTTGTGTTTTTTTTTACGGCATATCAACCACGGTGGGTCATTTAATGCTGGCAAACTTTTGAAAGTTTCGTGGTGTTAGTTTGGAAGAAAAAAATTTAAACTCAATTTTCTTAAACATTTTTTTCTATTTAACCCATAGATGGGACTCTAACAGGTACTACCACTCCGGGCCCACATTCCCCAAACCTCCAGAACTGGAACCTCACCACCAGCTAGAGTTTAACGTTATTCATATGACATTATGACCCTCAGCCACCGCCTTTTAGCACATGTAATATAAAATCGGTTGGGGTTGCCATAAGGACAATAGGGTGGGGGCAATTATTTTGGCGTTAGGGCTTGACGTGACCAGCAGATTGATCGGAGGGGGGCCTCTCCAACTGACTGTCTAGGCCAAAGTGGAATGTTGCATGTCATGGACTGCTCATCCACCAGGATTCCATCCTTAAGCATCACGTGTCGCCACCCATGGTCGACAGATGGTCCCATTGGGAGGGGTCTTACCCCTCTGCAGAGGTGCAGTCGTATATTCTCCAGCCCAACTCACAGGGCTGTAACACGAAATAATTATTTATTAAACCCAACAAGAAAGCAATTGTACGACCACTTACCCTCTCACAGAAACCATCCAAGTGAAAATAACAAGACATGCTGGTCACTGCTGGAGAAGCAAGAACCAACACATAAGTGATGTTCTCCTCGAATCTAATTAGGACAGCAAAATCCTTCTCGAAAGAAAACTACAAATGATTGGGGAAAATTGCGTTTTATTTGTCAGTAAAAAGTCGTCGAGGTGGCCTAAAGTCGGTATCAGTCAGACAGCGAGGGTGTCTATCGCCCTTTTCACTAGCGCTAAACCAAGGAGATTGATTTTTGGCGTCTGAGGTGGAGCGCCACACCTACCATCAGCTCCTAACTTTACCGCACAGATCCTGTGCTACCCATTCGCTGAGTTGGCGAGAGCCGGTATCGAACACGGAACCTTGTGGTTCCTAGTCCGACGCTCTACCGACTGTGCTAAACCGGCCCTTACTAACCATATCCTTCGAGATCATGGACTCGAATGGCGCATTTAAAGACAAATATATGTTGATTTATAGACAAAACCCAAAGAATATAGACGCCCAGACATGTGCAGCAATGAAACCTGAATAAAAAAAGCATTTTCATAAGAGAAATGGCGGCCGGGAAAGCAAAATGACTCCCATTAGGTGGTGAAATCGGGGGAGAGGACGGTTAGTGGCAAGTATTTGATACTGTAGGGAAATAAATGATGTCCAGAACCTGTTTAGCCATTTTGAATATCTCGAGAACCGGTTGTGCGGCCTCTAATGATGTTATGTAACGGGATCATTTAAAGAGTTTTGGATATATGATTTGTAAGAAAATAGATTGTAGGTAAACATTTTGGTTTGCTTTTTTGTTTTACGGCATATCAACCTCAGTGGGTCATTTAATGCCGATAAAGTTTTGAAATAAATCAATTCTTAATGGATAATACAATTTTTTTTATAAATACATTTTTCTATTTAACCCATAGATGGGACCCTAGCAGATACTACCACTCCGGGTCAGAGTGGACCAGGGAGCAATGGTGATGAAGGGGTGCTCCACATTCCCCAAACCTCCAAAACTGGAACCTCACCATCAGATAGAGTTTAACGTCATTCCCAGGACATAGACCTGTAGCCACCCCTTCTAGCACCCACTTGCCATGAGGGCAATTAGGGCTTGACGTGACCAGCTGATTGATCGGAGGGGCCTCTCAACCGCTTGTCTAGCCCAAGATAGGGCCAAAGTGGAGTATTGCAGGTCATGAACTGCTCATCCACCTGGGTTCTATCCTTAAGCATCACGGGTCGCCACCCATGGCCAACAGGGAGCAATGGTGATGAAGGGGTGCTCCACATTCCCCAAACCTCCAAAACTGGAACCTCACCATCAGATAGAGTTTAACGTCATTCCCAGGACATGTAGATGCGGAGCCACCGCCTTCTAGCACCGACATTTTGATTTGGTTTTATAAACTGGGAGAAATAATTTTCATTAACTTACAAATAGATCTATTTGACCCATAGATGGGATCCTAACAGGTAGTACCACTCAGAGTCATAGTGGGCCTGGGAGTAATGGTATTTCAGAGCTCCAGAATTGGAATCTCACCACTAGATGCAGTTTAACGTCATACCCAAGACACTAAGACCCTCAGCCACCGCCTTCTAGTACATCTATGATAAAAAGGGTTGGGTATTTGCCATAAGAGCTATAGGGTTGGGACAATCATATAGGTGCTAGGGCTTGATTGATTGGTTTGGTTTGGTTTATGTCACATCGAACTCAGTGGGTCATATTGTTGTGATGTTAGTCCCAACAGTAAAAAGAAGTCAAGTCGAGATGGGGTAAAATAAGACAAGTGTATTTACAATTAATGGTACATGTACGACTAGCTTGTCGTTAACGGGAACAGTCCTCCCTTTCCACTCGGTGTCTCACTATTTATAGTGAGAACCGGTGCATGTTCTCCACTGTAGGAACGGCCGATACAACACATATGATAAAAGGTTTGGGGGATTTGTCATTAGGAATCAAACGGTATATGTGACATGGCGTCTAATTGAAGGTTTGTGTAGATCCTATACTTATCTGGGTTTGTGGTATTTGTTATTCTTCATATCTCCTATTCTGGATCGGAGATGCTGGTATTCTGCATCAGTTGTTGAGCTGGCTGGCTTCTCTCTTTTTTCGCGTCTGGAACGTCTTGGGTTCTCTCAGGAGGTCTTGTCTTGTGACGTTGATAGTTTTAATAACGAACACAAGACTTTTTAAGAGCTCGTTTATTTTATACCAAGTAAAATGCAAGAATGCAAGCAGAATGGTGTGTTCTAGGTTTAACCATGTGCCTTATCTACTATATTAGGGACTGGCAAACTGAGCCTAAAATGCGTTTTTGACAAAAATGACTTTAGCCCCCCCCCCCTACAGAAAATAATTTACCAAAAATCAGGGAATTATCGGATTTTAATGAAATTTTCAGTGTTTATTTATCAATGAATGATCTTTATAATGCATTATTTATTTTATTTCAAAACTTTGTAATTTTTTTCAGGTCACTTAATTTTGACCCCCCTTATGTTGGGGGCCTAAAATGTTTTTCAAGTTGGTCATATACTGTACTGATTACAGTATGAATAATGAGATAAAAGACCGAACTTATGAATAGAAACAACAATTTTTTTTACGGTTGCGCTTCTATGAGAACATAAGTACCGAAAATCGAAAAATAAAATGTAAAAAAATAATAAATAATTTATTTTTTGGAGATTTCTTTTTTACTCATTTCAATAATTATTTAATTAGCTATTATTTTATAAAAGAAAAAAATATATATCGATGTTTTTTCTGCTTAAAAAGGGGAGGGGTACATTTTCAATCGAGTTTTTCTTCAAAACGTATACTTTTTCGAAAAAATAAGGTTTGCATTAAGTAGATATTTATTTTTAAAATCTAAAAATATATCATTTGAAACTTAAAATCCGAAAATTTTTATTTTAAATGAATTTTATATATTAATTTTTCATAGCAAAAATACTAAATTAAAGTTTTGAAATAAAATAAATGATGCATTATAAAATTCATTAATTGTTAAATCAATACTGAAAATTTCATTAAAATCGGATAATTACCTGATTTTGGTAAAAAAATTTTTCATCCCAAATGTTACGTTAAAATTGTAAACAAACGCCTAAAACCATTGAAAAACAACCAAAATGGCGGATCGCGTCGAAATTGACCAAAACAAATAGTTTTAAATCTTTTAAAAATAAACTGCATATATAATTATATTTTTCTTTTTATAATGATGGTTATTATGTTACTACTTATCGTTTTAGACAAAGTTTAACCTTAAATAATAGATTTAATTATTCTTAATTCGCTTTTACAACTCGTACTTTCCGATTTTTTTTTTGCTAGTCCCTATACTATATAAATATGGTTCTATTTAATAAATTAAATTCGTAGATAATAATATTTTAAACACATTGACTAGTCATGTATGAACTTTTTTTTTTCTTTCTTTTCTTCTTTTTCATTTTCTGTATTCTTTGGGTTTTATCTATAAATCAACTTATATTTGTCTTTAAATGCACCACTCGAGTCCTTGGTCTCGAAGGATGTGTTTAGTAAGGGTCGGTTTAGCTCAGTCAGTAGAGCGTCGAACTAGAAACCACATGGTTCCGTGTTCGATACCAGCCCTCACCAACTCAGCGAATGAGTAGCGCAGGGATCTGCGCGGTAAAGTGCAGAGCTGATGGTTGGTGTGGCGCTCCACCTCAGACGCTAAAAACAATCTCCTTGATCTAGATAGGCTCCCCCGTTGCCTGGCTGATACCGACTTTAGGCCACCCCGACCACTTTAATTACTTTTATAATTATATTTGAAATACAGAAATGAAACAATACATCACATGAAAACAAGCGGGAGGGAGAATATTTGGATTCATACATTTCCCAAGTGTATTAACACTATGTGAAATGCAAACAGCCTCGTTTAGGATTTGAATTCATCTCGTTCATTTCCTACAACGATAACCATTACACAATGCGCCTTCACTCTGAAATAGAGCAAAAGTTTAATAAAGTTTGTTCTAATAGGCGATAACTTGAAAAATGCCAAATACATCCAGATGCCGAAGGGCAATTCAATACCAGACTTGGATTGAGACGTGCGAGATTATTCTACATTGTCGAGCACTGTGCCACAAATCGCGTGCAATACATCAAAGTCTGTTCGATGAGGGTGTCGTAAGCAACGGACTATTGGTCAACTCAGTCATATCTTAGACATCAGCGAACAGAGGGAAAAGGTCAAAAGTCCGTTAGAAGAATTTGTACTGCCTTCAATTCTTTGAGGAACTGAACTTTAAAGAATGGTATTCTAATACTTATGAAACGGGTCGGGGATTTATACGCATCTTTTCTCAGGTGCATTGAAGCATTGAAAGTAAAGGAAGTCACACAAAATATGAACAATTAGATGATACGATTAAATCGGATGCATGCACCTAGTCAAAACTCCCCATTGAGACGTCAAAGTTTCTAAGTTTCTTTTTACCTAGATATCTTTATTGTAGAACTGCCGGTGTCACCTGGGTAGAGGTTTTTTTTTTAAGTTAGTCTCGCAGATCCATTATTACTTATCGCGAGTGAGATCCTCGCTGGTTGTCCCATAAAAATCCCCACGGAAATATATAACAATAAAGTAAGAAAGTTCCATTCAAAGAATTACAATTCTTTATAAAAAAAAAAACAAAATAACATGCAAATGACTTTCCATTCTGTTACTTTTCAAATTTGAATTTTTAAATATCTTCCCAAATATTAATCAAATCTTCATTATTTTTGCTCAAAAACCAAACCCTGTTGATATTTAATGTGTATATATTTACTTATTCGTTAATTGTTTTATTTTCGAAGTTTCCGGACATACAGATACACACAACTGCCCTTTATATATGTATAGATAAAAATTGTTTTCTACAATGTTTAATCTCTACATTTTCATCTTTAGTATTATTTGTATTATTCGGACTATTGTCCTCGTCTTCATTGTTATCTGTAAAACATTTCGGCCGATGTGCCCCCCCGGCCTTCTTCAGGTATTTCTTGTCGACTCGGGAAACCATTTCGGACTCAGGAACCTTCTTGTCGTAATCGGGAACCATGACAGAACTTTGAACCTAACCCTTTATTCAGTCCACGGGGGTATCCTGTTCTCATTCCGCTAACCATAGCTGGGGTAGAGGCGTTAAGCTGTGTTAATTATTATTCTATGTTACTGCTGCTCCTGACCAGAATTGAACTTGCATTCCAGAGATAACTGTCACTTAGAACTGTTCAACCCAACTCCTTTATCCACTAGGCCATGTGTTCCAAAATTCAGAGAAATAGTATTTTAATCTTTATTATTTCTCTGAATTTTTGAAGTGAGAATCATCTGCATGTTGCAGGTTCAATCCTGGCCAAGGGCAATAATAACATAGAATACTTAACACAGCTTAACACTTGTAACCACTCATGGTTAACGGAATGGGAACAGTTTACCCCCTGGATTGAATAGATGGGTTAGGTTCGAAGTTCCGTGAAGGCTCCCGATTAAAGGTTCCCGAGTTCGAAGAGAAGGTTCCCGAGTCTGAGAAATTCCCAAGTTCGACAAGAAAAACCTGAAGAAGGTCGGAAGCCATATCGGCCGAAACGTTGTGTAGATAAGTTTTCGCTAATATTTCATCGAAAATGACATTAGTGTAATTGAGTTGTTGTTGCACTGAAACTGTGAAATTATTTTATGGAAGCTGAGCTTATCGTGGATTATTTGATAACCTTATGTTGTTGGCATCTACCCGTCTGCTAGAGTGACGTAGTGTACAAAAAATTTGGAACCACGTAGCCTGGGCGGATTGATATGGAGAATGGGCAGTCGCCCAAGCAGTAACTCTCTCTCTCTCTCTCTCTCTCTCTCTCTCTCTCTCTCTCTCTCTCTCTCTCTCTCTCTCTCTCTCTCTCTCTCTGTGGTCGAAAGGAAAGGCAAAAAATAAACAATACAGTTTGGCAACGATAGTGCTGCACGAGTTGCTGGATAGCGCTGAGATTCAGCATCACACTACCTTAGGAACTCCAGCTCAGGATTTGATTTCTGGGTTTGCTCCCTGATATAATGAATATGTAAATACCTTGGTACCCCCTCACTATAATATGATTGGACAGTGTCATGTATAAATAGTCGACACTGTGTTGGACCTGCGACCTACACTTACTCGATAGCCTACGACCTTGATGCCTACAAGCTAACTTTACTCGCTAGACGACACCACGACTGCTCGGCAGACGGATTACTATTCGATGTACCAATTACAACTGCAATAATATACCAACTACCAACTTAAAGAATATATCCCTTAACCCGGATATATCCCTCCCTTTGTCTTTCCTTGGAATACGGTATAGTCGCTAAGCAGATAAGGCTTTGTAGCAGACTTTTCCTTGTCTAGATGGACTGCCATCCAAGGCTAAAGATCCCCATCTCTCCTATTTGGGGATTTATGTGAGTAGTAAGTGTCCCAATCCTCTACTATCGGTGTGGGTGGGCGTTGGCTCCCCTGGAACCCAGCCGCACTTTGACAGCTCTTGTTTTTAGTGATGATGGCTGTCCACACGCCCACTTCGCCAGACAAACCGAGGTGCGCCTGATGGTGGTACCAGTTTAGTCGGTGACAACCCGACCATGGAACAGATAGTTTGGTTTGGTTTGGTTTTACGGCATATCAACTTCAGTGGGTCATTTAATGCCGATAAAGTTTTGAAATAATCAATTCTTAATGGATAATACAATTTTTTTATAAATACTTTTTTCTATTTAACCCATAGATGGGACCCTAACAGGTACTACCACTCCGGGTCAGAGTGGACCATGGAGCAATGGGTAATGAAGGTGTGCTCTACATTTCCCAAACCTCCAAAACTGGAACCTCACCATCAGATAGAGTTTAACGTCATTCCCAGGACATGTAGACCCTCAGTCACCGCCTTCTATCACCATATGATAAAAAGATAGTATTAGTTTACATAGTACTAATAGTAGGTAAAAAAAGAATACCTATCTTGTCCTGAATTAACCTGGTTTTTGCTTGTATTTCTTCTAAAAAAAAGTCTGAAAGTGAACGTAATCGCGCGGCTGGAGTTCGAACTAGTTTACTGCGATGCCGCAGTCCGACACATTAGCCACTACGTCAAGTGACTCCCCGTAAAAAGGATGATAGATGTCTGTAATACTGAGTGTAAAAATGGCAGCAGTTATGTGACCCAAAGGGTTAAAGAGAAACATCAACTATTTGCACAAGATGTATATTGTGTGTTTATCTCGAGAATGGCCGGTTGATGGGAACAGTGTCATAAGATAGGGCGCAAAGAAAATATAAAATATTCTAATGTAATACAGCTGAACACTGATTGGTTTTATTATTATTATCATTATTATTATTATTATTTATGGAGGCGCGTGGGCTAGTGGTTAGAGTCGTGGAAAATGGACTCGTCGATTCGAGTTCAATTCCTAGACGAAGCTGTTGGCATTTCACATAGCGCTAATACCCTTGAGGAAAGGTATGAATCCATATATTCTCCCTCAAGCTATGGGTTAAATAGTAGGGCAGACTGGGACCTTCAGCCTTGGGTAGGTAACCAGTCCAGGAGAGGGATAACTCTGAATTCAAAATTCACTCCAGCTATGGGTTAAATAGTAGGGCAAACTGTGACCTTCAGCCTTGGGTAGGTAACCAGTCCAGGAGAGGGATAACTCTGAATTCAAAATTCACTCCAGCTATGGGTTAAATAGTAAGGCAGACTGGGCCCTTCAGCCTTGGGGGTAACCAGTTTAGGAGAGGATAACTCTGAATTCAAAATTCCTGAGGTCGGTCGTTGTTTTGGGTTTGTGGCAACCCTTGATGCACCAATTCTTTCCTATCGACTGTGCCAAAAAGTGTGGACGGTCCAACACAAGCCTTCACCACTATAAACAAATCACTGTGTGGGTTGTTCATTGTATGAACACTCATACGTCGATCGACGGGAGAGTCCATCATTATTATTTACTCCTTTTGAGTTTTCACATCAGCATTAGCTGATGGTCTTTCACTGGAGTCTGAGTGACAGCAAGTCTCCTCAGGTCTCCAGGACTCTTCTGAGTATTCTGGCAGATTGCAGCAGTGCAGTGTTCTGGATGGTTCAATCCTCCTCTGATGTCCAGACTTTCCAAACCCTTTTCTAATCCTTTTGGGACTGTTCCAAGTGCACCAACTACAATTGGTATCACTTTCAGTTCCATATTCCATAACTTTTTCAGTTCTCTGGCAAGGTCCAGATATTTGTCCATTTTTTCATTTTCCTTTAGCCTCACCCTGAGATCTGCTGGAATTGCAAAATCCACAAGTTGACAAGTTATTTCTTTTTTGTTAATCAACACTAGGTCTGGTCTTCTTGCTGGGATAAGGTGATCCGTTTTTATTTCAAAGTCCCAGAGAATTTTATGCGTTTCGTTCTCAAGAACAGATTCTGGTTTATGCATATACCATTTTGTTGTGTGGTCAAATTTTAATTTTTTGGATAATTCCCAGTGGATCTCCTTCCTAACCCAGTCGTGCCTAGTTTTGTATTCCCGTTGTGCTATATATATATATATACAGCTTGGCAGTCCGGTTTCAAATCACGCACAGGGCGGTCTTCCGATCTATAGCTCTGCTGATGAGGCCTAATAGGCCGAAATGTACATACAGAGATTGATTTTTCTCGATTTGTATATATATATATATCTTAGAAAGGAAGGGAAAACTCATTTTGTAAAAAATATTTTTTGAGGGGGAAAAAGATTCTACATTGAGAAAATTTTTCTGTTATGCAATTCAAATTATTGATGATTATCCATCTGACGAGACTTAATTTTGGGGAGCTTTATTAAATCAACTTAGATTTCTAAAGGCCCCAATTTTGGTCGAAATAAATTTATTATGGAATAACGGTGTTGAGTTTTTCCTTCCTTTCAAAGATAAATATTGCTCTGTATATAATCTAAAAAGTTTATTATACATTGAGCTCTCTTTAGTAAAAGACATATATATATATATATATATATATATATATAATATATATATATATATATACGCGCATATAAAAATTAACGGTTAATAACATCATATTCACACATTCACTATACACTTAACATCTTTCATTTTGTCCCTCACATAAACATTACTTAACAGTGTCCTGAAGATGGTACAATATACCGAAATGCTTAAGTATTGACACATAAAATTGTTTCCACTAATCATAACATCCTGTGTTTGTTATATTTTTAAAATATTTTCTTCTCATATTGTCGCATTAATTTCCTCACCGTCTTTCCATATATATATATATATATATATATATATATATATATAAGAGATTTATCCAAAACTTGGTAGTAAGGGATGATTCTATATGTGATTTCTAAGACACACTGTATTATTATTGTATGATCCAGTATGTATAAATACAGCGAATCTTTAAATCACTAAAGAGAGCTCAATGTATAATAAACTTTTTAGATTATATACAGAGCAATATTTATCATATATCTTATTATAATGGAGATTGTGTGTTTTTCTGTCTGTAACTGAAACTATATTACTACTCAAGTCACAATTCCCTTAATTATTTACGTCAAATTCTCCATGATTTCATTCTTTTAAACCTTCAGTTATTAATAAAAATTGTTTTACATTATCAATACTGTTGACCATATCTACGTACTAATAATATGCAATTGTATTTATATATACAAAAAAATAGCGGTTTACAGTTTGAACGAGAAGGCTAATTTGCATATTGATATTCAAAATTTTATTTTAATAAATATGTGCTTGGTATTATTGATTTCTAATTGTTTTTTTATCTTAAGAAAATATAAACACAAATCTCGTGGATAAATCTTAAAAGAAATTTATTTACAAGAAGAAATAACTGTAATATTATCCTTTACTTCCTATTTTAACTAAATAGTTAAATTAGGAAAATTTACCAATGAAAGAGGGGAGTAATGGAAAATGATGGAATAGTTAGTTTCAAAGTAGTTCTATTTTCCGATTATACCCCCTCTGTTCAAAAACTTTTTATCTGCATTCTTAGTCAGTTTCATTAGCCTTTCTAATTTAATATGATATTTTATTATATTAAAACTTAAATACTTGCACCCGGAGGGTGCATATATTTGCTAGTAATAATCTAAAAATTCTGATCTTTATGCTGTTTCTTTCCAAACATTTATTAAATAATATCACCACATCACTTTATTTAACATTTCATTATTTAATTTCAATTCATTATTTAACACAATATTCCATACTTGACCCATTCGCTCATTTTGAGGGGTTAACTCTTTTCGGTTTTCACCGATTTCTTCCTGCTTTTTTTCCCTCAAACAATAACAATGAAAACACATTTCAACAAGTTTTAAGATTATTAATAACATTTCATTCTTTGCAATACAAATTATACCCTTCCACCAAAACTTTCAAAATTGTTTTCTTACTGTCTCAAAAGGCCTCTGCGTTCCTAACGATTTAAAAAAATATTCTTTTTTTTTCGAACATTTAAAATTCCACTCTTGTCTCCAACGATTTTTATATCCACTCAAAAATAAAAAAAAATCACTCTGATGAAGGTCGTAAAAAATCTCTCTGTGTACGGAACATTTTTACATTTTTCCTATTATTATTATCATCATCATTTCAACTCCATCTGATTATTTTGATAATAATAATAACGTAAATCCGTATACATTTTGATAAACAGACCGAAACATATGTGTAAGTGATATCGATTAAAAGTTATATTGATAAAATTCATTTTTATCCATCGACATTTCTTTTTTTTACTCATTTGTTCCTCATATATATATATATATATAAATGAATTAATATTTCCTGCACTTTTAACAGGCGCGTTGTCTTGACGAAAAGTGGCTAATATGCTGCTTTGAAACCAATGATAACAATCGCACCTTAAATGTATTGTACACTATTATGAATATATATATATAATATATGAATATATATATATAATGTCAGTACTTTTGTCGGCTTCATGTTTCACTAAGAAGTCTCTTTTAACCGATTTGCATATCCTTGGCTTCGGCTGGTATTTGTTTTAGGAATACAAGTCACCAAGATCATTCAATTTTTCCTCTCAACATTTTCCTACGCACGGATTGAACAAAATTCGACCATTAATTTGAATAAATTAATCGAGATATTCTTAAAGGAATATATTATCTAGTCAGACTGTTCAGCTATTAAATAAAAATGTTTTCCATGGTATCTGTCTTGGTTATAGTAAAAATTATTTTTAATGCATTTTTGTAAAAAAAAAATCATTTCTTATGCAATTTTATAGAAAAATTATTTCTCATGCATTTTTATATTTAAAATCATTTCCAATGCATTTCTATAGTAAAAAAAATCATTTAAAATGCATTTTATAGTAAAAATCCTTTCCAATGCATTTATATAGTAAAAATCATTTGGAATGCATTTATAAAGTAATAATACTTTCCAATGCATTTTTATAGTAAAAATAATTTCTAGTGCATTTATATAGTAAAATCATTTCTCATGCATTTATATAGTAAAAATCATTTCCATTGCATTTTTATAGTAAAAATCATTTCTCTTTCATTTTTATAGTAAAAATCATTTCCAATGCATTTCATAGTAAAAATCATTTCCATTGCATTTTTATAGTAAAAATCATTTCCATTGCATTTTTATTGTAAAAATCATTTCCGTTGCATTTTTATAGTAAAAATCATTGGCCAATGTATTTTTATTGTAAAAAATCATCTCAAATTATATAGTTAGAGTCATTTCTAATGTATTTTTATAGCAAAAATCATTGCCAATGTATATCTATTGTAAATATCATTTCCAATTCATTTTTATACAAAAATCATTTCCAGTGCATTTTTATAGTTAAAATTATTGCCAATGTATTTTTATAGTAAGAATCATTTCTAATGTATTTTTATAGTAAAAAGAAATCTTTTTCAATAGTAGAGATCATTTCCAGTGCATTTTTATCGAAGAAATCATTTCTAATGTACCTTAATAGTAAAAGTTTTTGGAAAAGAAAAGCCCAAAGTGAACATCCTCTGTGTGTGCTAATTTCATAATTTCATCCAGGGATAACAGAAGAGTCGCTGAACCAAGATTAGGATATGTGATTAAACTATGAGAAGCTATTTAAATGTTCAGCACTTTGATAATTACGGATGCATCAATGAGCCCAAAAAAATAGCATTTAATGCACTTGTTCTTTATATAAACTCACAAAACGTTGAAAAAAGAAAATAGATCTATAAAAATAAAAGAAATCTCTCCCTAGAGAAATCGATAAGCGGATATCAATAAATTGGTTGATCTTTAACTGATATTTGATCGATATAAATTTCGACATTACATGCGCCAACCCATTAAATTAGTTCGGCCTTGGATTTATTTGGAAGGCAGGTATTAGTTTTATTAGTGAGTAATAACTTCTTTTTTTTTCCAGGAGAGGAATTCTTTTTTAAAATAATTCTCGCTCAAATCGAAGTTACTTGCTTTTTATAGAACTTAATTAGGATTTTTTTTAAAAAATGAATTTGAACAGTAAAATTGAAAGATTTGGTAAAGACCATTGACCTAAGAGAAGATAACTCTTTAAAAAAAAAGATTTTGCTTCGAATTGGAAGTCTACGTGTTTTTTGTCCAATTTTGAATTTTATCTTCAAGGTAAGTGTATGAGAATCAAATCATATATTTTGCATTTTTATGTTAAAATTATTTACAAGAATAGAAATGTTTTATAATGCATTTAGATAGTATTAATGATTTCCAACGCATTTTTATATAAAAAATCATTAGCCGATGCATTTCTATAGTAAAAATAATTGGCCAATGCATTTTTATAGTAAAAATCATTTCCAATCCATTTTTCTATCAAAAATCATTTCCAATGTATTTAAAAATCATTGTTCAATGAATGTTTTTAGTAAAGGTCATAGGCCAATGTAATTTTATAGTAAAAATCCTTTCTAATGCATTTTTATAGTAAAAATCATTGTTCAATGCATTTTTATAGTAAAAGTCATTTCCAATGCATTTTTATAGTAAAAGTCATTTCCAATGCATTTTTATAGTAAGAATCATTGTTCAATGCATTTTTATAGTAAAAGTCATTTCCAATGCATTTTTATAGTAAGAATCATTGTTCAATGCATTTTTATAGTAAAAGTCATTTCCAATACATTTTTATAGTAAAAATCATTTCCAATGCCTTTTTATAGTAAAAATCATTTCTAATGCATTTTTATAGTAAAAATCATTGTCCAATGCATTTTTATAGTAAAAATCATTTCCAATGCATTTTCATAGTAAAAATCATTTCCAATGCATTTTTTAGAGTAAAAATCATTTCATGATGCATTTTTATAGTAAAATCATTGTCCAATGCATTTTTATAGTAAAAATCATTTCCAACGCATTTTTATAGTAAAAATCATTCCCAATGATTCAAAGTGTATGATGATAATTTATTCATATATTTTGTATTTCAGCATTTTGTCTTGTCGTTTTTTAAAACTATATGGGAAAGGAAAAGAAAATATTGATACTGTTAAAATGAATTTATTAGAATGAGTCAAAAGTTTTGTAATATTCATATACTTGCTAATTTCCATTGTTGCATACTCACTTTAAATTAACTCATAATATTCTTGTTCTGTAGAGTATATCTTCATATTTCGTATATAGTATACCTGTATGCCTGTCATTGTACACAGGTGTACTTGTCGCCTTTACTTAGATACAATCCTAAAACTAACACTAACCCTAACCCTAATCCTAACCCTAGCATCTCACAGGTTTCGGGTATTTCCGTGAAATGTAATGCTTTTTATGTAAAAGCAGTTTGGGTAAAACAATCTGCCTAGGCTAAGTAGTTTTCCACTACAAAATGGAGAGGACCGCCTTGCTGATAGGAAAGCAACCGGAAGTGACGGCGTATCAACAGAGGTCTTGAAAGCAGGAGGGCAGCGCTGCTCCAACCACTACACAAACTACTCTGCAGCTGCTGGGAACAAGGACACATCCCCCAGGATAAACGGGGTGCTATCATCGTCACCTTATAGAGGAACAAGAAGATCGGAGCGACTGCAACAATTACCCCCTCAGCGTAGTTTGAAAAGTCTTGCGCGTGTTACACTGGCGCGTCTGCAGACTATTGCATCTCGCATCTATCCAGAATCACAGTGTGGCTTTCGAGCAAACCGAGCAACCGTGGACAGGATCTTCTCACTACGCCAGCTACAGGAAAAGTGCCAGGAGAGCAGATGCCACTCTTTACTGCATCTATAGACCTAACGAAGGCATTCGACCTGGCCAGCCGAACTGTTCGCAATCTCTACACCAGAGATTGCCATTCAAAAATTGGGCTGTTCACGCAGTTGCAGATAAAAGAAAAAAGAAGAAAGAAAAAAGTGGACACTACGCCATCGTCTTTAGTAGACGGAAGGATGCCAACACACAATGCTTTTTATACGTAATCTAATGATATTATCTCTTGCGCGCTATTCTGCATTAGTACCAGATTTTGAAATGATTTCAACTTTGAATTTTGTTATAACTTGAAGAATAAAAAAAGATAAGTTAATAGAATATTGCAAGACTTTTGACTCGCACTTGTATTGTTAATTGATTAATCATTTATTGACAGAATATTAACTAGTAATGACTTGATGCAAGAAATTAGTTGAAGTTAAGGAATTTTAATAAGAGAGTAATTTAGAAAATTATTTACAAGGGAAAACTTATAAGTGGTCTAATATTTTAACTGAAGTTTAGTGCTATCTAAAGAAATTGTTGTAGCGGATTAATGGTATCTAATAGAATTGTTGTAAGTGATATATATATATATATATATATATATATATATATATATATATATATATATAAGTGTGTGTGTGTGTGTGTGTGTGTGTATGTAGGCAGCATTTTTTCTTGTAGGCATATATTGTTAAATAATGCAGCCTTTGTCCTTTGTTTTTTCGTATTGCCGGATTATTTTTGTAATATCTGGCGAATGTATCTCTAACAAAAATATATACATTGGTGTAACCACAACTACCCTTTCCAGAAGGCTTACAATGCACCTTACAGACAATATGAGCTATTGTCTGTAAGGTGCATTGTAAGCCCAACATTGTAGCCCAACATCTAAAATCACACTCTTGTCCAAATAACAAATTCCGGAAAATACTTAACGATAACACAACCATTATAGAAACACAATCATGTAAACAACGATTAAAAATCTTAGAAGCACTGCATATTAGACACAAAAATCCAAAACTAAACAAAATAAACTTTGATAATAGCACCAACATTCTAAAATGCCTATAATTACTATAAAATTATAATAGCAAAAGTAATAATAATAAAACTAATAATAATAACAACAACAATAATAAACACAACCTATATAAATGGTAAATGGAATAGCCCATTGTTGTACGGTTTCAAAATACCTTGAAGATGGCCCACGATAGGGCAGAAAGTACTTGGTCTATGACATATGGCAAATACATCAGCCAATTCTCGCCAGATATTACAAAAATAATCTGGCAATACGAAAAAACAAAGGACAAAAACTTGCAGACAGAAAATGGCTGCATTATTTAACAATATACACACACACACACACACACACACACACACACACACACATATAAATATATATATATATATATATATATATATATATATATATACATGGGAGCTCACGTGGCGTAATGGTTAGCAAACAAGATTTTCAAGATTCTTACTGAGTTCCATATTTGTGGCCTTTTGCCACATCTAAGTTAAGATTAATAAATAACTTTCATATATATATATATATATATATATAATATATATATATATATATATGTTAAAAGAGAGGAAATGAATCCGACGGTATGAGTATAGGTAAAAGGATATGAAAACACTACAAAATGTTGTTAAAAGTGAAAACATTTTATAACATATTCATAGCTGATATTGAACAATATTTCGATTTTATAAAAATCATCTTCAGAGCTTGTTTATACTCGGTGTTGTCAAGAGCGGAGACAAAAGTCATATGAGTTCAAAATAAAAACCTTGATGTTGCAAAAAAGAAAAAAAAAAGAAAAAGTTATACAATAGTTTCGAATGTGAGCACTTCCGCCGCATTTTTCTCGGTCATCAGATTATGTATATCTTATTGTAACAGTTTTTAAAAAAAGAAGATATATTGAAAAGATTTGACACTAGACGAATTCTCTTATTCAAAACGGGATGAGTATTAGCCTGTTGACGGTTGGTCTTCAACAGATTTTTAGAAAAAGAATTTATATTTTTGTAATTGATATTGTAAATTTTCTATTTTTTGTTTTTCTTATCTTGATTTTATTTTTTAATTTGGAGATGTGTGTGCGGTTTATGTCAGTGATATCATTTCTGATTCGTTCGGCTGTATAGCGGGACATGATATTGTTTTTGCGTAGTTGAATTCTCAAATTCTTGGCTTTGTCAAAAGTGGAATTTTCTTCAATGGAAGACTCCAAAAAGTCTTTAATATAATCCGGAAAAATGTGGTGTGACGGCTTTAGAATAGTGGCCAGGCTTCTAGGAATTACTTTTTTCTTTTTTGCAACATCAAGGTTTTTGTTTTGAACTCATATGACTTTTGTCTCCGCTCTTAACAACACGGAGTATAAACAAGCTCTGAAGATGATTTTCATAAAATCGAAATATTGTTCAATATCAGCTATGAATATGTTATAAAATGTTATAAAATGTTTTCACTTTAACAGCATTTTGTGGTGTTTTCATATCCTTTTATCTATACTCATATATATATATATATATATATATATATATATATATATATATATATTATATTATATTATATTTCGGGGAAAATTGATTGTTTTAGATTTTAGAAGTAAATAGCTTTCAGACTTTGATTTAACAGCCACAAATTAACTATTCGACAATATGCACCAGTAGTGAAGCATTTCAATAAACCAGAATACACATTAGGCAACTTAAAATACATCTTGATAGATCACAACTTTTCATCAACTCAAAAGTGCAAACAAAAAGAAACCGAGTGGATAGTGCATTTTAATTCACACACGAAAGGTTTAGAAACAAATCTAGGTCATTTAAAGACATGCAAATGTTTTAACCAACCTCCACCACCCACAATAGCAGTCCCCCACAAACAAACACAGTAAATAACTTCTTTCAGCACCCCCTACTCCTGTCACTTGGAACAGAACGTAGAATCCATAGCGACAAGGGGCAGCACAAAAAACATTAATGTCATCAGGTCAAACAGAACACCATGGGGTCCCAAAGAAAAGAACACAGACAAGTCAATGAACAGTCAGTAATGATAAACCTTCGAGAAAGAGGAATGTACCACAAAAATATGGTAAATGAACACAATATTCAGTATTTTTGTTTTCATGATTCTAAAACAAACAAAAGATTTTACCATATATATATATATATATATATATATATATATATATATATATATATATATATATATATATGAGTAAGAAAAGGTGGAATGAAAACATCACACAATGCTGTTAAAGAAGAAAACAATTTATAATATAATCATAGCTGATACTGATCAATATTTCGATTTTACAAAAATCATCATCAGAGCTCATTCACTCCCTTAGTTGTTTGGGTCGGAGAGGAATGTCAAATCTGTTTACAAAAACAAAAAACCTTAATACTGCAAAAAACGAAAGACGTTACAATATTCACCAACGTGGGCATTCGCGCCATATATATGTCGGTCATGTCTCATATGTATATCTTTTGTCAACCAAATGTAGCGAATTTTTGAGATGTTGGCAACAAGACAAAACAATTTAAACGGAAGGGGATGGGTATTAAGAAATATGACGGTTGGAATTCAAAAGATTTTTAGTAAAGGAATTTTTAACGATTAATTGTTTTTATTATTTAAATTTTATTTTTAAGTTCTGTAATTCATAAATGATTAGATATTTACTGTATTTAGTTTTTATATATAAAGTGAAAAAGTTATGGGCGGAATATGTTAATATTTTAGAAAAGGAATTTTTATATATTATTTACTTTACGATTAATTATTATTAATTTTTAATTATTATTTTTAAGTTCTGTATTTAATGAATGATTATTGTGTGATGTTTTCATTCCACCTTTTCTTACTCATATTGTCGGATTCATTTCCTTTCTTTTAACTTATATATATATATATATATATATATATATATATATAATCATGTAAAGATAAATCTAATGAGTCAGACGAACCTATTAAAAGTTTCGCTTAATGCTCTTCAGGGTTGAGATCTGACTAAAGAGACTGGGAGCAAACGCATTAATATATAGTACCTACCACTGTGATTCAAATAAATTAGCATAAACTAAAACAACCAATAGAAAACAACAAAAACTAAGAACACTATTAAATCTATATTTTTTTATATTATATTTAAATTTAAAAAAATTATTTTATATTTCTATCTTTTATTTTTTATTTTTAAGTAAATTTGAATCTACTACATTTGTTCTAATAAATACCCTAAATAACAATAATTATCCAATATACAAACAAGCACTCTGTCGCCATCTTAAAAACGAATGTAAACCCAGCACGCCGACATTAGTCGGCCTCTCTGACCGAATTTTGCCCGAATAATCATGTATATATATTCATCAGATATATAACACACACACACACACACACACACACATATTTTTTGAAGATTATATGCTTAATGTCATACCTAATTTGTTAATTAATTAATTATAATTAATAGTATAATTGTTAATTAATTAATTATAATTAATAGTACACACACACACACTTGTGACTAATTCGGTGTTTTTCTTTTTTTTCCGTTCACTTCCGGTAAGATTTCAAAAAAGAATGTTTGACCTAATTTAACCTAATTGTTGCTGCTCATGAAATTTGATATATAAATACATTTCAAATTCTCCATTCTCTCTTTTTCTACTCTCCCAGAGAAACTAACATATATAACGAGAGGCTAATCAAGATATATATATATATATATATATATATATATATATATATATATATATGCATCGCATGAAACCAATATGGTTGTGAATGTTCCTTTGTCACCCAATAAATAGATATGTAAAACCTATATATTATCTTATTATATTATATATATATATATATATATATATATATATATATATAAGCACGTATATTTATATATTTATATATATATATATATATATTTAAGCACGTATATATATATATATATATATATATATATATATATATAGCACGTCCATTTCTGATTTTCGTCTCTGATGATAAAGTTTCTTTGAAATCGATAAGACATAAAAACATCTTTCTGTTTTTATTTTTTATACGCATTGTGTTGCCTTCAATAGGGGATTTTACCCCTCTACAAGGGGCCAGTCGGTATATTTTATAGCCCCAGCCGGCAGTGCGGTCCACAACATCCTGAATGTGTTGTTTATCAAAATGACATGATTCAGTAGTGAATGACCCGAAAAGTTGATATCCCATAAAACAAAACAACTAACAACCAGCATTTAAATTATTATTTAAAACTAGCAAATATATGCACCCTCCGGGTGCAAGTATTTAAGTTTTAATGCAATAAAATATCGTATTAAATTAGAAACGCTAATGAAACTAAATAATAATGCAGATAAAAAGATTTGAAACAGAGGGGGATATAATTGAAAAATAGAACAACTGAAACTTACTCTTCCATCACTCTCGTCTTTCATTGTTATTTTTTCTAATTCAAGTATTTAGTTAAAATAGGAAGTAAAGAATAAAATTACTGTTATTTTTTCTTGTTAATGGATTTCATTTAAGATTTATTGAAGAGATTTTTGCTTATATTCATTAAAATAAAACCAAACAGTTAGAAATCAATAATACTAAGCACATATTTATTAAAATCACATTTTCAATATCAATATGCAAATTAGCCTTCCCGTTCACACTGTAAACCGCTATTTTGTTGTATATATAAATATAATTGCATGTTAATAGTATGTTGATATGGTTAATAGTATTAATAATGTAAACCAATTTTATTAATAACTATGGTTAAAATTAAAAATAAAATCATTGAAAATGTGATGTCAATAACTAAGGAAACTGTGATGAGTAGTGATAGAGTTTCGGTTACAGACAGACAAACACACAATCTCCATTATAATAAGATTTAAGTTAAGGTAGAATGTACATGGAGTCAACACCTGGTTACTACCAGTTTCTCGCCTATGCGATCTTGCGAAGATTTTTGATTCCATGTCCACGTTACCTTAACTCAAATATAAACGCTCTATCAATGATATTGAGAATTATCTGTTTAAAAATATTGCACTGATATTATCTACAAATATATATATATATATATATTATATATATATATATATATATATATATATATATATAGAGAGAGAGAGAGAGAGAGAGAGAGTGTGTGTGTCTTAGAAATCACATATAGAATCATCCCTTACTACCAAGTTTTGGATAAATCTCTTATATATATATATATATATATATATATATATATATATATATATATATATATAATATATATATATATATGTGGAAATACGGTGAGGAAATTAATCCGAGAATATGAGAAGAAAATATTTTAAAAATATAACAAACACAGAATGTTATGATATGGGGAAACAATTTTTAGTGTCAATACTTAAGCATTTCGGTATATTGTACCATCTTCAGGACACTGTTAAGTAATGTTTATGTGAGGGACAAAATGAAAGATGTTAAGTGTATAGTGATTGTGTGAATATGATGTTATTAACCGTTAATATTTATATGCGCCTTTATATATATATATATATATATATATATATATATATAGAGAGAGAGAGAGAGAGAGAGAGAGAGAGATGAGGTATCCAAAACTTGGTAGTAAGGGATGATTCTATATGTGATTTCTGAGACACACTGTATTATTATTGTATGATCCAGTATGTATAAATACAGCGAATCTTTAAATCCCTACAGAGAGCTCAATGTATAATAAACTTTTTAGATTATATACAGAGCAATATTTATCTTTGAAAGGAAGGAAAAACTCAACACCGTTATTCCATAATAAATTTATTTCGACCAAAATTGGGGCCTTTATAAATCTAAGTTGATTTAATATAGCTCCCCAAAATTCAGTCTCATCAAATGCGTACCAATTTATTTTTGAAATTGCACATCACAAAAAAACAAAAAGTAGAGAATTAAAAAAATAAATTTAAACAAAAACAAAAAATATAATTTTTTTTAACAGTATAAGATTGTCACACATATATATATGTGTGTATGTGTGTGTGTGTATGTGTGTGTGTGTGTGTGTGTGTGTGTGTAATTAATTTCCAAGTAATAGATATGTTAGGCTAGGTTTATTATATAGAACTAGCAAATATATGCACCCTCCGGGTGCAAGTATTTAAGTTTTAATATAATAAAATATCATGTTAAATTAGAAAGGCTAATGAAACTGAATAAGAATTCAGATAAAAATATTTGGAACAGAGGGGGTATAATCGGAAAATAGAACAACTTTGAAACTAACTGTTCCACCATTTTCCCTTACTCCCGTCTTTCAGTGGTAAATTTCCCTAATTTAACTATTTAGTTAAAATAGGAAGAAAAGAATTAAATTACAGTTATTTCTTTATGTTAATAGATTTCTGTTAAGATTTATTCCCGAGATTTTTGCTCATATTTATTAAGATAAAACCAAACAATTAGAAATCAATAATACTAAGCATATATTTATTAAAATCAATATTTTTAAGATCAATATGCAAATTAGCCTTCCCATTCACACTGTAAAACCGCTATTTTCGTTGAATATATAAAATAATTGCATGTTATCAGTATGCAGATATTGTTAACAGTCTTAATGATGTAAAACAATTTTACTAATAATTGAGGTTTAAATAAAAAAATAAAATCACGGAGAATGTGATGTAAATAACTAAGGGAATTGTGAATTTGAGTAGGAATATAGTTTCGGTTACAAACAGAAAAACACACAATCTCCATTATAATAAGATTTGTATTGAGGACTTTTGTAAAGAAAAAAGGACAACAGTATTAACCTTATAACCTTTCCATATTTGCCACACTATTCAATATATATATATAGATAGATAGATAGATATATCAGGACTTTTGTTAAAAAAAGGAATACAGAATTTACCTTTTAACCTTTCCATATTTTCAACACTATTCAGTATCTTTATATATATATATATATATATATATATATATATATATATATATACCATTGTATATGTGCATATGCATGCGCGAGGGTAAAGTTGCTATTTCTAAAGACTAATTATATTTGGGCAAGCAAACACAAAAGCGGTATTGCGTTGCCCGCTCCGCACCGAGACGTGCCTGTCACTTGAAAGAATAGGCACGGCGGTGACGTCATGTTTGTGAATGGCTACTATCACCAGAGGGCGCTTCCCTCCGAGAGGATCAATCAAAATTCGCTTCCGGTCCCTTTTGCCTTCGAATTGTAGTTAGAGACGGTGGGCAGTAATTTTTTTTTCTCGGATGCCTCAGAGTATATAGATAAAAGTATTCAGACGTAGAGGGTCTGTTTTAAAAAGTAACAAGACTAAAACTGTATTTAACCTCCCTGTCGGCTGGGGCTGTAGTTCACACTGGCCACACCTCTGCATCATTCCTGGCAAGTCCTCTTGACGACATCCAGTGTCCATACAAAGCTGATCAATGTAAGTTTGTGGTTAATTAAATCTGGTGTGTCCATATGTGGGTGTCCATATGAGAACGCCACTTATGAGTTCGTCCTTAATTCTCAAGCAATGTCTTGTTCGTCTTACCTCCTATCACATCTGAATAAGATGCAATAGCACAGCTTTTTTGTGAGGAGCTGTTTCCAGGATCAACATCCTTGTGTAACTTTCATTCATCTTCTTCTCCAATGATTCTGTTAAAGTCCAAGTGGTGCAGCTATATAGTAATATTGATACAGTTACAGTAACCATAATTAAGTCCTCTTCTTAACCAAGAGGCTAGGTTAGCTTATTGTCACGTGACTACCCAATACCAATAAATCGATTTTCTCTCTCTTCTCAACCGACCAGTCAGTCACCAATATTTTTTTAATAAAAGAGAAAAAAAATTCCAGGAAAAAGAAAATTCATTTTCTTGATCCCAGGAGTCAGATATCTGCGTTCCACTTTCCTACAATCAAATTTACTTAAAACAATTATTATCTCTTGTCATGATAATAATAATAATAATAATAAATAATAATAATAATAATACCCAACAAAATAGTAAATGTAGACTTTGCGGTAATAGAGATGATACTGTAAACCATGTACTCTGCGAATGTAGCAATCTAGCAGAACGGGAATACAAAACTAGACACGACTGGGTTGGGAAGGTGATTCACTGGGAATTATGCAAAAAATTAAATTTTGACCATACAACAAAATGGTATATGCATAAACCAGAATCTGTTCTTGAGAACGAAACGCATAAAATTCTCTGGGACTTTGAAATAAAACGGATCACCTTATCCCAGCAAGAAGACCAGACCTAGTGTTGATAAACAAAAAAGAAAGAACTTGTCAACTGGTGGATTTTGATCACAGGGTGAAGCTAAAGGAAAATGAAAAAATGGACAAATATCTGGGCCTTGCCAGAGAACTGAAAAAGTTATGGAATATGAAAGTGAAAGTGATACCAATTGTAGTTGGTGCACTTGGAACGGTCCCAAAAGGATTGAAAAGGGTCTGGAAAGTCTGGAATCAGAGGAAGGATTGAAACCATTCAGAACACTGCACTGCTGCAATCTGCCAGAATACTCAGAAGAGTCCTGGAGACCTGAGGAGACTTGCTGTCACTCAGACTCCAGTGAAAGACCATCAGCTAATGCTGATGTGAAAACTCAAAAGGAGTAAATAATAATAATAATCTGTACATATATAAAGGGCAATTGTGTTTATGTGTATGTCCGGAGGAAACTATGAAAATAAAAAAATTAACAACAATGTAAATATATATAAACATTCACTATCATCATATCTTGGTTTTTGAGCAAACATAATGAAGTTTTGATTATATTCATGAAGATAATAAAAAATAATATTTAAATGATAATAACTGATTTTTTTTTGTATTTAATGTTGTAAATAGTAGACATAACTTTTCTTTTCAAAGTGGCTGGAACAGCACAAGGTCTTTTTTTAAGTGGGGATTTTAATGGACATCCTGTGAGAAAGCAACTCACGATTCAGTAATAAGGAGAGACTAATTTTAAATAATCCCCCCCCCCTATACCAGTAATGCTGGGTTGCCACTTCTAGTACATATATAAAACGGCAGTTGTGTGTATATGTATATCAGTTGTGTGTGTCTGTATGAACAATTAACGACAAATTTATATACTAGCAAATTATATTTAAATATATACAACAAGGCAAATCCTTGCTCAGCATGGAGAATGTGATAATAGAGAGAATTATATTCGTGAAGATAATTGATAACAACATGGATTTTTTTTTCATTTAATATTTTAGATAGTAGACATTAACATTTCTTTTCAGAGTAGCTGGATCGATGCAAGGTCTATCTTTTTTACATATGGATCTGCGGGACTAAATTTAAAAATCCCCCTACCCAGGCGATGCTGGTGCCTGCTAGTAATAATAAAATGATGACAGATGCGTCAGGAAGAGTTTAGATGATTCCCTGACCGATACATCGGAAGTGTTGTAACCGCGGACGGGCACAGCCTCAATCGGGACGTAAGATGCGGGAACCCTTTCAGTCGCATTTTCAGGCACGCTTACTCGGTTGCCGAACCTCCCGGTGCAGGAGTTCCACAACTATTTAGCTGACCTCCCCCACCTTGGGGAGGCGGAAGCAGCTAGTTGTGAGGGGGGGTACGGTTTCTGAAGTCTGTAATGCGTTGAAGCAGGTCGGCCTCAACAAAGCTCCGGAACTGGATGGTTTACTCTATGAATTGTACTTGAGGATGTCGCACATTTTTGTCCCTATTCTGACGAATGTGTTCAACAATTGGTTTGCCTTGGAATCACCATCATCATCATCACCACTATCATTTCTTATGGGTGCTAGAAGGCGATGGCTGGGGTCTAATGTCCTGGGAATGACGTTAAACTCTATCTGATGGTGAAGTTCCAGTTGTAGAGATTTGGGGAATGTGGAGCACCCCTTCATCACCATTGCTCCCAGGTCCACTCTGACCCGGAGGGTAGTACCTGTTAGGGTTCCATCTATGGGTTAAATAGTAAATTGTGTTTATAAACCTTTTTAAAAAAATAAATTAAAATTAACAGTTTTATTACAAAATTTCTGGGTTCTGTTTTTTTGGGTCACCCTGTAACATTATGTTACTCAACTAAGTGGGGTTAGGGTTAGGGTTAGGGTTTAGGGTTGGGGTTCAGGATTAGTTAAATGGGATAATAAATAATTTGGGTTCTGTTTTTTCTGGGTCACCCTCAACTAGGAAATAACCGATTAGTGTGTGTGCGTGCGTGTGAGTGTGTGTATCGGTGTGTCCGTGCGAGTACGTATGTGTGTACATGTGTGTAAGTGTATGTGTGTGCGTATGTGTATGGGTGTGTATGTATGTGTTTGATTGATTCATTGATTGAATATACACAGAATAGGGACATACCAATTGGACAGCGGGGGGTGGAGGGTTTAGTGTCATTTTTATTTTGTTTTGTTATTTTTTTTTTGTTGTTGTTGAGGGGGGGTTGTTTTTTTGTTTTTTGTCGCTATCGATTATGGCATTCGTCTACTTCAAAAGATGTCGCCTTCTCACGACCGGAAGCGGTCGATTGCACATGCGCAGACATCTACAAATGGGCATGATGGAAAAATTTTTAATTACATTTTTTCTCTCTTGGCGTCTTAAGTGAGAAGGGAAAGAAGCCGACTTCGATATATATATACATATATATATATATATATACAAAATTTAACCGCTTGGGTCACCCATTGAGCTCTGGTTAGATAATTGGGATTAGGGAAAAGTGAGTTTGCAAAGCAAATTGAATCTTTTTTAAATAAATTCGTCCGGAGAATTTTTAAAATAACATTAAAATCATTTTGTAAGCTTTCTAAGAAAAGGAACGTTTGACTTAATTTAAATTCATTAAGAGCCAAGATGTTGGCCAGGCTGGTTGCTTATGAAACTGAACATACAAATACGTCTCTCTCTCTCTCTCTCTCTCCTCTCTCTCTCTCTCTCTCTCTCTCTCTCTCTCTCTCTCTCTCTCTCTCTCTCTCTCTCTCTCTCTCAGAAACTAAAATATAACCAGGAGGTAATCAAGAAATACATAGAGAGGGGAAAAGTGATAGGCAGAATGTGAGGTAAGAAAAGTGTAAGTTTTTTTACTTAATTGCAAATTATGACTAATTAGAACCAATTAAAATGGAATGTTCTTCAAACATAACACAATCCTAGAACTTTAATACATTAAACTAATAAAAAGCCTTTAGGAGACAAACATTGATTCTCTTCGCTCTAGTATAATATATATATATATATATATATATATATATATATATATATATTCTTAAGACATGTGTTATTGAACAACACGGAGTATTCTTTTTTCATTTTTTGTATGGATATTTTTTCCAGTCTTCTGTCTATTCTTTTTGAATCTGGATCGAGTTGATTCATGATATTTTTCATACTGATTTCCCGAGCGCTTTCGACTGTTTCTCCAGTCGTATTCATGGGGTTATGTAATTTGGTTTTTAGTTAATTTTTAGTTTTGTTATCTATGCTTTTATCAAATTCAGAAAGTCTATTATTTTTTTAAGAGGGGGGTTAGTTAAGTGTTAGTTATTGAAAATATTTAATACGTTGTCTCCGACTTTAAATGCTATTTTATTAATGTTAGGTTTTTATTTTTAATGCATATGGCTTCTAGGATCTGTAGGCGTTTCTTATTGTTATTTTTGTAGATAATTTTAGTATTTTCGTTTAAGATTTTTTTAATTTCGGGGGATCGATTTTGGATTTTTCTGGGTGTTTTTTTAATAAAGTGTTGTTTTATGGAGCTTGTGTCGGAGAGATGGTATGTGAGACGGCGGGATAGTGTTGTTGTTGTATGGCCAATGTAAGTATTAGTGTATAGTTTATTTTCTGAGAGGCACTCTCGGAATGGGCAAATGAATTTATATACTACGTTTGTTTGGCTTAGGAGATTTTTAGGGGAGTCTGTGTTATTTTTAATGAGGAGGTTTGATGTTTTGAATTTGGTGTAGTAAATAATTAGTTTTATTTTCTGTTGTTGATCGACGGGTTTGATGTGTCTATGTATGATGTTGGTTATTACATGTTCGTCAGATTTGTAGTTTTTGTGTATTTGATTTCGGTAATATAGATTGATTTTGTTATTATTATTGTTGGGGTTGTTATTGTTATTTTTGTGGATGGTATGCAGGTATAGTTTTATTTGTTGATCTACGGTTTTGTTAGGGAAGTTATTATTTACGAGGGTTTGTTTAATATTAAGAAGTTCTTTATAAAATATTCTTTTGGATGAGGAAATGTAGAAGGCTCTATGAATTAGATTTTTAATGAGGGCTATTTTATATTTAAGGGGGCATTCACTATGGTAATTAAGTAATGAGGAGTTTTGGCTGGTTGCTTTTTTATATATTGATGTGGTGAATTCCTTGTTACTGGAATCGGTAAGTACGTCTAGGAAGGGATTTTTTTTGTTTATATTATGTTCTATTGTAAATTTTAGTACAGAGTTTTTTTCGAGGGTGCATTTTAATTTTTTGAGTTGTATATATATATATATATATATATATATATATATATATATATATATATATAAGTAAAGTTGACAGTGTGCCTATTATCAGTATCAGCCGGACACCGAGAGAGCCTATCCCCCTTTCGCTAGCGCAAGACCAGCAGGATTGTTTTGAGTTTTAAAAACTCATTTTTATCTACTTATCCCATAGATGGAATCATGATAAATATTACCACTCCGGGTTAGAGTGAACCTTGGGGTAATTGCACCGAAGGGTTACTCCACAATCTCCAGAGCTCCAGAACTGATGCAGTTTAACGTCAAACCCAGAACACTAAGACCCTCAACCATCGCCTACTAGCACATATTTGATAAAAAGGGTTGGAGCTTTGCCATAAGAACATTACGGTCAGGACAATCATATCTTATTATAATGGAGATTGTGTGTTTGTCTGTCTGTAACCGAAACTATATTCCTACTCTAGTCACAATTCTCTTAGTTATTGACATCACATTCTCCATGATTTTATTTTTTATTTAACCTCAATTGTTAATAAAATTGTCTTACATTATTAATACTGTTAACTATGTCTACATACTGACAACATGCAATTATATTTATATATACAACAAAATAGCGGTTTACAATGTGAACGGAAAGGGCTAATTTGCATATTGATATTAAAAAATCGATTTTAATAAATATGTGCTTAGTATTATTGATTTCTAACTGTTTGGTTTTATTTAATAAATATAAGTAAAAATCTCGGGATAAATCTTAAAGAAAATCTATTAACAAAAGAAATAACTGTCATTTTATTCTTTACTTCCTATTTTAAATAAATACTTAAATTAGAAAATTTACACTGAAAACACGGGAGTAAGGGAAAATGGTAACAGTTAGTTTCAGTTGTTCTATTTTTAATCATACCCCCCTCTGTTTCAAAATTTTTTATCTGATTCTTATTCAGTTTCATTAGCCTTTCTAATTTAATACAATATTTTATTACATTAAAACTTAAATACTTGCACCCGGAGGGTGCATATATTTGCTAGTAGATATAATGACTATTGTCCTCATCTTCATTGGTATTTGTAAAACGTTTCGGCCGATGTGGTAAAACTTAAAAATTAGGTTTATAATTTCCCAGAATTCATACATATAGTGTAGTGGATAAAGGCGTTGTGTTAAGACAGTTCTAAGTGACAGTTATTTCTAGACTGCAGGTTCAGTCCTGGTCAACGGTGACAGTAACATAGAATAATAATTAACACAGCTTAACACCTGTACCCCAGCTATGGTTAGCGGAATGAGAACAGGATACCCCTGTGGACTAAATAAAGGGTTAGGTTCAAAGTTCCGTGATGGCTCCCGATTACGACAAGAAGGTTCTCGAGTTCGAGAAGGTTCTCGAGTCCGACAAGAAATGCCTGAAGAAGCCAAAACGTTGTACAAATAACAATGAAGATGAGGACAATAGTCCAAATAATAAAATTTTTTAAATCTTGTTTTAATCTTTCCATATGGTAGATAAATAAATTCGTTTTTGTTTTTGTTTTTTTTTTTTTTCTTTCGGTGAGAAGTCTTTCTCCTAACCCTATGAAGTAGATGCGTGGTGTGTGGCTCGATAATATGTATCATATATGCTAGAGCTTGAAGTAACCAGTCGATTGATCGGCGGCTGCTTCTCCGATCGCTCGTATAGCCCAAGCAATTGGAGCGTAGCATGTCATGGACTGCACAGCCACCAGAGTTCCATCCTTAAGCTTATTTCCGTCTACTAAAGACGATGGCGTAGTGTCCCTTTTTTTCTGCAACGACGTAAGTAGCTGAACAGACCAATTTTTGAATGGCAATCTCTGGTGTAGTGATTGCAAACAAACAGTGAGTTGTGGAGTTGCTGCTGTCTCTCCTTCCTTTTGGCTCTCTTTTCTGTGGCGGCTTCTTTCCTCTCTTTTTCACTCCTTTTCGTTCCTTGTCTGACGAGAAGGTGCCAGGTGACACGGTCTTCTGCACAAACCTCCCATATGTTGGTGTTAATGTGGCATGTCTTCATGTCCCTCTTGCAGACATCTTAAAGCACAGGCGTGGTCTCCCTACTGGTCGGGTGCCATCTACTAATTCACCATACAGTAGATCTTTGGGGATGCGGCCTTTGTCCATCCTCCTGATGTGACCAAGCCAACGCAGGTGTCTCTCGCAGATGATGGCGGGCAGGATGTTTATATTTGCTCGTTCCAGCACGTCTGTGTTGGGCACTTTGTCCTGCCAGTGTATGCATATATAGCCCAGAGCTATATATATATATATATATATATATATATATATATATATATATTATGTGCTTAATTGAAGTTGCACCTAATTTTGAAAATTAATTAATTAATAACTAATTAATTAGGTGGGCATACCTATTCAAATGTAAGGCTAAACAAATCGAGAAAAATCAATCTCCGTATGTACATTTCGGCCTATTAGGCCTCATCAGCAGATTTATAGACAAGAAGACCGCCTTGTGCGTCATTCGAACCCTGACTGTCAAGCTGACAGGCGAGGACCGTAACCAATACACCAACCGGCCTTTCTCATATTTTCCGTATTAATTATTAAATTAATTAATTTTCAAAATTAGGTACGACTTCAATTAAGCACATAATCTCCCAAAAATTGTCGGCTAAAAAAGCCATATCAAAACACACCGTTGTTTATTTACCTCTCATATATATGGTGCCCCCAAAAAGACAGGCCTGACTTTTTAAAAAGTCTGTTTTTTCGATCACCCTGTATATATATATATATATATATATATATATATATATATATATATATATATATATATATATATCTTCATACAATGACTGCTATTTACACAGTAGCATTGCAACCAACAAAGCCTTCATCAGATGATGACTCTGGGTTCAGGCATAGTTTTTTCGGGGCCGAAGCATCATTACCACTAACCCAGAGCACCCCAGCAGTATCTCACGATACCACCAGACTTTGTCGGTTTGATGTCACAATATAGAGACTGCCATATCCACGCTGATGCGGTTAGAGCTTTCTCCTGAATCTTTTTTAAGTATTTTCTCTTGTCTGGTGGAGAAAGTCCAAGTTTAGACAAAAATGCCGAGGTTGAGTTGGTAATAAATCCCCGACATCCGACTTCAATGGGAAATACATTTGTTATCCATCCGTTTTTGACGCATTGTTCACGTAGGTCTTCATATTTTTCCAACTTCCGCTGATGGGCCCAATCAAGATTTTCTTCAAATATATAACGATACAATTTGTCTTTTAATATATGTATGTGTGTGTTGTGTGTATATATATATATATATATGTGTGTGTGTGTGTGTGTGTGTGTGTGTGTGTGTCCCCTATCGAGAACGACGTACAACTGCTTAGTTACGTATAAAGGATCGGTAACTTAGCAACCGCTGGTGCCAATGCGAAACAAATTTCACTTTGATATAAACAACAAAGCAACTATTTGTATGTATCTATCCAACCCCTCCATTACGTATATGGCACAAGGACATTTTTAAGCGGAGTATAGCTGGTTTGAATTTAGAGTTTTCCTTTTCCTATCCCAGTTGCCGTTACAAGGTTCAAGAAACTCAGTCTGCTTTACTGTTTACCCATAACACTCGTTGATTCGTTGGTTGGATTTTACGGCATGCAAACCCTTGTTGGGTTATCTTATGCCGAAGACATTTTGTTTTATTCATTCTTATTGTGTATTCAATTTTTTTAACTCAACTTATAAATAAATTTTTAAAACTAATTTTTTTATTTCAACCCATATATGGGACCCCTAACAGAAACTAGCACTCCAAATCAGGGTGGACCGGGGAGTGATGGGAATAAATGGTGCTCCACATTCCCAAAAGTTCCAGAATTGGAATTTCACTAGATGCAGTTTAATGTTATACCCAAGACACTAAGACCCTCAGTCAGCTCCTTATAGCACATATATGATAAAAAGGGTTGGTGGGTTTCTCATAAGAGCAATCGGGTTGAGAGGTGGTGCTGGAGCTTGACATGACCAGCCGATTGGTCTGAGGGGTCCTCTCCAACCGCCCGTCTAGCCTAAGTAAGGGCCTAAGTGGTGTGTTGCATGTCATGGACTGCTCAGCCAACAGGGTTCCATCCTTATATATCAGGGGTCACCACCCTTGGCTAACAGGTAGCATCATAGGGGATTTTACCCCTCTACAAGGGGGGCAGTCGGTATATTTTATAGCCCCAGCCGGCAGTGCGGTCCACAACATCCTGAATGCGTTGTTTATCAAAATGACATGATTCAGTAGTGAGTAATTCACTACCGAAAAGTTGATATCCCATAAAACAAAACAACTAACAACCAGCATTTAAATTATTATTTAAAACTAGCAAATATATGCACCCTCCGGGTGCAAGTATTTAAGTTTTAATGTAATAAGATATTATATCAAATTAGAAAGGCTAAAGAAACTAAATAAGAATGCAGATAAAAAGATTTGAAACATAGAACAACTGAAACTTACTCGTCCATCACTTCCGTCTTTCATTGCTAATTTTTTCTAATTTAACTATTTAGTTAAAATAGAAAGTAAAGAATAGAATTACAGTTATTTTCTTGTTAATGGATTTCTTTTAAGATTTATCCCCGAGATTTTTGCTCATATTCATTAAGATAAAACCAAACAATTAGAAATCAATAATACTAAGCACATATTTATTAAAATCAAATTTTAATATCAATATGCAAATTAGCCTTCCCGTTCACATTGTAAACAGCTATTTTGTTGTATATATAAATACAATTGGATGTTATCAGTATGTAAATAAAGCCAGCAGTATTAATAATGTAAAACAATTTTTATTAATAATTGAGGTTTAAGATAAAATAATAATCATGGAGAATGTAACGAAAATAACTAAGGGAATTGTGACTTGAGTAGTGATATAGTTTAGGCTACAGACAGAAAAACTCGCCATCTCCATTATTATAAGATACAATTTAAAATATTCCTCAGAATTTGTCTTACAAATTAAATTTTAAGTTTTATGATTTTATTCTTTCTTGTGACAATCATCGAACAATGTTTTCTATTTATAAGTCAATAAACATCGCTGAGAAAGTTAACTCTTATAGTTTATAGTGCAAATTTATCAGTTCTTAAAAATTAGCATGTTTAAATATCATAGATTTCATAGGTGACATTTGAACTTTTATGATAATTGTTGTTTTGTAATTAATACTAATGCTAAAAAAAAGTCTTCATTTTTTAGAGAACTACTGAAACGTTGACGGACCTGATCATCTGGAACCCCCCCCCCCCATCTAATTTTTTTTTCTTTCAATGGATTATTATCGATTACAGACCAATCTATCAGATGGTAAAAAAAATTTCTTAAAAGTTCTTTATTTTTTTAGTTTTCAGGGGTGCTCATTTCCTCGTATAAGTTTATAGTAAATCGATCCCCCATATCGGAACCGCTCTACCTTAACAGTTGGGCTGAACTTGCACAAAGATGTCAAAATTAAGGTGACCCAGAAAAAACAGAACCCACAAATTTTGTAATAAAACTGTTAATTTTAACTATGGGGATCTAGGGTTTAGGGTTTAGGGTTAGTTTAATGGGAAAATGAATAAATAATTTGGGTTCTGTTTTTTCTGGGTCACCCTGTATACCGTTGACCCAGAAAAAACAGAACCCACAAATTTTGTAATAAAAATTAATTTTAACTAGGGGGTTTAGGGTTAGGGGTTAGGGGGTTGGATTAGGATTAGGATTGGGTTAGTTAGAGTTAGAGTTGGGTTTAAGGTTAGTTTAATGGGAAAATAAATAATTTGGGTTCCGTTCGAACGGTTCCGATTTGGGGATCGATTTACTAAAATGAGCACCCGTGAAAACTAAAAAAATAAAGAACTTTTAAGAATTTTTTTTTTTTTTTTTTTTTTACAATCTGATAGATTGGTGTGTAATCGATAATAATCCACTGAAGGAAAAAATTTTTTTAATTAGATTTTAATTAGGGTTCCAGATGATCAGGTCCACAAAAACGTTTTTAAACAATGTGTTTTTAAAATACTATCTTAAGTTTAAGCAAAAATAGATATTGCAATACGAAGAATTTAAGTTTTCGATTCTCAGCTTCATTTTAAACTCAACATGTGAATTGTTGTCATGTACAAAAAATTGTTTCAAAACAAGTTTATGGTTACTTTTTCATTTGAATAAAATGGTGAAATCTTTCAACTGCTAATATGAACACAATTTTAATTCTGATCTTCTGTTATCATTAGAGTTTTTTAAGGGCTAAAAGTAAAAATAAAATAAAATTGACAAATACTTATTCATAGATTGGTCGGAGCAGATTTTTAGCAATTTTTTGTGAAGGGGGGTTAAAATTGTTTTGTAAAAACAAGGATTTTTCATCAAATTGGGTATACTTACAAGAACGTGTATTATATTAAATAACAATATTTTTGTTTATCTTATTTTCCTTTCCTTACATGTGTCTAATTCGGTTGTAATTTAAATATATATTACATTGTTAAGTTTTTCTGTTCTATTAGGTACATGTGATGTTACAAAATTTACAACAAAAATATATATATATACAAACAAATACTTTCAATTTGTTGTATAGTAATATGTAATAATTTCAAACTATAAAACAGAAAATACAAATCCTGAAATATACAAATTCTCAATGATTTTAGTTTCAAGAATTATTTTCCTCTTACCCACTCTCTAACTACTGTCTTCCACTTTCTCTCTCACTCCCTGGTGTTCCAAATTTCATTTTAGTCTGGTCATGGACCGGGTACTTTAGCTAGTTATATATATTATTAATTATTACAATATTATATTTTAAGAATTATTGCGAAATAGTTCAATATGTAAAAAGTATAATAATCTGGATTTAACTATCTCTCTTGAAAAAATAGCGTTATCGCGTCCACGTGCTCACCCCTATATCTTTCTCTTACCCTCTTCCTTCTTTCTTTCTTGTTATATTTTTCTATGTAGCATGTCTTTTTTTCTTCCCTTTCTTTGTGATAAAAACGGAATGGCCAATTATCTAGCTGAGGGGACGACATTCATGAGAAATAAGAATTCGATGGTTAAGCAACACCATACAATCAGGATTTAGCCAATCATTAAAATAGACCCGAACTCCCTTTTTTTCTTTGTCATATTGATAAAGGGTTATATGTACCTCAACAGTCTCTTTTTGGAGCCGGTTTGATTCCGGTCCTCACCAACTCAGCACAACTTGGATAATCTATGCCGTTAAGTAGAAAGCTGACGGAAGGTGTGGAGCCCCACCTAAGCAAAAACTAAAAGCTCATAAACTCCCTCTCTGTCCGACTGATACCGACAATAGGCCACTGCACCGAATTTACTTTTTACTATCAGCAGATGCCGTCCACAAGTATATTTTAACGCGATTCCCTAACCTCTAGGCATAAAATAACCTAAACGGGTTGAAATGCCATTAAAATCAATCAACCAGAGGTATCTTTATAGAAAAAAAACCAAGCCTCGTTATCGATCCGATTATAGACATTCGAATAAGGACAGCCCGGAAATTTTATGACTTATTTCCAAGCGTTTCAAAGAATTACCAGGAAAAAAAGAAATCAAATTTATACTTTAGACGGTGGTGACAAATGGAATAATACCATAAAGTTATGGCTCAATCATCATCATCATCATCATGATGAAAGTAGCTAATCCTAATTTCTCTAATCTCCCCCTGTAACTGTAATCTTTTTTACTATTTTTGTCACTCTTCTTTGTATGCTGTTCAATCTCAACACTGCAATTTCTATCTGTAGACACAGGAATCCAGGCCTGAGTACAATATTCTATATGAGTTCTCATTAAGGTTTTGTTTATTTAAAAAAAACATATTTGCCTCCCTTGAAATAAAATTGGGAAATTAGCTTACCCACTCCTTGGCAGCTGTATTGCTTACTATATGGTTTTTAATAATATCTTATAAAGAAATATTACGGGTATTAATTCAAAATAATCTTCGAGAAGAGACGCCATCTGCGAACAATTGTCACGCTAATTTACAGACAGAAATAACTGTGTTCAATATAAAGATTTTATTCTTTTCTTTTTAATAGTAATAATAAAAAAAGATAAAAAAGGACAAAAATTCTCTAATCACTCCCTGTGACTGTAATCTTTTACTCTTTTTATTATTTTGTCGCTCTTCTTTGTATGCCATAGAATCTCAATATTACACTTCAATTTCAATGTCTAGGCACTGGGCCAAGGCCTGAATACAATATTGTAATTTCTCCAATCACTCCCTGTGACTGTAATCTTTTACTCTTTTTATTATTTTTGTCGCTCTTCTTTGTATGCCATAGAATCTCAATATTACACTTCAATTTCAATGTCTAGGCACTGGAGCCAAGGCCTGAGTACAATATTGTAATTTCTCCAATCACTCCCTGTGACTGTAATCTTTTACTCTTTTTATTACTTTTGTCGCTCTTCTTTGTATGCCCTAGAATCTCAATATTACACTTCAATTTGTATGTCTACACACGGTAGCCCGGCCATTAGTACAATATTCTATATGAGGTTTTATTATTAGCTTATCCACTCCCTGGTATCGGTAAGTTCTTATTATACGGTTTTTTAACAATGACTTAGAAAGAAATATTATGGCTATTGATTAAATGTAATCTTCGAGAAGAAACGCCATCTGGGAACAATTGTCACACTAATTAGCAGACAGAAGTAATTGTGTTCAATATAAAGATTTTATTCACTCATTTTTTTAATTAGAATAAAAAAAAAGAAATAAAAATAGAAAAAAAAAACAATCTGCCTTGATCTCCCGGGATTACCAATATCGATTTTGTGACGATTAGTTTTCTCTGATTGGCCGACCGGCGGTTTTTTAAACTTCGTCTTTCTTTGTAGTGTGAATAAAATTGGATTTTAACTAAAGTTGTTAGATTTCGACTTTAACGTAATTGTTCCGTTCCAAAACTTCTTTTCGCACCTGCCATAACGTATAATTTTATTAAGAATTTCAATCTATTTCTTGTTCAGATAAAGATAAGTATAAAAAGATTCTGGAACATTTTAATTTTAAACTAATTATATAATTAGCATATTTATCTATCTATTTAATGCACTTAATACCTATCTCAGAAAGAAATAAGTAGTTCTTTATTTGTCTACTAGCAGCAGCTACCCGGCATCGCCAGCGTAAAGGGGGATTTTTTTTAAGTTAGTCCGCAGATCCATTATTACTGAATCGTGCGTTGAATCCTCGTGAGATATCCCATTTAAATCCCTATGTAAAAAAAAGACCTTGCATTGATCCAGCTACTCTGAAAAGAAATGTTAATGTCTACTATCTAAAATATTAAATGAAAATAAAAATCCATGCTGTTATCATTTAAATTTTATTTTTTAAGTATCTTCAATAATATAAATGAAATCTTCATTATTTTTGCTCAAAGACCAAGCCCTGGTGATATTTAATGTGTATATATATTTACTTTGTCATTAATTGTTTTATTTTCGAAGTTTCCTCCAGACATACAGATTCTCACAACTGCCCTTTATATATGTACTAGAAGAGGCTACCCGGTGTTGCCTGGGTAGTGGGGAAGGTAACAAAGTTAGTCTCACAAATCCATTATTATTGAATCGCGAGTTCGATCCTCGTAGCATGCCCCATTAAAATCCCTATGTAAAAACAAAACGTTGCGTTGATCCAGCCACTCTGGAAATAAAAAGTAATGTCTACTATTTAAAATATCAAATGCAAAAAGAATCCATGCTATTATCATTTAAATTTTATTTATTAAGTATCTTCACTAATATAAATCAAACCTTCATTATTTTTGCTCAAAAACCAAGCCCTGGTGATATTTAATGTGTATATATATTTACTTTGTCATCAACTGTATTATTTTCAAAGTTTCCTCCAGACATACATATACACACAACTGCCCTTTATATATATGTATAGATATAGATAGATGATAATAATTTTTTGAATTGGTACTTCACTAGATGCACGTTAACGTCATACCCATAAAGACTAACAAAATTAAATAAGAACGCATATAAAAAGATTACACTTATTTTAATCAGTTTCTATATAAAATCATTCATCGGATAGATTTTAATATACTGGAGATTAAAACAATAATATCAGAGATCAATAGCAGGAAGTAATTATTTATTAAACCCGGTTTTGTTAAAACCAGTATGTGTCGTTAATCTCCACATGCATTACCTGCCCCCTCGATTTAAAGGGACAGGGCTGGGTTTATTGCCTAGTGCCTGAGGCGCCCCCTTGAGGGGAAATGCTGATGGGATCAACGCATTTTTACACCCACCACCCATAAGTCACAGCTTATGGGTGGTCCCACATTAATAAGGCCTTGTACCTAACTCGTACACGTGATGTACGTGGTAAATACCACTAATAACATTGGCTGATTTGAGGCAAATCTAACTAATATTTTCATAGAGACATCGTTAATGAATAAGATTTATACTATATATTAATGATTTTGACTATAAATTAAATATTAGGTTGTTACAAATATAATGACCGATTGAAGTGCTCGGTTTTGAAATGTCATTTTTGAAAAATAGGGGCCTTCAAAGATGAACATGCCTAAACATGACCTTCGCCTTCGTAAAGGATCCACTTTTCGTCACAAGTGACTATTCGGTCAAGAAAGGGGTCATTGGTGTTACGCATCGAGCACACTTCAAACCGCCTAAGTTTTTGGTGCTCATTGAGTTCATGAGGAACCCATTTATCGAGCTTTTTTCACCTTTCCAATACTCTGTAAATGGTGGGAAACTGTTGCAATGCTGACACAAAGTGTCTGAGACATTTCTCTGACACTTTGTCGTGGATTTTGCTCAAAACTGCCTGTAATTGTTCATTGTCAAGACTGCATGTCCGTCCTCTACCTTCTTCATTTTCAAGACTCTCATCTCCACTGCGGAATTTCTGGAACCACCTTCATACAGTCCGATCACTTGTGGATTCATCTCCCCATGCTTTGTTGATATTGGCAGCAGTTTCGGAGGCATTGTGCCCAAGCTTGAACTCATGCAACATAAGAAGGCGAAGGTCATGTTTAGGCATGTTCATCTTTGAAGGCCCCTATTTTTCAAAAATACTTTCTATCTGAAAATAAATCAAATTTTATTTTTGAGCACATATTAATTATATATGCAAAAATTCACCTGAAATAAACAACAAATTCTATGTTAAAATGACATTTCAAAACCGAGCACTTCAATCGGCCATTATTTTTGTAACAACCTAATACTCATTGATAATGTTACACAATTCCCGAGGCGATTACAGACAGACACCGAATCTCCATTGTACTAAGATGTTTGTAATTTTTGAAAGCTTTCGGTATTGTGCACTGAATCAGTGTGAGAGTGTGTGTGTGAGAGAGAGAGAGAGAGAGAGAGAGAGAGAGACTGTGTGTGTGTGTGTGTGTGTGTGTGTGTGTGTGTGTGTGTGTATGTGTGTGTGAGAGAGAGAGAGACCGCTACCTTACGGCGGCAGGGGATCCCCACGGATAGATTAAACTAACGTCTGTCTTTGAAGGTATGTCGAATAAAAAGAGTGCTAAATTTGCGTTTCTTTTCTTGTTAGCGCCACCTAGCAACCGTTCAGAGAACTACTCCTGCAAGGGTAGGTAATCCCCATACACTGCATAATCTTTATCTGAGAAAAAGTACAGCAGAAACTAAATTGTGGATTATTGTAGATTAGGGTATTAATGCAACTGTGAAACGGTTTTTTTTTAAAAAGGGGATTTTTTTAGCAAAGGGACAAAGTATGTTTAGGAAAGCCCCGGGATTTAAAAAAACAGAAGAATTGAATGAAATTAAAGAAAAAAGCAGCACCACTAATAACGGATGTTGGTTGTATTTTACGGCATGTCAACACTTGTTGGGTTATTTTGTGCCGAAGATTTTTTTGTTTCATTTGATGATTATTCAAATCTTTCCTTTTAAACTCAATTTTTTAAACACATTTTTTCAAACTTATTATTTTCTATTTAACCCATATATGGGACACTAACAGGTACTACCATTCCGGGTCAGTGGCCCTGAGAGTAATGGTGATAGTCCTCAAAGTTCCAGAATTGGAATTTCACCATTTTTATTCGTCTAAGACCGAATTCTTTATCTATACTATGAAGGAGTGTCAAAAATTATCCGTGCTCTTGTTTTATGGAAGCCGAGCTTATCGTGGATGATTTGATAGGCAGAACTATTACTAATATGCAGAGAACAAGCTACATCATCAATGATAACTCGCCCGTTCGCCAATACCGTCTCTCGAATTTGTTAAATCTTCTCATCAGTGGTGGAGGTTGACGGGTGTCCTGCACCCTCTTCGTGCGTTACGCTTGCCGGTCCCTTTTGAACTTTTCTGTCCACTCATATACACATTTACGCAGTAGTGCATGTAGACCATGCGCCTCCACTTCTTGCACATATATGATAAAAAGGATTGGTGCTTGCCATAAGGGCAATAGAGTTGGGACAATCATATAGGTGCTAGGGCTTAACGTGACCAGCTGATTGATCGGAGGCGGCTCTCCGACCGTCCTCCTAGCCTAAGTAAGGGCCAAAATGGAGTGTTTCATATCATGGACTGCTCATCCACAAGGATTCTGTCCTTAAGCATCACGGGTTGTCATCCACGGCCAACATGTAGCCCCATTGGTGTGGGGTTCCTACTCATCTGCAGAGGTACAGTTGACGTATTCTACATACCCAGCCGACAGGGCGGAATAATACAGGAGCTTATAAAACAAATTAGAGATAGTTTTGACGCATGACAATTCCTACTAGCAGGACCTGTGGATATACCACAGTATGATAATTTAATTGATATGTTTATTTAAAAGACTATTGCAAAATAATTCAATATGAAAAACGTATAATAATCATGATTTAATATTATCTGCGTTATTTGGACTATTGTCCTCATCTTCATTGTTATTAGTACAACGTTTCGGCCGATACACCCTCCGGCCTTCTTCAGGTATTTCTTCTCGGACTCGGGAAACTTCTCGGACTCGAGAACCTTCTTTTCGAACTCAGGAACTTTCTTGTCGTAATTGGGAGCCATCACGGAACTTTGAACCTAACCCTTTATTTATTCCACGGGGGTATCCTGTTCTCATTCCGCTAACCATAGCTGGGGTAGGAGTTGTGTTAATTATTTTTCTAACTGCCTCTACTCAGGATTGAACTCGGGTTCCAGAGATAACTGTCACTTAGAACTGTCTTAACCTAACTGCCTTATCCACTCGGTCATGTGTCCAATTGGATCAGATTGAAAAAAAAAACAATATGAGTCTAGGTAAAAAATCATACATAAGTAAATAGGTAGATATTCTAGCCAAATCAAGACATTAGGTTTATAAGTTCCCAAAATTCACACTCAATTGTCACTCATTGGAACCCGAATCCGACAAGAAATACCTGAAGAAGGCCGGAGTGCATATCGGCCGAAACGTTGTACAAATAACAATGAAGATGGGACAATAATCCGAATAACGCAGATAATACTAATCTTCAAGCCTCATCTCAAACATTCAGGGAAATAATCATGATTTAACTCGATTTGTTTAGCCTTACATTTGAATATGTATGCCCGCCTAATTTATTAATTATTAATTAATTAATTTAAAAAATTATGTATGACTTCAATTAAGCGCATATTCTCCCAATAATTGTCGGCTAAAAAAAGCCATATCAAACACATTGTTTGTTTGTTTACTTCTCATACTGTCATGTAGTAAAGTCACCATAAGTAGAATAAAACCTACTTCGAATATGCACTTTCATTTCCTCCATTGTAGGCGCGAGATCATAGATTAAATGCGCACCCTTTCCCTACTGAAATAAGAATGACAGAAGTCAGTATTTAATCAGGTAATTTCCGGATGCATTTAAAATATTAGAAGTTTGAAAATGCGCACTAGCAAATAGGTTTTTTTTTTAAACGGAAATTATATATGACTCAACTCAATACTTTACTGAGTTCGACTGTTGCTGTTGTGTTTACGGCCCTTCCTTTAAGAGGCGTGGTGTTCTTTCCAAATAGGACTGTGGCGTATTTTTTTTCTTTCTGTGGTAACCCCGAAAGAAAGAATCGAACGCAAATCAGATTTGTTCTCTTGTCAAACAACAATTTTATTATCGCCGTTGATCTCACTAGTAGTAACAGCCATCACAAAGCGAGAGGTAGGGAGAAAACTGTTGCTTACCCGATATCTGGCAAATCAGAAAGAAAGAAAGAAAGAAAGAAAGAGAGAGAGAGAGAGAGAGAGAGAGAGAGAGAGAGAGAGAGAGAGAGAAAAGTGCGACGGGCGAGATATTCTAACTATTCGGTTGCATTCCGGCTGATGTCATGCGTGTTCTGTCACTGTTTCCTGTCTCTCCGGGTCTCTTTGGTTCTCTGATCTGAATTCTTAAAAAAAATCATAATCTCCTAAACATTTCAATTATCTATTATATATTATATAAGTAAATGGGTCTCTGATCTGAATTCTTCCAAAGCTGAGGGTTTTTTTTTATAATCTAAACATTTCAATTATCTATTGAATTATTCTAATCGTTTTTACGCACGTCAGCATTTAATCCTAAATCAGCTGATTATTAATGACGTGTATTCTGCCATTCCAACATTCATTTTGTGTGTTCCATTATCCCAACCAAATTTTTCTTTAAGATATTTCATCATTCTTTAAGATTATTTTCATTCAGCCAAATATCTCTTCAACATTATTTTTCTTTCTTTTCTCTTTCCTTCCGAATCCAAAAAAAAACTAAATCATAAATTACAAACTACTAAATAAAAGATTAGTTCACATATTAAATAGACAGGTGCTGTGTGAAAAGAATTTACTGGTACTTTGACTTAAAAGTACCACAACTTATGGGTTTTCTGGGTTACAAACTATCACTCGTCCGATTTGTTGCTTTGTGTCACAAGCTAAAATTTGAGTTACAAGCAAGCTTCACATACGCTTATGTTAATAAGTTCAATAAAAACATTTCCATATTTATTACGCCAAAAGAAAAACTGGGCTTTTTTCTTTAATATCCTTAACATTTTGATCATTTATTAAATTCTAATCGGTTTGGCGCACGTCAGCATTTCCCAAAAATATCAGCTGATTATTAGTGACGTATTTTCGGCCATTCCAGCATTGGAATTTTGCAATTATTCTGGTTGTTTTCAACCAAATATTTCTCTCACATTGTTTCAGATTGTTTTCATTACAATCAAATATCTATTCAACATTATTTCTTCTTTCTTTTCTTTTTCCCGCCCTGTCGGCTGGGGTGTTAGACTGTACCTCTGCAGAGGGGTAAGACTCCTCCAATGGGGCCACCTGTTGGCCATGGGTGGCGACCCGTGATGCTTAAGGATAAAGCCCAGGTGGATGAGCAGTTCATGACATGCAATACTCCACTTTAGCCCTATCTTGGGCTAGACGGGCGGTCGGAGAGGCCCCCTCCGATCAATCGGCTGGTCACGTCAAGCCCTAGAACCTATATGATTTTCCCAACCCTATTGCCTTTATGGCAACCCCCAACCCCTTTTTATCATATGGGTGCTAGAAGGCCGTGGCTGTGGATGTCCTGGGAATGACGTTAAACTCTATCTGATAGTGAGGTTCCAGTTTTGGAGGTTTGGGGAATGTGGAGCACCCCATTCATCACCATTGCTATCTGGTCAACTCTGACACGGGTGTAGTACTGTTAGGGTCCCATCTATGGGTTAAATAGAAAAATGTATTATAAAAAATTGTATTATCCATTAAGAATTGATTTATTTCAAAACTTTATCGGCATTAAATGACCCACTGAGGTTGATATGCCGTAAAACAAAACAAACCAAATTTTCTCTTTCCTTCCGAATCAAAAAACATACAACATAAACTACAAACTACTAAAATAATTATTTAAGATCCTTAATTATTTTCGGTGACAAAAAAAGAAAGTTCTAAAGAGCTGAATTACCATTGGTCCAACTGATACATGACGTGGGAAGCCACGCCTACAATCCAAGAGAAGATAATTATTTTTCTCCTTACAGTTTTAACATTATTGAAGATAGGACCAACTCCACCATTCTTTCAGATTATTTTCATTCCAACCAAAAATCTCTGTGATATTTTTTCTTTTCTCGTTCCTTCCGAATCAAAGAACCTAAAAGATAAATTACAAACTCGTAAAATAATTTTAAGATCCCTAATTATTTTAGCCTTGTGTCATACAAGGCGTACTCAAAATATTTAAGGAAGACTTTTGAGAGAAAAATGCCTTAATTTGATTTTAGAATTTGTATCAATTTAATGCATAGTATTAAGAGCTGAATGTCACATTGTTATATACCTCTTTCTTTACTTACTTTTATTCTTCTTCTGACGTCTTTTCTATCTGGCGTCTCTTCTGGCGTCTGAACTTCGTCTTGGTGGTCGGTCGCACTTAACTCATTTCTTCTTCTAGATCAGTCTTGTTACCAAGACATTCACCAACCACAAAACCATATTATTTTGTAAGCTTTTATTTACTTAACTAAACATTTCATGTAACTAAACATAGCGCGCGTATGCAGGTGAGTTCCAGTTAAGGCAGGACATCTTCTCTGCCTGACGTCTAAACTGAAACTGAAGACCCAACCAGGTCCCACGTGACTTCACGTATTTCGCGGGCTTTCTGTAATATTCCATGGAAAGTCCCGCCCGTGATATGAAAAGGGGCCATCCCTTTAGAAATACAGGGGATTGACAATAATCTTATGCAATCGCATAGATTATGTAACAACATTCACAATTGTTGGCTGGGACATAGAATGCCCCGACTGCGCCTCTACATGATGGGACCCTGGTGGCTGAGCAGTCCGTGACATACAAACACTCTACTTTGCCCTTTACTTAGACTAGACGGGCAGTCGAAGAGGCCTCCCCCGATCAATTGGCTGGTCACGCCAAGCCCTAACACCAACCCTATTGCTCTAAGGAAAGTCCCAACCCTTTTTATCATATATGTACTAGAAGACGGTGACTGAGGGTCTTCATATCCTGGAAATGACGTTAAACTCAATTTGATGGTGAGGTTCCAGTTCTGTATATCTCGAGAATGTGGAGTACCTCTTCATCGCCATTACTCCCAGATCCACTTTGACCCGGAATGGTAGTACCTGTTAGGGTCACATCTTTAGGTTAAATAGGAAAAAATGAATTTTTAAGAATGTGTTAAAAAATTGAGTTTAAAAAATTTGAATTAAGCATGAATAGAAAAAAACGTCTTCGGCATAAAATAACCCAACAAGGGTTGACATTATTTGTCTGTATTCATTATTTGAAAGAGATTTTTAAAAGTTTTTCGATCAACAGTCAAACTATTAAAAATAATTTCCCAGATTAGATCATTACTCTGCTCGGATACACAGGAGGAAGACCGGAGGACACAGCGGCCAAAAAATTGAATGTATACATACCACAATAAAGATGAGAACAACAGTCCGAAAAATCAAAGTTATTCACATCAAGCCTCATCTCAAAAATACAAATATCTTTTATTCTATTTATTTTTTAAGGGTTTGTTCATTTTTATTAATAAGATTTGTAAATTACTTTTATCGTCAATATCTCTTCTCCATCCCACCTTCAGTTATGGGTAAATAGTAGGGTAGACTGAGCTCTTTAGCCTTGGTATGGCGACCAGTCTAGAAGGAAAATTACTACTCGGATACACAGGGAACACTTGAGGAAAGCCGGTGGATACAGCGGTCAAAACGTGTTCATACATACCACGATAAAGATGAGAACAACAGTCCGAAAAATCAAAATAATTCACATCAAGCCTCATCTAAAAAAAATAAAGATAAATAATATCAACCCTTGTTGGGTTATTTTATGCCGAAGATGTTTTGTTCTATTCGTGTTTGATGGGGATTAAAAAATTTTAAAACTTAATTTTTTAACATTCTTTTAAATTCTTTTTTTTCCTTTTTAACCTAAAAAGGTACCCTAAAAGTACCCTAAAAAGGAACCCTAAAAGGTACTACCACTCCGGGTCAGAGTGGACCACAATAAATGGTTGACATGCCATGAAATCCATCAAACCAAACTAAACCAACTTTATTGAGTTCGACTATTGCCCTGTGCCATACTAGGCATACTCAAAATGTTTGAGGAAGATTTTCGAGATGAAAAAAATGCTTTAATTTGACGAAATGAATTTTAGAATTTGTATCAATTTAATGTTTGGTATTAAGAGTTGAATGTCAGATTTATAATATGTTTTTTCATCTTTTTCCTTTTTTTTCCTTTCAATAAGAATTATTTATCTTTTCTTGTCTTGTCGTCCGAGCTACAGAATATTTAATGTGTTTAAAATGTTCTTAAATAAAACAGAAATATAAAAAGTTTTTAATCAATTAGTCTTTGCATCAATTTCAATTAGTGTCCATTTTATCTTTAAAAAGATATTTAACTTTTTTTTAAAAATAAATTTATATTTAAAAAGAAACAATTTTTGTGTGAAAAGAAAAATGGCCGTTCTGAATGCGGGAAGTACAAAAAAGAGAAATGTGCTTGATATTCTTTCGTTTCGTTTTACGAAGCATTAAATCACTCATAAAATTACGCGTTTGGTTTGGGTTTTTGATTTTACGGCATGTCAACTCTTGTTGGGCTATTTTATGCCGAAGACGTTTTGTTCTATTCATACTTGATGAATATTCAGAATATTTTAACTCAATTTTGAACACATTTTTAAAACTCATTTTTCCCATAGATGGCACCCTAAAAGGTACTGCCACTCCGGGTCAGAGTAGAGCGGAGAGTAATGGTGATGAAGGGGTATCCTACATTCTACTGAGCTCCAGAAGTGGAACTTCACCGTCAGATAGTGTTTAACGTCATACCTAAAACACTAAGACCCTCAGCCACTGCCTTCTAGCACAAGATAAAAAGGTTGGGTGGTTGCCGTAAGGGCAATAGGGCTAGGACAATTGTTACATAATCTATGCGGTTGCATAAGATTATTGTCAATCCCCTGTATTTCTAAAGGGATGGCCCCTTTCATATCACGGGCGGGACTTTCCATGGAATAGTACAGAAAGCCCGCAAAATACGTGAAGTCACGTGGGACCTGGCTGGCTCCTCAGTTTTCAGTTGGACGTCGGGCAGTGAAGATGTTCTGCCTTAACTGTAATCACTCTGCATACGCGCGCTGTGTTAGTCAGATATTTAGTTACATGAAATGTTTAGTTATGGAAATAAAAGTTTAAGAAAAATAACACGGTCTTGTGATTAATGAACGTCTTGGTAACAAGACTCGAAGAAATGAGTTAAGTGCGACCGACCACCAAGACGAAGTTAAGATGTTAGAAGAAGACTTAAGATATCAAAGACGCCAGAAGAAGAAGTAAGTAAAAAGAAGGGTATGCAACACAATCATATAGGTGCTAGAGATGGGCGTGACTAGCTGATTGATCGGAGAGGGCTCTCCGACCGCCTGTCTATCCTAAGTAAGGGCCAAAGAGGAGTGTTGTATGTCATAGACAGCCAAACACCAGGAGTATGTCCTAAATTATCACAAGTCACCACCCACGGTCAACATGTGACCCCATTGGGGGATTTTACCCCTCTATAGGGTCGGGTTAGCTCAGTCGGTAGAGCGTTCAGCTAGAAACCACAAGGTTCCTAGTTCGATACCAGTCCTCGCCAACTCAGCGTATGAGTAGCACAGGGATCTGTGTGGTAAAGTAAGGAGCTGATGGTAGGTGTGGAGCTCCACCTCAGACGCAAAAACAATCTCCTTGGTCTAGCGCTAGTGAAAGGGATAGACTCCCTTGCTGATTGGTTGATACCAGCTTTAGGCCACCCCGACGACTTTACTTTTTGCTTACAGAGGTGCAGTCGGCGTATTCTACACAGGGAGGTTGTATTGGTGATAATTGAATTCTTTGTTAATCTAGATATTAATACTCCAGTTCCTTAATCTTCCAACCGTTATCATCTTGCAACTCCCTCTAGTTAAAAATGACACAGTACAAATAGTCTAAGATCACAAATGTAAACACTGATTATCTGGTGTCGCGTATCCACCGATGAGTGTTGTCATAATGGACCATTCCGTTTTTATCATAAAGAAAAAAAGGACATGCTATACAGAAAAATATAAGAAGAAAGAAAGAAAGAGAAGAGGGAATAGAGAGATGGGTGAGCGCGCGGAAGCGACAATGCTAATCGAACATAATGAAACGATGAAAAGAAGGACAGAAAGAAAAAAAGCGAGAGTTAAATCGGAATTATTATAATTTTTACGTATTGAACTATTTAGTAATAGCTCTTAAGTAAACATATCAAACGTTGTTATTAACTTATTATACTGTGGTATATCCACAGGTCTCACTAGTAGCGTGTTTGAACTCAACTTGCACTATAACATTCACTTTCGGGTTAATACTCCTGGGAAAGGTATGAACCGTCACATCTTCCCAGCTATGGGTTAAATAGTACCACTACTGTTCTTCTACAAGGATGACTTTGACATTAAATAACTAATGAAGGTAGGGACTGCAGGCAGATGATTATGGAATGCGGGCCGGATCTGGCCCGCCGACCGTATGTTGACGACCCCTGGTTTAACACAACTAAGAATCCACTAAAAAGATTACTACTCAAATGCACAGTTTTATATATATATATATATATATATATATATATATATATATATATATATATGAGAAGTAAACAAACAGACGATGTTTGTGATATGGCTATTTTCAGCCGACAATATTTGGGAGAATATGTGCTTAATTGAAGTCGAACTTAATTTTTTGAAAGTTAATTCATTAATAATTAATTAGGCAGGATTACCTATTTAAATGTAAGGCTAAACAAATCGAGAAAAATCAATCTCTGTATGTACATTTCGGCCTATTAGGCCTCATCAGCAGAGCTATAGATACGAAGACCGCCCCGTGTGTGATTCGAAACCTGTCTGTCAAATTGACAGGCAAGCGTCTTACCTCCACACCAAACGGACTTAGCAAGATTTCTTCGTTTTGTCAAGTAGTGGGTATTTATATTCCTCTTAAGTGACCTCTACACGAACTTACGAGAAGTAATTTGACAGACAGGTTGATTTTTCTCGATTTGTTTAGCCTTACATCTAAATAGGTAATCCCGCCTAATTAATTATTAATGAATTAACTTTCAAAAAATTAGGTTCGACTTCAATTAAGCACATATTCTCCCAAATATTGTCGGCTGAAAATAGCCATATCACAAACATCGTCTGTTTGTTTACTTCTCGTAAGTTCGTGTAGAGGTCACTTAAGAGGAATATAAATACCTACTACTTAACAAAAGGTTCGACTTCAATTAAGCATATATTCTCCCAAATATATATATATATATATATATATATATATATATATATGAATAGATTTATGGTACAGGAGAACTTATATAATACTAAAAGTGTAGGAATAATATGTATGTAGGGAGGTAATATTTTATTATAAAATAAAATATAAAATAAAGGGAATACGAAGGCCTTTTCGACCGGTACTTTTTCAAGTATACACACCGGCAACGAATAAAAGTCAGATTGTAAAAGAAATATTCTTTAAGAACGAATGGGGGTGAGCCAGAGAGGGACAAAAAAAAGGGGGGTGTATGTATGAACCCTAGATCGAAACAGGGTTAGAAATGTCACCCAATAAATAAAGGGAGTGTTTTGTTGTTTGTTTGCACAGAGTAGGGCGAAAGAAAGAAATATGGACAGCTTCAAGGATGGTTAAGTGCTGTTTAGACCTGGCTCTGTGCAAGACGGAGAAACACTCGTCTGTATAGTCGGCCCTACAAGCATTTATAGATGACAAGTGTTCAGCTATGGCCGAATCATATGCTTGGGAATGCCCGGATGTATTATTAGCAATATCATTGCGAAGTGTTTTATTCTAATTTCAATAATTTAATAATGATAGCATTAATGCTTAACGGTTAAATTCTTTTTTCTTTCTTAATTTTCAGTTTTATGCCTATGATAAAATGGCAATGCCTTCAAGAGTAAAATCATCAAAAATGCATTTACATTATACGTATAATGAACTTAATCTGTCATAATTGCTTGCTTTAATTCGTAGCCACTAACAATCTGTTCTTCTTGATTTCCAATGTATTTTTATAATAAAATATTAGCAATTGTCTTCAATAATAAAATGATTAAAAATAATTTCTACAGTAAAATACTAAAACTTTATTATTATCTACATTGAATATGTAATATTATTGTCAGCAAAGTTCGTATTGCTTCCAAACAATCTCTCTTTTTACTTCTTTTTCAACTAATTTCTATAGTAAAATAATAGCAAATGTCTTCTATAATATAAACATAAAAATAATTTCTGGAGTAAAATACTAAACCTTTATCATTATTGCTGTTTTATTCTAATTTCAAGTCGCTGGGATGTACGTCCAATGTATACCGAACTACATCGGCATTTAAAATTATAAATGAGATTGCTTTGCTGGAATATGAAAGGACTAAAATCCGGGTCGGGTGGTGATTATTGGTCGCACTTTCACTGCATTGTAGCAACGCATGACCGAGGGGGAGATCTTATTAGCAATGGTCCGGCTAGTGGGGTCAATCCCTGGGAGTCTAACGTAAACGGGACATTTAGAAGGACCGAAATATATATATATATGAGTTAAAGTAGCATGGACATGGAGTCAACAACTGACAGTTTCTCGCCTCTGAAGTCTGAAGATCGTATAGACGAGAAACTGTCAGTAACCAGCTCTTGACTCCATGTCTACGCTACCTTAATTAAGATATAAACGCTCCATTAATGATATTGATAACTATCTACTTAGAAATATACCATCCATATTAACTACAATATATATATATATATTATATATATATATATATATATATATATATATAAAGATAATCTAATGAGTCAGACGAACCTACTATTAGTTTCGCATAAAGCTCTTCAGAGCTAAAATCCGACTAAAGAAGAAAAGGAGCAAGACAAATAAATATTACTAACCACAGCAATCATTTAAATTAGCAAAACCAGACTGACCAATAAAAACACAGAACACTATAAGTTTATTGTTTAATGAAAAATATTTAATTTCTATATTAACGAATTTTTTTTTTTTTTTTTAATTTATATTTTATTTAGAATTAAGCAGATTTTGGCTCTACTTAGGTATCGAGCACTTTTTACATATTAGCTTCTCCTAGCGGTTATATGAATATATATATATATTTTATATACATATATATACATATAAATTGTTTTTTCTTTTGGCCAAATACTGTACCAATAGATTATTTTTTGTTGGTACGAATATCTTGGTCCTTTCTTTTTTTCAAAAACTTTTTTCTTCCTGGTTGATGTTTGGTAGTATATTTTTACAATCAAACTTTCTGCTGGGTTTTTTTCTCTCCGCAAGGATCTACCAACACAATTGGTATATTAAATTATATATATATATATATATATATATATATATATATATATATATCATGTTGTGCGTATGAGTGATGCTAGATTGCCAAAGCAACTCTTTTACGGTCAGCTGCGTGATGGCAAAAGGCCGCAGCATAAGCCTAGGAAGAGGTATAAGGATTGCTTAAAAAACAACCTTGTAAAAATAAAAATAAATCCTGACAACTGGGAAAAGCTGGCACTGGAGAGAACTGACTGGAGAGTTCATGTGGATGATGGCTGTACCAGTTTTGAGAGTGAAAGAATCGTGCATGAAAACCTAAAGCGTCAACTTCGAAAGGGTTACACCTGTCATATTGGAGAGAACATGGAGGGTTGAAAATGTCTGACATGTGGTCGAGTTTTGCTTTCTAAGGCTGGATATGTCAATCATAGGAAATCTCGCCTGGGTCAATCCATGCAGATTCCAGGAACAAACAATGTGTCTTGTGCTATCAGTGGCAAGGTCTGTAAGTCGGCTTCTGGTCTTAAGAGACATATGGTGGTGCATAAGCATCAAATTTTATCATCTGATTCATCTGAATCATCTTATTCAACGGGAAGGAAGTCCTCTCAATGTCATATTTGCATCAAACTTTGTGGATCTGCAGCAGGTTTGATGAGTCATTTGAGGGCTCATGCAAGGAAGGGTTCTGGTGGTGGAGTTGTGGGATTGTGAGGGACGGCAATGATCTGTAAAGATTATGCTATTGCCATATATATATATATATATATATATATATATATATATATATATATCCCACAACAAATATATTATCTGTAAAAGGGAAAACATATTCAATTTAATCTTTTTTTTCTTCTTTGTTTCTGTTTTTGTTTTCATAGATTTTTAAAAAATTTGACAACCGGAGATTAAATTCTTTTATTTACTTTTGCATTGGCGCGGATTTTGTTATTGGATTTAAACACGGAATAAATAGACATGACTGACATGGTGAAAAAAAAGTATAGTGAGTCTCTCTCTCCCTCTCTCTCTCTCTCTCTATATATATATATATATATATATATGTGTGTGTGTGTGTGTGTATGTGTGTGTGTTGTAGAGGGATCCACGTATGCTTCTTAGTTGATATATATATATATCTTATTATAATGGAGATTGTGTGTTTTTCTGTCTGTAACCGAAACTATATTACTGCTCAAGAAACAAATCCATTAGTTATTTACCTCATCTTCTACAGGATTTTATTTTTATTTAAACCTCAATTATTAATAAAATTGTTTTACATTATTAATACTGTAGGTAATATCTACATACTAATAACATGCAATTGTATTTATATATACAACAAAATAGCAGTTTACAGTGTGAATGGGAAGGCTAATTTGCATATTGATATTAAAAATCTGATTTTAATAAATATGTACTTAGTATTATTGATTTCTAATTGTTTGGTTTTATCTTAATGAATATTATCTAAAATCTTAAAAGAAATCCATAAAATAACTGTAATTTTATTCTTTACTTCCTAATTTAACTAAATAGTTAAATTAGGAAAATTTCTTTATTATACTCCCTCTGTTTCAAATCTTTTTATCTGCTTTCTTATTTAGTTTCATTAGCCTTTCTAATTTAATACAATATTTTATTACATTAAAACTTAAATACTTGCACCCGGAGGGTGCATATATTTGCTAGTATATATATATATATATTGTTTGGGGTTTAATATGAAGCATTAGGTAAGAAATATAAGAAACTCGGATTTTTAATGTTAAGTTTCGTTTTATTACGTTGAATTTTCTAAATGTTAGACTGGCTGATTTGGCCTTCTTGCTGTCGTATTTATACTCGTTTGTCGGAGCTAGTAGTATCATCTGTTGTCACGTTATATATATATATATATATATATATATATATATATATAGCACATATATTATCAATAATATATATAATATATATATATATATATATATATATATATATATATATATATATATGTAAAAATGGAAAAGGAATTGAATCCGACAATATGAGGAAAAATGAGTAAAGAAAAGAAAAGTAAATGGATAAAATGAATTTAATCGATCACTTACACATGTGTTTCGGTCAGTTTATGTGTGTGAAAATATTTCGCACACATACAAGAATCGACCTTCATCAGAGTGAATATTTATTTTTAATCATAAAAATAAATATTCACTCTGATGAAGGTCGATTCTTGTATGTGTGCGAAATGACCGAAACACATGTGTAAGTGATCGATTAAATTCATTTTATCCATTTTCCCTCATATATATATATATACAAATCTCACAACAAATATTATGTTTATGTTTGTAAAAGAAAACATGGAGCTCTGAGGAGTGTGAATTACCACTTTATCGCAATTACTCCCAGGTCCACTCTGATTCGGAATGGTAGTACATGTTAGAGTCCCATCTATGGGTTAAATCGGAAAAATTAGTTTTAAAAAGGTTTGTTTTAAAAAAAATTGTGTTTAAATGTTGTTTAAAGTTGAATACCCATCAAGAATGAATAGAACAAAACGTCTCGGCATAAAATAACCCAACAAGGATTGACATGCCGTAAAATCCAACTAACTAACCAACCATCATCATCATGTAACGCTATTAGCACGGGATCCCATGGCTCACTATCGCTAATCGTCCCTACCAGCCTTAGCTCCTGGCAGGTCTTCCACACGGCGTCCAGAATCCATACAGATCCTTACGTGCCCAGCAGTATCCAGCAATGCCCAACATGTGTTCGTCTCACTTGGATGCTTTCAGGATTTGTTTAAGATGGCGCTCAGCATCCTTGTATAGCTCTTATCTAGCTTTTTTTCTCGTAACTCGTTAAAGTTTAAGTGGTGCAGCCACACAGTAGCACTGATACGGCTATGGCTTTGAAGAATTCTCGCTTTATCTTATCAGTGAGATCAGATTTCCATATAATGGATAATTTGTCAATAGCATTGACATCGCTTTCTGTAGATGAGATATTACTACTTTGGTATGGGAACCGGTCTACTAATTTGAGAGGCTTATCATCCAGTGTGGAGATGTCTTCTTATACCCCCGTGGACTGAATAAAGGGTTGGGTTCAAAGTTCCGTGATGGCTCCCGACTACGACAAGAAAGTTTCCGAGTTCGAAAAGGAGGTTCCCGTGTCCGAGAAGGTTCCCGAGTCCGACAAGAAATACCTGAAGAAGGCCGGAGGGTATATCGGCCGAAACGTTGTACAGATAACAATGAAGATGAGGACAATAGTCCGAATAACGCAGATAATACTAATCATCAAGCCTCATCTAAAACATTCAGAGAAATTGTCTTGTTTTGTTGTTTCTTTCTTACGACTCATATGGGGAGTCAATAATTTTCCCATACTAGTAACAGATGAAAGTAGTAGATGGGTTAGGTAGATGGAGATTGGGATTATGTCCTTCTAGTAAAAAAAGTGAAAATCGTTAGGAAGATTTTTATGTTTTTAAATTATATTTGAAATATACTTGTTGAAATTCCTGCTTTATAATGTTTTTGTTCTTTGTTTTGTTGTTTGGGTTTTTTTTAATTCCAAGCTACGCAATTATAAATTCCTTTAGAACTTTTTATTTTCACCTGAGTCCCATCAGAGGATTTCAACAGGAAGAAGAACTACGATAAAGGACACAAGAAAGTCATAATGATGGGAGGGGGCGGTGCAAAGAAAAACTTGAAGGAGATTCTTATATTTTTAAGTTATATTTGATATATAGTTGTTGAAATTCCTGTTTTATAATCTTTTTTCTTTTTTGTTCTGTTTTTTTTTAATCCCAGGCTACGCCGGTTAGTCTTGCTAGACAATAAAGAAATATTGTAAAATAAGAGTTGAAAAAACTAATTGATGCATAGCAGATGTCTTAAACGAATTGTTAAAGCACACACTTCAAAATTTGTCCTCTTAAAGAGCTGACAACATGGTTGTTCTGGGTCGGGACACAGCATGGCGAGAAACACACAGTGCGAGATTGTGTGTTAGGGGGAGGGGGGCATTTAAATCCAAGATGTCGGCCAATTTATCGAGAAACTTAAATAATAAAGACGAAGAAAGATCAGTGGGAGATTTTAATAGCGACAAACTCTCGCCTTTACCGTGAGATCGATAGTAACAGATGTGAGTTCGTTCGTAGAGAGCTAAGAAGAAGAAAATAAAATAAAAATAAAAATAAAATAAAATGATCCGTTTTAAGCACTCGACTGCGCATGCGTTCGAACATACAGTTGTATGCACATGCGCAGAAGAAACAAAGATATTAATTTGATATTTAGCTCATTCGTAATCCCTTTTCTTTTCTTTTTTTTCTTTCTTTTTTTTTTGGTTTTGTTAGTTTGTTTTATTTATTTATTTATCTTTGTTTTGTTTCGTTCTTGTGTTTTTGTGGGTTTTTTTTCTTTTTTTTCTTTTTTGGATCTTTTTTCCTAATTAAGCACAGAGAATTGTTTCCTAGCGTTCGGAGATTAATTATTTTCATTATTCCGTGCATTTGAAAGATAGTTGACGCCATTTTGTTTTTTGTTTGTTTGTAGGGGGGGGGTTTCCTTTTTGTGTTTTTTTTTCTTCTTTTATTTTCTTTTTTTCTTTTTTTTTCATATAAAATGCTTCCATGTCATCTTTGGCGTTTTTAACATAACGTTCCGGTTAATGAAGTCTTCTTCACTCTCACATTGGCTGAAATTCTACAATTAATAATTCTCTCGACTCAAATACGTTTATTTTGATTATCTCTATCTTTGTTGTTTTTTGCGCAAAGTTTAACAGCAGATAGATTATTAAATGTTATTATTTCCATCATGCATCATTCTATTTAGCTCATTCGTGCAAAAAAAGTTGCAAAGGAACGTTGAAAATATAAATGGCTATGATTATATGAATATAATGAAACATTTCCAAATAAATAAAATTTTGGCATTAAATAACCCATAAGTAGTTGATATACCGTTAAACAAATAAACCCAACCTTTACAAATTGATCCAGCCCTGTCGACAGGGGCTTTAGAATACACCGAGTGCACTTCTGCAGAGGGGCAAGACGCCCTCAATGGAGCCACCTGTTGGTTGAGGGTGGCAACCCGTGATGCTTAAGAACGGAATCCTGGTGGCTAAGCAATCTATGACATGCAAAACTCTATTTTGGCCCTTAATCAATCGGCTGGCCATGTCAAGCCCTAGCACCTATATGATTGTCCCAATTATTTTGCCTTATTGCAATGCCCAATCCTTTTTATCATATATGTGCCAGAAGGCGGTGACTGAGGGTCATCATATCCTGGGAATGACGTTAAACTCTATCTGATGGTGAAATTCTGGTTCTGAAGGTCTGGGAAATGTGAAGCATCCCTTCATCACCATTTCTCCCTGGTCCACTCTGAACCGGAGTGGTAGTACCTGTTAAGGTCCCATCTATGGGTTAAACTGAAATAGCTGAGCAGTCCGTGACATGCAATACTCCACTATGGTCCTTACGTAGGCTAGACGGGCGGTCAGAGATGCACCCCCCCGATCAATTGACTACAAGCCCTAGCACCTACATGGTTGTCCCAACCCTATTGCTCACATGGCAACCCCCAACCTTTTTTATCATATATGTGCTAGAAGGTGGTGGCTGAGGGTCTTAATTTCCTGGGTATGACATTAAACTATCTGATGGTGAATATCCAATTCTAGAGCTCAAGCGCAAGTGGAGTATCCATTCATCACTATTACTCCAGGGTTTACTCTGACCCGGAGTGGTAGTACCTGTTAGGGTCGTATCTTTGGGTTAAATAAACAAATAAGTTTGAAAAAAAATTGAGTTTAAAAAGTTGAGTACCCATCAAGAATGAATAAAACAAGTCGTCTTCGGCATAAGATAACCCAAGAGAGGTTGAAATGCCGTAAAATCCAATCAACCAACCAACCAACACAATTCAGGCTGTTATTAGAGTCACAGAATATTAGAAGATGTGACAGGGATTTTCATCGGTAAATTTAGACGGCAATATGCAAGTCAAGAAATTATCTAACTGCTGGAAACCACTACCCCGAACATGAATCCCCCGAGGGCCATAAGGGAAATTGTGACCAGCAGAAAATAAGAGAAACTTTTCGCAACGTCACGCTTAAGGATCGAAAAGGCCAGATAGGCCTTGGGAAATAACTACAACAAAGGACTCTAAAGACTTTCTAGTAGTAGTAGTAGTAGTAGTTGTCGTACGTATTTGAAATGTGAGTGTCCTGTGCCCTTGGGCGAAGAGGGCCGGAGCCATACCAAGTCCGTGATGATGCAACGGTTCCATAAGAAATCGTTTTTACGGATTGGAGCTGCTGACCCCACGACCCCTGGACTTGAATTCAAATTTAATTCTATGCAGACACACCACTTAGCCAACCAGTAAAAACTTACATTCGCCAGCTCTGTGCGGACATTTGATGTCGTCTTGAAAACCTACCAACGGCGATAGCTGATAGGGACGGATGAAGAGAGGGAGAGCGGGAGGGAGAGAGAGAGAGAGAGAGTGAGAGAGAGAGAGGAGAGATAACACATCTAATAGATAGATAGATAGATAGATAGATAGATAGATAAACATCTTTAATATGAAGGGATTTAGATAGATAGATAGATAGATAGAT
>CM042151.1:104079298-104091798 GCA_023376005.1 Doryteuthis pealeii
TGATATCTTCTTCAGGCTTTGATCAATCATATGAAAATGAATTTGTACATGCATGTATATGTATATACATAAGTATTTAACTCCTCCCTTCCTGTTGGTGGTGGAATAGAGTGTAATTTTATTTTTAACATTTGCGTTTTTAACAGGTGTTTTTGTTTTTTGGGCGGCTTGGTAATAAATTTATAAATTTAGATTCTCCGTCATTTTATGACTCTTTTATTAGGATTGCTCTGATATTGTTCATCAGATGTCGATTTGATATGTCAGGTGTGTGTGTTTGTAATTTGTTTTTTGTTCTAAAGAATTTTTGTGCTTTTCTACTTAATTTTCTATTTTTTGAGTGTGTGTGCTTATGTATATGTGTCTATGTTTACTTTGTATGTGTGTGTGTGTGTGTGTGTTCGTGTGTGTGTGTGTGTGTGTGTGTACATGGTTGTATTTGGTGTGTATATGTATATATACATAAGAATTGAATTTAAAATGAAAATCAAATCTAAAATAAGATTGGTGTGTATCTTTTACATTTCATAGTTTGTACACATACATACCTATATATGCATATTATATATATGTATATTTACACACACACACATATATGTTGTATTATATAATTTGCATATTTTATTTTGTGGTTTACACGTTTGTGTAGTAAAGTTGTTGTTATTGTTATGTGTGTATGTATGTATGTGTTTATTTGGTTAAGTTTAGTTTAGTTGTGTATTCTGGTGTGTTTGTGTGTATTTCTTAGTGTGTTCCTATGTGTGTGTCTTTTTTTGCATATACATGCACACGCACATACACACATATATTTAATATTATATAATTTGCATATTTTATTTTGTGGTTTACATGTTTCTGTAGTGTGCATATATATATATATATAAACTGTATTCTTTTCTAGTACTATTCCAGTTTTTGAGAAATAATTTCCCTATATATTGCTTATTGAGAGTGACGAACAGACAGAGAATGAAAGAGAGAGAAAGAGAGAGAGAGGGAGGGGGGAGATGCAGAGACAGTGACTGATTACTTCTTTATATATATATTTATCTTCTTCTGAATAACGAATATTATTTTACGTCTGCATATCGGTATCAGAATAAAAAAATATCTGTGTCCTATGTCTTCATAGAGCCATTAATCGCTCCACCAGATGGCGCTGTGGAATAATGCAAATATTGTAACTAGACAACTCTTCCCGCGTTAAGACAATGTTGTTGACAAAGATAGGGTTTTATGCTTTACTGAACTCGAAATAATATTATCTATTATTATTATTATTATTATTATTATTGTTATTCACTCCTTTTGAGTTTTTCACAACAGCGTTAGCTAATGGCCTTTCACTGGAGGCTGAGTGGCAACAAGTCTCCTCAGGTCTCCGGGACTCTTCTGAGTATTCTGGCAGATTGCAGCAGTGCAGTGTTCTGAATGGTTTCAATCCTTCCTCTGATATCCAAACTTTCCAAACCCTTTTCTAATCCTTTTGGGACTGTTCCAAGTGCACCAACTACAATTAATATCACTTTCACTTTCATATTCCATAACTTTTTTAGTTCTCTGGCAAGGTCCAGATATTTGTCTATTTTTTCATTTTCTTTTAGCTTCACCCTGTGATCTGCTGGCACTGCAAAATCCACCAGTTGACAAGTTCTTTCTTTTTTGTTTATCAACACTAGGTCTGGTCTTCTTGCTGGGATAAGGTGATCCGTTTTTATTTGAAAGCCTCAGAGAATTTTATGCGTTTCGTTCTCAAGAACAGATTCTGGTCTTTCATTGTAGTCTGAGTGACAGCAAGTCTTCTTAAATCTCAGGACTATTTTAGTCGATCTTCACAATGCTGTTGTCGAGATGGTCTCGACTCGTCCTCTGATTTCCAATTCATCCAGGCAATAGGGTTGTGACAATCATATAGGTGCTAGGGTTTGACGTGACTAACCTCTAAACTCTATTTTTATACGCATTGTAATTGCCTTCAAATAATTAATATATTATATATATACATATATTCAAAACATTTTTTGTTGCCTGATGATTCTCAGCTTATAAAATTAAGCACACACAGCAAGAAACCAATGGTAGCAAACTTGTTTCCACTTAAATAAATATAAAAATATAAACTAAAATATCTATCTATCTATCTATCTATCTATCTATATATATATATATATATATATATATATATATATATATATATAACCAAATATGACCATCTTACGAAAACATTAAAAATAAAATTTAAAAAGCATAAAAATTATCTAATATCAAAGTTGGGTTCATTTTATAAACAGATGACTTTTTGATGAGCTCACTGTTTTTTAGCAAAACAATAACAAACATGATAGATAAACTTATTTCACTTTTTCTTTTCCTTTCTTTTCTTTTTCTCGGTTCCGAGACTTATCAACAAGTTAGGATAAATAATAACATTTTATTTTTGCAATACATAAACTTTATCTACCATAATTCCTAGAAAAATCAAATATTCAAATTCTCGAGATTTGTAAACGACTCTATATCGTTCAGCGTCCTGAAAATGAATTTTTAAAAATTCTCTTCGAACATTTTTTAAAATTCTCCGTCTTTCTCCAACGAATTTTTTTTCATTCAAAATAAAATTTCACTCTGATGAAGGTCGAATTTTTTCTCTATGTACGGAATATTTTTTACATTTTCTATTATTATTATTTCATTTCATTTGTTATCTAATAATAATAATAATAATAATAATAATAATAATAATAATAATAATAAAATAATAATAATGGGAAGGTGATCCACTGGGAATTATGCAAAAAATTTAATTTTGACACACAACAAAATGGTATATGCATAATCTGTTCTTGAGAACGAAACGCATAAAATTCTCTGACTTTGAAATAAAAACGGATCACCTTATCCCAGCAAGAAGACCAGACCTAGTGTTGATAAACAAAAAGAAAGAACTTGTCAACTGGTGGATTTTGCAGTGCCAGCAGATCACAGGGTGAAGTTAAAGGAAAATGAAAAAATAGACAAATATCTGGACCTTGCCAGAGAACTGAAAAAGTTATGGAATATGAAAGTGAAAGTGATACCAATTGTAGTTGGTGCACTTGGAACAGTCCCAAAAGGATTAGAAAAGGGCTTGGAAAGTTTGGAAATCAGAGGAAGGATTGAAACCATTCAGAACACTGCATGCTGCAATCTGCCAGAATACTCAGAAGAGTCCTGGAGACCTGAGGAGACTTGCTGTCACTCAGACTCCAGTGAAAGACCACCAGCTAACACTGATGTGAAAACTCAAAAGGAGTAAATAATAATAGTTTGAATCGTGTACACATAGACAAACTGACCGAAACACATGTGTAAGATATTATATATATATATATATATATATATATATATATATATATATATATATATATAATGTTGTTTCCTATGTTTATAAGTAAAAGTGTTAAGTTATAGAGCATATGTAGATCTAAGTTAGGATAGCATGAATAGCGCTTGGTAACTGTAAGTTTCTCACCTATGGTTCATGCTAACTAACATATAATATATATATATATATATATATATATATATATATATATATATATATATATATATAAGTAAAGAAATAACAAAAGACCTAGATATTTAGCATTTGAGTCTATTTCAGGGAGCTTAGACAAAGTGTCTAACTCTCCCGATTCATCAGATGCGAATGATGAATTCTTTATTACTTTAAAGGCATTTGAAAACAGATTTTTATTTTTCATTTTTTTTATTTTTTAAAATTTTATAGTCCTGTGATATGAATTCCAAATGAAATCCTTGATGTTGCAAAAAAAATTTATGTTGTAATTTCACTTCCGCCACAAAAAAATCGGCCAGCAAAAAATGTATCTCTTAAATGTATCCAATATTTTGACAGATTAGGAAAAAGAAAGACATATTCAAAATTCGTCACCAGACGAATTCACCTATTCAACCAATATGAAAATAAACAGCAACGGAAATTAGGAAGGATATATATATATATATATTATATATATATATATATATATATATATATATATAAGTCTACGGGGCGGCCTAAAGTCGGTATCAGCCAGACAGCGAGGGAATTATCCCCTTTTCAATAGCGCTAGACCAAGGAGATTATTTTGGTGTCTGAGGTGGAGCGCCATACCTATCATCAGCTCCTCACTTTACCGCACAGATCCCTGGCTACTCATAATCTGAGTTGACGAGGGCCGGTATCGAACCCGGAATCTCGTAGTTCCAAGTCCGAGCTCTGACTGAGCTAAATATCTACCCTGACCCGGATTGGTATTACCTGTTGGGGTCCCGGCTAGAGATTAATTAGATAAAAAATAAGTATCAAAAATGTATTTTAAAAATTGAGTTTGAAAAAAAAATTGAATACCCGATAAGAATTAATGAAACAAAATCTTCATCGGTATAAAATAACCCAACAAGAGTTGACATGCCGTAAAATCCAACCAGACAACTAACCTAACTTCAGCCAGTCTACTGGTGATCTATATGCTTTTTGAAATATTTGCATAACTATGTACACACGCCGTGTGTGTATGTGTGTGTATTTGTTGTTGTATTTTTGTATGCGCGCGTACGTGTGTGTGTGTGTGCGCGCGTGTGTGTGTGTGTGTGTGTGGTTTGTGTGTGTGTGTGTGTGTATGTGTGTGTTTGCGTCCACGTGTTTGAATTAAACCCCAAAGACATATTTGGTTCGAACATATTGCGTTTATAATTATTTGTGCAAGGGCCCCTTAAGTAAACAAGAAGGAATCAATGACGTCATCGAAGGTCCCTTACGACCTGCTGTCAAGCAAGAAATAAATTGTGTCCCGATATGTCCTTTTGTACCTGGAATGGTAAAACGTCTTCGAGAAGAATGCTGGAAACCTCCAAGGAGCCGCCTGAAGATAGTTTCGGTATTCTTCGATATTCTTCAAGAAAGAGCGGACAATTCTAAAAAGAATCGATTCTGATTTATTTGTTTTGAATTCCCAATTATTATTCCAATTTATGTATACTTTCCCTGACACATTATTCACACACACACACACACACACACACACACACACACACACACTCATATATATATATATATATATATATATATATATATATATATATATATATATATATTAGCAAATATATGCACCCTCTGGGTGCAAGTATTTAAGTTTTAATGTAATAAAATATCATATTAAATTAGAAAGGCTAATGAAACTAAATAAAAATGCAGATAAAAAGATTTGAAACAGAGGGGGGGTATATTCGAAAAATAGAACAACTGAAACTTACACTTCCATCACTCTCGTCTTTCATTATTATTTTTTCTAATTTAAGTATTTAGTTAAAAGAGGAAGTAAAGAATAAAATTACAATTATTTCTTCTTGTTAATGGATTTCATTTAAGATTTATTGAAGAGATTTTTGCTTATATTCATTAAAATAAAACCAAACAGTTAGAAATCAATAATACTAAGCACATGTTTATTAAAATCACATTTTTAATATCAATATGCAAATTAGCCTTCCCGTTCACACTGTAAACCGTTATTTTCTTGTATATATAAATATAATTGCATGTTATTAGTATATTAGTGGATATGGTCAACAGCATTAATAATATAAAACAATTTTATTAATAATTGAGATTTAAATAAAAATAAAATCATTGAGATTGTGATGTCAATAACAAAGGGAATTGTGACTTGAGTAGTAATATAGTTTCGGTTACAGACAGAAAAACACACAATCTCCATTATAATAAGATATATATATGATAAGTAAATACACATTAGCGATGTGTTTATGATATGGCTTTTTTAGCCAACAATTTTTGGGAGAATATGTGCTTAATTGAAGTCGTACCTAATTTTGGAAGTTAATTAATTAATAATTAATTAATTAGGTGGCATACCTATTCAAATGTAGGCTAAACAAATCGAGAAAAATCAATCTCTGTATGTACATTTCGGCCTATTAGGCCTCATTAGCAGAGCTATAGATAGGAAGACCGCCTTGTGCGTAATTCGAACCCTGACTGTCAAGTTGACAGGCGAGGACCGTAACCAATACACCAACCGGACTTTCTTAGATTTTTCTTTTTTTTTTAAATTGTCGGCTAAAAAAAGCCATATCAAAAACACATCGTTTGTGTATTTACTTCTCATACTGTCGTGTAGAAAAAGTCACTATAAGAGGAATAATACCTACTTCTAAACAAAACGAACCGAGTTTCTAATATTTTTAATATTTTTAATGCTTCACACTAAAGACCAAAATAGATATATATATCACCAATAGACGGATATATATACTTAAATAAACACACACACACACACACACACACACACACACACACACATATATATATATATATATATATATATATATATATATATATATATATATATATGTGTGTGTGTGTGTGTATGTGTGTGTGTGTGTGTGTGTTAGTCTTTCTTAGTCCACTCCTATCAATATATCTATTTACCTATATAACTCTGGTTATATCTATCTATCTATCTATCTATCTGTGAGTCTCAGGTTGGCCATTTCTATCTATCTCTGTTCCGCTATATCTATGTATCGATTTTCATGTACATCTATCTATCTATAATTGTTTATATCTATATGTTTGTCTATCTCAGACTGTTCATATCTACCTATCTATCTTTGTTCTTATCTATCTAATTATCTATCTATCGAGTGAGCTAGCTAGCTTAGTCTAGTGTCATAAATCATCCTTTTTGCGACAGACACATACCTCACTACCCAACACACTTCCACTTCCTATCTATAAATACCAATACAGACAAACGTAATAATAATAATAATAATAATAATAATAATAATAATAATAATAATTGGAAGCAAAGACAGATTACTTATGGCGGCCAACAATAGCAGATGTAATATATGAACAAACAGAAAAAAAACAAAAACTAGAAAACAAAAATGGGAAGAAAAACAATTCTATGGACACTTCAAACGACAAATCGGAGAGGTTGCACATGGAAAGACTTGGACATGGTTACGAAGAGGAAACCTAAAAAGAGAAACTGAATCACTAATAATTGCTGCCCAGAATAACGCCATTAGGACAAACTATAACAAAGCGAAAATTGATAAGACCCAACAAAATAGTAAATGCAGACTATGCGGGGACAGAGATGAGACAGTAAACCATCTACTAAGCAAATGTAGCAAACTAGCACAAAGGGAGTACAAAACTAGACACGACTGGGTTGGGAAGGTGATCCACTGGGAATTATGCAAAAATTTAAATTTTCACCATACAATAAAATGGTATATGCATAAACCAGAATCTGTTCTTGAGAATGAAACGCATAAAATTCTCTGGGACTTTGAAATAAAAACGGATCACCTTATCCCAGCAAGAAGACCAGACCTAGTGTTGATAAACAAAAAAGAAAGAACTTGTCAATTGGTGGATTTTGCAGTTCCAGCAGATCACAGGGTGAAGCTAAAGGAAAACGAAAAGATGGACAAATACTAGGACCTTGCCAGAGAACTGAAAAATTGTAGTTGGTGCACTTGGAACGGTCCCAAAAAGATTGGGAAAAAGTTTGGAAAATCTGGGAATCAGAGGAAGAATCGAGACCATCCAGAACACTGTACTGCTGCAATCTGCCAGAATACTCAGAAGAGTCCTGGAGACCTGAGAAGACTTTCTGTCACTCAGACTCCAGTGAAAGACCATCAGCTAACGCTGATGTGAAAACTCAAAAGGAGTAAATAATAATAATAATAATAATAATAATAATAATAATAATAATAATAATAATAATAATACGCATGATAAAATAATAATAATAATACGCATGATAAAATAATAATAATAATAATAATACGCATGATAAAATCAGGTCTGTTTTTATCTATCTATCTATTTCAGTCTAGTGTCATAAATTTTCCTTTTTAACGACACACTCATATCTCACTACCCAACACACTTCCACTTCCTATCTATAAATACCAATACAGACAAACTCAATAATAATAATAATAATAATAATAATAATAATAAACAATAAAAACAACAAGAAAAATGCAAGAGCCTCCTAAAGGGTTTTATTGAATATGGTCTTTTCTACTTTTAATTCGTAAAATTAGATCTTTTATTGAAATGATGTCCAACCGGAGGGCAAGTGCTTTGTGTGGCACGAAGGGTCTTGATTGAATTACGCGATGATTCTAACGTTGGGTGAGGGGGTGGAGAGTTGACAGAATGGATTGAAACCAATGTCAGTTTTACTGAATAGAGTGGTAATTAGTTCTTAGTCATAGATTCTTTTCAGGGACAACATAAAAATGTTATCTTATAAATTTTATAAATATATATATATATATATATATATATATATATATATATATATATATAATTTTTAAAGAAAGAAAAAACTTAACAAACCGTCATTCCGTAATAAATTTATTTCGACCAAAAGCTCAAAAGGCTTTTTAAAATGTTTACAAAATTTTTTAAAGTCCTTAAGAGACTGGCCTCTTCGGGCGGAGATTACAAAATGAAGTGATTCACCTAAAGGCAGCTTCACCAAAAAAATCAGGTTAGAAATCAAGTATAAGGATGAAATTCTAATTTTAACAAAGAGATACAAAGTATAAACAATTTCCTGTTCAGCTGACATTCTCAAAAAACAAAATAAGATATGTATATGTATATTTTTATAACAAGCAATATATATATCAAACATTATATATATATATATATATATATATCAAACATCATATATATATATATATATATATATATAATATATATATATATATATATATATATGAGGAAGAATGAATAAAGAAAAGAAAGTACAGAATGGATAATAAAACATGAATTTAATCAAAATCACTTACACATGTGTTTCGGTCAGTTTATCTATGTGTACACGTTTCAAACTATTATTATCATTAAATTATCATTATTATTTCATTTCATTTGTTTATTTAATGATAATAATAGTTTGAATGGGAGGTAATAACAATTGGTAGTGGGGGGTTGTAGGAATGATAGTGGTTCGAGCGAGCGTTGCAGTAGTGATTTTATGTGGGAGGGGGCACAAGTTGGGAGAAGGGGAGGGGTATACTGGAAGGAGGATAAGCGGAAAATTATAAGCATTTAAGAACATGTTGACTTACTTCAAAGTTTTTTTGTTTAAGGTAGTTTTTTTTTGTTTGCTATATAAAGCTTCGATTATTTGAAGTTTTTGTTTGGTTTTTTCTTTATGTAGTGTGCGTGTATTTTTGGTTATATATATATATATATATATATATATATATATATATATATATATATATATATTGATGTTTGTTTATTTTAGAAGCATTGTTGAATAAAGTATATATATCAATATTTATATTTTTGCTTGAAGGCAATTACAATGCGCATATCGCATAAAATTCGATAATTATAGAAGATAATAATGACAAGTGAATTTCGCAAAGAATTACTCGGTGTGTAGAACATCGTACAGACTGTTTCAACTTTATTAAGTCTCATCAGCGATATATACTAACGATTTCCCTCTGACAGAAATCGAAACCGGGACTTCAGCAGGATAGTCAGAAACTATACTGCTTCAGCCAAGGTACAGCAAGGAGAAATTAACCTGTCAATGATACTGAGACGTCTCTACCATATGAGGCAATCGCTGAAGAGACTTCAATTTTATGCGATATGCGCATTGTAATTGCTTTCAAGCAAAAATTTAAATATTAATATATATAATGTATATATATATATATATATTATATATATATATATATATATAATATAATATAATAAGATAAATATATAGGTTTTACATATCTATTTATTGGGTGACAAAGGAACATTCACAACCATATTGGTTTCATGCGATGCATTCATTAGGTGAAGATGTTTCAAATGTCATTTATTGGGTGACAAAGGAACATTCACAACCATATTGGTTTCATGCGATGCATTCATCAGGTGAAGATGTTTCAAATGACATTTGAAACATCTTCACCTGATGAATGCATCGCATGAAACCAATATGGTTGTAAATGTTCCTTTGTCACCCAATAAATAGATATGTAAAACCTTTATATATTTATCTTATTATATTATATAACAGCTCTATTTTATATTGAGCACTCTACCAATTAATACTGCCTTTGGTACACCATTCCAGCAAAAGCTGAAATAGTGACCATCTCACACTACAGTATATATATATATATATATATATATATATATATATATATATATATATATATATATATATTAAAATGATAAAAAATCAGGTTAGTTAGGATTCAATGGTCGACAGCGTGATAATTAGTCCCAATTTTTTATCATGTGTAATATCATTATTAATATCGAGTTTTTCACACCTGCCGTAGCCGGTGCTTCACGGCTGGCTGAGTGACAGCAAGGTCTACGACACAGAAGAGTGGTCAGGGCCGAGGTGACTTGCTGTCACTCAGCCTCCAGTGAACCACCGGCTTCGGCAGGTGTGAAAACACGAGAATAATAATCATAATACATATGATAAAAAGTCGGGACTGATTATCACGCTGCCTACCTATGTGCGTATGAGCATGTGTTGGTACATATATATATATATATTCCCGCCTAATTCATTATTAATTAATTAATTTTCAAAATTAGGTACGACTCCAATTAAGCACTTATTCTCCCAAAAATTGTCGGCAAAAAAGCCATTCCAAAAACAAATCGTGTTTACAACTTATCACATCGTCGTGTAATAAAAAAAAAGTCACTAGAAGAGGAATATTAACCTACTCTAAACAAATCGTAAAAAATCTAAGAAGTCCGTTTGGTGTAGGGGTTATGATATCGGCCTGTCAGCTTGGCAGTCCGGTTTCAAATCACGCACACCGAAATGTACATACAGAGATTGATTTTTCTCGATTTGTTTAGCCTTACATTTAAATAGGTATTCCCGCCTAATTCATTATTAATTAATTAATTTTCAAAATTAGGTACGACTCCATATATATATATATATATATATATATATATATATATGTAAGAGAGTTTTATAATTGGCTTGAAGCATTGTGTATATATTGGTTTGGAGGTTGATTTTAAATGCTATCTCAATGCAGGTGTAAAGAAAAAATAATAATAATACGGTAACAATGGTGTTTACGTAAACATACAACACGAGAATACAGTTATATAAAAAAAATACCATCATTTTCAAAAAAAAAAAAATTCATTTAAAAAGAAATGCCATAACTAGACTGCTTCAGTTCCAGTGATCTTTTGAAAAAGAGATTTTATGTCGAAAATTCAAGAATAAAATACAGGTTAACACACAACACCTTTGTTACCGTATTATTATTTTTTTTTTACACCTGCATTGTGATACCTTCAAAATCAACCTCCATATATATATATATATATATATTATATATATATATATATATATATATATATATATATGTATATATATATGTATATATATTTAGATAGATAGATAGATAGATGAATTGATACATTGATACATAGATACATACATACATACAAACACACACACACACACACACACACACACACATATATATATATATATATATATATATATATATACTTTGGTGTGGTACCAAGTTTCTTGGTACAAGGTGATTCTAGGTGGGTCCTAATTCTCTACCCGTAGTTTGTTGTAGAGTTCAGGTTCTGTATGAGAGCTCAATGTTTAATTATTGTAAACAGAGCAAAGTTATTTGGGAATAAAAAGGCCTTAAATACCATGGGTATCGTGGTTATGGACCATTTCCACTCGCGAGTATGCTCACGAGCTTCTTCAGACCACTGATATATTTTATTTAGGGTGTCGTGGTTATGGACCATAGATATGAACAAAATGGGATAGACAGAAAGATAGAGTCTGAAGAAGCTCGTGAGCATACTCGCGAGTGGAAATGGTCCATAACCACGATACCCATGGTATTTAAGGCCTTTTTATTCCCATATATATATATATATATATATATATATATATATATATATATATATATAAAGAGAAAGAGAGAGAGAGAGAAATTGATATATCTCAATCTTTATGTTCATATCTATCTATATATCTTTCTATCTATCTCAACCTGTTTATTATCTATCTTTCAGTCTATCCCATTTTGTTCATATCTATGCCAATGTGTTCATATATATCTGTACATCTATCTATTTATCCATCTATATATCTATCTATCTCTTTATATTTATATACATACATATACATGTATATATATATATATATATATATATATATATATATATATGTGTGTTGTGTGTGTGTGTGTGTGTGTGGTGTGTGTGTGTGTGTGTGACGTGAAAATCTATCTAATGGTGAATTTCCAATTCTGGATCTTTCGGTAATGTGGATTACCCCTTCATCACCCTAACCCGGAGTGGTAGTACCTGTTAGAGTACCCATAGATAAAACAAAATTTCTTCGGTATTAAATAATCCA
>CM042151.1:104096798-104099298 GCA_023376005.1 Doryteuthis pealeii
CAATATAGTAAGAAATTTTAGTTCAATAATTTACAATTTAAAAAAAAAATACAATATAAATAAGGTGATTGATTGATTGAATATCAATCAATATCATATTTCAATTACCTTCTGTTACTATACAAATTTTAATTTTTAAATATCTTCCCAAATATAGATAAAATCTTCATTATTTTTGCACAAAAACCAAGCTCTGATGACAGTGAATGTATATATATATATATATTTACTTTGTTGTTAATTGTTTTATCGAAGTTTCCTCCGGACATACACATACACACAACTACCCTTTATATATGTATAGATGGATAATTGTTTTATTTTCGAAGTTTCCTCCGGACATACACATATACACAACCGCCCTTTACATATTATGTTGTATACCCTTTCTTTCCTTACTTCTATTTTTCTTCTGTTCATCTTTGGTATCTTACGTTCTTCTTCCAGCGTCTGGACCTAGTCTTGGGGACTTCGTGTCTGGTCTTCTAGGTCAGTCTTGTTACCAAGACATTCATCAACCACAAAACCATATTATTTTCGTAAGCTTTTATTTACTTAACAAACATTTCATGGAACTAAACATAGCACGCGTATGCAGGTGAGTCCCAGCTAAGCAGACATATCTTATCTGCCTGACGTCCGAGCTGAAAACTGAAGACCCAACCAGGTCCCACGTGTTTCACGTATTTCGCGGGCTTTCTGTACTATTCCATGGAAAGTCCCGCCCGTGATATGAAAAGGGACATCCCCTCAGAAATACAGGGGATTGACAATAATCTATGCAATCGCATAGATTATGTAACATGTATAATATGTGCTGGAAGGCGGTGACTGAGGGTTTGGGCATCCTGGGTATGACGTTAAACTGATGGTGAAGTTCGAATTCTGGAGCTCTGGGGAATATGGAGTACCCTTTCATCACCATTATTCAGATGGTCACTCTGACCCGGAGTGGTAATATCTGTTAGGGTTCCATCTATGGTTTAAATAGAAAAAATAAAGTTTAAAAAATTGTGTTTGAAAATTGAGTTTTAGAAAAATTGAGTACCCATCAAGAATGAATAAAACAAAATGTCTTCGGCATAAAATAACCCAACAAGGATTGACATGCCGTGGAATCCAACCAACCAACGGGGTCAGAGTGGACCTGGGGTATTGCTATAGAAGACGCACTTCACACTCCCCATATCTCCTCAACAGGAGCCTCACCATCTGATGAAGTTTAGTGTCATACCCAGAACACCCCCTTTTGTGTGGGGTGGAGGTGTTATCCCTCTGCGCGGGACGCAGTCAGTTTATTCTAGGCACTGGCAAAAAAATCAGCTTCTACGAGTTTTAAAAGCGAATTAAAAATAATTAAATCTATTATTTAAGGTCAAACTTTGTCTAAATCGATAAGTAGTAACATAATGACCATCATTAAAAAAAGAAAAATATTATTACATATGCAGTTTATTTTTGATAGATTTAAAACTATTTGTTTTGGTCGATTTCGATGCGATCCGTCATTTTGGCTGTTTTTCAATGGTTTTAGGTGCTTGTTTACAATTTTAAAATAACATTTGGGATGGAAAAAAAATTACCAAAAATCAGATAATTATCCGATTTTAATGAAATTTTCAGTATTGATTTAAACCGTAATTTTTTTTTGTTTCTATTCATAACTTGGTCTTTTATCTCTTTATTCATACTGTAATTAGTATCGAAAATGACCAACTCGCAAAACATTTTACGCCCCCAACATAAGAGGCGGTCAAAATTAAGCGACCTGAAAAAAAAATGAGAAAGTTTTGAAATAAAATAAATAAGGCATTATAAAGATCATTCATTGATAAATAAACACTGAAAATTTCATTAAAATCTGATAATTTCCTGATTTTTGGTAAATTATTTTCTGGGGGGGGGGCTAAAGTCATTTTGTCAAAAACGCATTTTAGGCTCCGTTTGCCAGTAGCTAGTTTATTCTAAGCCCTAACCATCAGGGAGTCGGGAAAAAAGACAATTCTACCAACATGACAATATATGAACTCTGAGCCGGGGTGGTAGTACATGTTAGGGTCCTATCTGTGGGTTAGATAGAAAAAAATGAGACAAAAAATTTGTTTTAAAAAAATTTAATTTTAAAGAATTTATTTTTCTAATTGAGTACCCATGAAGAATGAATTAAACAAAATGTCTTCGGCATGAAATAACCCCCAAAATGTTGATATGCCGTAAAATCCAACCAACCAACCAACCAACCAACCGGGTCAGAGTTGACCTGGGAGTATTGCTAATATATGGATATGAATAAAAAGACAAGAAAAGAACAATTGATAAAGATTGTGCGAGGATACAGTCAGCTTATTCTAAACCCTTAACCCAAGAGAATTCTACCAACACGACAATATATTAACTCTGAACCGGAGTGGTAGTACCTGTTAGGGTCCCATCTATGGGTAAAATAATTTAAAAAATGAGTTTTTAAAAATGTGTTTTAAAAAATTGAGTACTCGTGAAG
>CM042151.1:104104298-104108374 GCA_023376005.1 Doryteuthis pealeii
AAATAGAGAATGAAAGAGAAAAAAGAGAATAGAGAGAGAGACTAAGTGAAGGATAGAGAATGAAAGAGAAAAAAAGGTAAGAGAGAGAGAACTAAGTGAAGGACAGAGATGAAAGAGAAAAGAGAAAGAGAGAGAGACTAGTGAAGGACAGAGAATGAAAGAACAAAGAGAAGAGAGAGAGACTAAGTGAAGACCGAGAATGAAAGAGAAAAAAGAAAGAGAGAGAGAGAGAGACTAAGTGAAGACAGAGAGTGAAAGAGAAAAAAGAGAAAGAGAGAGAGACTAAGTGAAAGGAGAGAATGAAGAGAAAAAGAGAAAGAGAGAGAGACTAAGTGAAGGAACAGAGAGTGAAAGAGAAAAAAGAGAAAGAGTGAGCGACTAAGTGGAAGGACAGACGAATGAAAGAGAAAAAGAGAAGAGAGAGAGACTAAGTGAAAGGACAGAGAATGAAGAGAAAAAGAGAAAGAGAGAGAGACTAAGTGAAGGAGAGAATGAAGAGAAAAAAGAGAAAGAGAGAGAGACTAAGTGAAGACAGAGAGTGAAAGAGAAAAAGAGACGAGTGAGAAGACTAAAGTGAAGGAGAGAGAATGAAAGAGAAAAAAGCGAAAGAGAGAGAAGACTAGTGAAAGGACAAAGAGAATGAAAGAGAAAAAGAGAAAAAGAGGAGAGAGAGAGACTAAGTGAAGGACAGAGAATGAAAGAGAAATAAGAGAAAGAGAGAGAGACTAAGTGAAGGACAGAGAATGAAAGAGAAAAAAGAGAAAGAGAGAGAGACTAAGTGAAGGATAGAGAATGAAAGAGAAAAAAGAGAAAGAGAGAGAGACTAAAAGTGAAGGACGAGAATGAAAGAGAAAAAAGAGAAAGAGAAGAGACTAAGTGAAGGACAGAGAAATAAAGAGAAAAAAGAGAAAGAGAGGAGAAGAGACTAAGTGAAGGACAGAGAATGAAAGGAAAAAAGAGAAAGAGAGAGAGACTAAGTGAAGGACAGAGAATGACCCAGAGAAAAAAAGAAAGAGAGAGAGACTACGTGAAAGGACAGAGAATGAAAGAGAAAAAGAGAAAGAGGAGAGACTAAGTGAAGGACAGAGAATGAAAGAGAAAAAAGAGAAAGAGAGAGAGACTAAAGTGAAGGATAGAGAATGAAAGAGAAAAAAGAGAAAGAGAGAGAGAGAGACTAAGTGAAGGACAGAGAATGAAAGAGAAAAAAGAGAAAAGAGAGAGAGACTAAGTGAAGAACAGAGAATGAAGAGAAAAAAGAGAAAGAGAGAGAGCTAAGTGAAGGACAGAAAATGAAAGAGAAAAATAGAAAGAGAGAGAGCTAAGTGAAAGGACAGAGAATGAAAGAGAAAAATAGAAAGAGAAGAGAGACTAAGTGAAGACAGAGAATGAAAGAAGAAAAAATAGAAAGAGGAGAGAACTAAGTGAAGAACAGAGAATGAAAGGAGAAAAAAGAGAAGAGAGAGAGAACTAAGTGAAGGACCGAGAATGAAAGAGAAAAAAAGAAAAAGAGAGAGAGACTAAGTGAAGGATAGAGAATGAAAGAGAAAAAAGAGAAAGAGAGAGAGACTAAGTGAAGGACAGGAATGAAAGAAGAAAAATAGAAAGAGAGAGAGACTAAGTGAAGACAGAGAATGAAAGAGAAAAAGAGAAAGAGGAGAGAGACTAAGTGAAGGACAGAGAATGAAGAGAAAAAAGACAAAGAGAGAGAGACTAAGTGAGGATAGAGAATGAAAGAGAAAAAGAGAAAGAGGAGAGAGACTAAGTGAAGGATAGAGAATGAAAGAAAAAAGAGAAGAAAAGAAAGTGTGAGAGAGAGAGGGGGGTGGATAACTAGAGTAAAAAGAAAGAAAACAACTCAAAGTGACAATCAGTTTTTTTTTTTGTCAACGATCGCTTTTTATTCCTCACCAATCAGACAGATCTGTCATGGGCTCAATCGCATCTCGACGTTCACAACGGAGGAATTTTGAAAAACATTTTTTTCTTGTTTGTTAGGAGATTCGATTTTCATGTGCATATTCCTGAACTGAAGAATTTCGGAAAACTAACACTGGACATATGTCTATAATTAAGCAGGTTTGTTATATATACTAAGCAATATAATGGCACCCTCCAGGTGCAAGTATGTTAACTTTTAATGAATAAAATATTGTATTAAATTAGAAAGGCTAATGACCTAAATAAGAATACAGATAAAAAGATTTGAAACAGAGAGAGTATAATAAAAGATTTGAAAACAGAGGGAGTTATAATAAAAAATGGAACAACTGAAACTTACTTTTCCATCACTTCTCGTCTTTCCATGTTTATTTTTTTCTAATTTAAGTATTTAGTTAAAAAGAGGAAGTAAGATAAATGACAGTTATTTTATCTTTGTTTAATGGGATTTCATTTAACGATTCATTGAAGAGATTTTGCTTATATTCCATTAAAATAAAACCAAACAGTTAGAAACAATAATACTAGCACAATTATTTATTAAAATCAATTTTTAATATGATATGCAAAATTAGGCCTTCCGTTCAACATTGTAACCACTATTTTGTTGTATAATATAAATATAATTGCGCATGTTGTCAGTATGAAGACATAGTTAACCAGTATTAATAACCTGTAAGACAATTTTATTAATAATTGAAAGGTTTAGAATAAAAATAAAATCATGGAGAATGTGATGTCATAACTAAATAAGAATTGTGCTTGAGTAGGGATATTAGTTTCGTTACAGACAGATAAACACACAATCTCCAATTATAATAAGATATATATATATATATATATATATTGCATTATATTATATTATATTTTTGCTTGAAGGCAATTACATGCATGTATCGTAGAACATCGTAACAGACTGTTTCGAAACAGCCTGTACGATGTTCTCACACGGAGGCGATCCTTTGCCGGGATTAACTTGTCAAGTTCATTTTCTATTTTTAAAAAAGTATCGAATTTTATGCGATACGTGCATTGTAATTGCCTTCAAGCAAAATATATATACTTTATTCAACAATGCTTCTAAAAAAAACAACAACCAAAAATTCTTATATATATATATATATATATATATATAATATATATATATATATATTGGATATGGTGCTTAATTGAAGTCATACCTAATTTTGAAATTAATTAAGTTAATAATTAATGAATTTAGGCGGGCATATATGTTCCAAATGTAAGGATAAACAAAATCGAGAAAATGTCAAATGTACATTCAGGGATTGACATTTTCTCGATTGTTTAGCCTACATTTGAACATATATGCCCGCCTAAATTCATTAATTATTAACTAATTAATTTTCAAAATTAGGTATGACTTCAATTAAGCACATATCCTCCAAAAATTGCCATATCAAATAAACCACATTGTTTATTTACTCACTCTCATATATACATATATGTAAGAAGAAATATAGAAAACAACAAGATGTTAAACATTTTTGCTGAAAGATATCTGTTTCGACATTATGATAATGTCTTTATCAAAGCAACATTGTAACGGAAAAACGAAATGAATATATCAGTAATTACAAGACAACGAACGCTTCTCGATCAGTACCTGGAATTTTTTTTTTTTAAAATTTTTAAAAAATACATATTTGTTGTTAAAAATAAAATAAATTTTATTTTTAAAATGTTTAAGCATTTTTATCATAAAAAACTCAAAAGAGTTTGTAGTAAAAATGTAAATGAATATCAAAAAAAAGTTCAGGAAAATGTTCCCGGTTACAAATGAAAGTTTAAAAATGTCCAGCAACATGAATCTGCAATGATGTTAAACTCGCAGAGTCGGGATCCTTATTACATCCGAAAATATGAGCCTCCGGTGAAATGATATACGTAATTCCAATTTGTTTTTTCTATGGACATATGAAGGTAAAAAATGGATATTGAATCCGACAATATCTAAGAAAGTTTTATAGAAAAACACGATGTTAAAATTTTTTGCTGACAGATATCTGTTTCGACATTATGATACTAGCAAAATATATGCACCTCCGGGTGCAAGTATTTAAGTTTTAATGTAATAAAATATTGTATTAAATCAGAAAGGCTAATGAAACTAAAAA
>CM042151.1:104108474-104133474 GCA_023376005.1 Doryteuthis pealeii
CAAACGCAGAGGAGAGATGGAGAGAGAGAGAGAGAGAGGGAAGAGAAAGAGAGAGGAGAGATGAGAGAGGAGAGACTAGTCAAGATAGACTGAAATAGAAAAGAGAAAGGGTCATGAAAAAAGTAAAAGGAGGCAGTAACTGTAAAAGGAGAGTAGAAGAAGAATAAAGACGAGGAAGACGACGCAACACGACCCGACACGCAGAGCAGAACAGATGACTAGAGAGCGAGAGAGAGCTAAGTAAAGAGAGACTGAATAGAAAAAGTGAAAGAGGGAGGTTGCTGAAAATAAAAAGGAAGACAGTTGCGTGAAAAAGAAAGTAGAGAAAATATTACCGAAGAGAGAGAGAGAAGAGAGACGAAACTAGAGAGAGACAGACAGATCGAGAGAGAGAGAGAGAGAGAGAGAGAGAGACTAGGTGGACAGAGAATGAAAGAGAAAAAAGAGAAAGAGAGAGAGAGAGACTAGTGAAGGCGAGAGATGAAGAAGAAAAAAGAGAAAGAGAGAGAGACTAAAGTGAAGGACAGAGAATGAAAGAGAAAAAGAAGAGAAAGAGAGAGAGACTAAGTGAAGGACAGAGAATAGAGAAAAAAGAAGAAAGGTAGGAGAGAGACTAGTGAAGAACAGAGAGTGAAAGAGAAAAGAGAAAGAGAGAGAGAGACTAAGTGAAGGACAGATGTGAAAGAGAAAAGAGAGACAGAGAGAGAGACTAAGTGAAGGACAGAGAATGAAAGAAAAAAGAGAAGAGGAGACTATTGAAGGACAGAGAATGAAAGAGATAAAAGAGAAAGAGAGAGAGACTCAAGTGAAGGCAGAGAATGAAAGAGAAAAGAGAAGAGAGAGAGCACTAAGTGAAGGACAGAGAATGAAAGAAAAAAGGAAAGAGAGAGAGACTAAGTGAAGGACAGAAGAATGAAAGAGAAAAAGAGAAAGAGAGAGAGACTAAGTGAAGGATAGAGAATGAAGAGAAAAAGGAAAGAGAGAGAGACTAAGTGAAGGACAGAGAGTGAAAGAAAAAGAGAAAGAGAGAGAGACTAAGTGAAGGCAGAGATGAAAGAGAAAAAGAGAAAGAGAGAGAGCTAAGTGAAGGACAGAGAATTGAAAGAGAAAAAGGAAAGAGAAGAGAGACTAAGTGGAAGGTAGAGATGAAGAGAAAGGAAAGAGAGAGAGACTAAGTGAAGGACAGAGAGTGAGAGAAAAGAGAAAGAGAGAGGACTAAGTGAAGGATATGAGAATGAAAAGAGAAAAAAAGAGAAAGAGAGAGAGCTAAGTGAAGGACAGAGAATGAAAGAGAAACAGAGAAGAGAGAGCGACTAAGTAAGACAGAGAATGAAGAGAAAAAGAGACCGAGAGAGAGATAAGTGAGGATAGAGAATGAAGAGAAAAAAGAGAAACGAGAGAGAGACTAAGTGAAGGATAGAGAATGAAAGAGAAAAAAGAGAATAGAGAGAGAGACTACGTGAAGGACAGAGATGAAGAGAAAAGGAAAGAGAGAGAGAGAGAGAGAGACTAAGTGAGGACAGAGAGTTAAAGAGAAAAAAGAGAAAGAGAGAGAGACTAAGTGAAGGAAGAGAATGAAAGAGAAATAAAGAGAAGAGAGAGAGACCGCAAGTGAAGGATAGAGATGAAGAGAATAAAAAAGAGAAAGAGGAGAGAAAAAAAGAGAAAGAGAGAGAGAGAGAGACTAAGTGAAGGAATAGAGAATGATAAGAGAAAAAGAGAAAGAGAGAGAGACTAAGTGAAGGATAGAGATGAAAGAGAAAAAAGGTAAGTAGAGAGAGACTAAGTGAAGGACAGAGAATGAAAGAGAAAAAAGAGAAAGAGAGAGAGACTAAGTGAAGGACGAGAATGAAAGAGAAAAAGAGCAAGAGAGAGAGACTATGAAGGACATGAGAATGAAAGAGAAAAAAGGAAAGAGGAAGAGGAGACTAGTGAGGAAGAGAGTGAAAGAGAAAAAGAGAAGAGAGAAGACTAAGTGAAGGAAGAATGAAAGAGAAAAAAGAAGAAAAGGAGAGAGACTTAAGTGAAGGAACAGAGAGTGAAGGAGAAAAAGAAAAGAGTGAGAGACTAAGTGAAGGACAGAGAATGAAAGAGAAAAAAGAGAAAGAGAGAGAGACTAAGTGAAGACAGAGAATGAAAGAGGAAAAAAGAGAAAGAGAGAGAGACTAAGTGAAGAGAGAGAATGAAAGAGAAAAAAGAGAAAGAGAGAAGAGACTAGTGAAGGCAGAGAATGAAAGAGAAAAAAAGAGAAAGAGTGAGAGACAGTGAAGGACAGAGAAGAAAAAAAAGAGAAAGAGAGAGAGACTAAGTGAAGGACAGAGAATGAAAGAGAAAAAGAGAAAGAGAGGGAAGACTAAGTGAAGGACAGAGAATGAAGAAGAAAAAAGAAAAGAGAGAGAGACTAAGTGAAGGACAGAGAATGAAAGAGAAAAAGAGAAAGAGGAAGAAGAGAACTAAGTGAAGGACAGAGATGAAAGGAAAAAAGAGAAAGAGAGGAGACTAAGTGAAGGATAGAGAATGAAAGAGAAAGAAAGAGAAGAGAGAAAGAGACTAAGTGAAGGACAGAGAATGAAAGAGAAAAAAGAGAAAGAGAGAGAGACTAAGTGAAGGACAGAGATGAAAGAGAAAAAGAGAAAGAGAGAGAGAACTAAGTGAAGGACAGAGAATGAAAGAGAAAAAAGAGAGAGAGAGAGACTAAGTGAAGGAAGAGAATGAAAGAGAAAAATAAGTGAAGGACAGAGAATGAGAAAAGACTAAGAAGGATGAGAGTGAAGGACAGAGAATGAAAGAGAAAAGAGAAAGAGAGAGAGACTAAGTGAAAGGACAAGAGAATGAAGAGAAAAGAGAAAGAGAGAGACAATGAAGGACAGAGAATGAAAGAGAAAAAGAAAGAGAGAGAGTAAGTGAAGGACAGAGAATGAAAGAGAAAAAAAGAAAGAGAGAGAGACTAAGTGAAGGACAGAGATGAAGAGAGAAAATGAAGAAGAGAGAGACTAAGTGAAGAACAGAGAATGAAAGAGAAAAATGAGAAGAGAGAGAGACTAAGTGACTAAGTGAAGGAAGAAATGAAAGAGAAAAGAGAAAGAGAGAGAGACTAAGTGAAGGACAGAGATGAAAGAAAATAGAAAGAGAGAGAGACTAAGTGAAGAAGAGAGAAGAGAAAAAAGAGAAGAGAGAGAGAGACTAAGTGAAGGACAGAGAATGAAGAGAAAAAGACAAAGAGAGAAGACTAAGTGAAGGATAGAGAATGAAAGAGAAAAAAGAGAAAGAGAGAGAGACTAAGTGAAGATAGAGAATGAGAGAAAAAAGAGAAAGAAAGAAAGTGTGAGAGAGAGAGGGGGGTGGATAACTAGAGTAAAAGAAAGAAAACAACTCCAAAGTGACAATCAGTTTTTTTTTGTCAACGTCGCTTTTTATTCCTCACCAATCAGACAGATCTGTCATGGCGTCAATCGCATCTCGACGTTCACAACGGAGGAATTTTGAAAAACATTTTTTCTTGTTTGTTTAGGAGATTCGATTTTCATGTGCATATTCCTGAACTGAAGAATTTCGGAAACTAACACTGGACATATGTCTATAATTAAGCAGGTTTGTTATATATACTAGCAAATATATGCACCCTCCAGGTGCAAGTATTTATTTTAATGTAATAAAATATTGTATTAAATTAGAAGGCTATATGAAACTAATAAGAATACAGATAAAAAGATTTGAAACAGAGGAGTATATAAAAGATTTGATATAATAAAAAATGGAACAACTGAAACTTACTTTTCCATCACTCTCGTCTTTCATTGTTATTTTTTCTAAATTTAAGTATTTAGTTAAAAGAGGAGTAAAGAAAAAATGACAGTTATTTTATCTTGTTAATGGATTTCATTTAAGATTCATTAAGAGATTTTTGCTTATATTCATTAAAATAAAACCAAACAGTTAGAATCAATAATACTAAGCACATATTATTAAATCAAATTTTTAATATGAATATGCAAATTAGCCTTCCCGTTCACATTGTAAACCACTATTTTGTTGTATATATAAATATAATTGCATGTTGTCAGTATGAAGACATAGTTAACAGTATTAATAATGTAAGACAATTTATTAATAATTGAGGTTTAGATAAAAATAAAATCATGGAGAATGTGATGTCAATAACTAAGAGAATTGTGACTTGAGTAGGGATATAGTTTCGGTTACAGACAGATAAACACACAATCTCCATTATAATAAGATATATATATATATATATATATATTGCATTATATTAATATTATATTTTTGCTTGAAGGCAATTACAATGCATGTATCGTAGAACATCGTACAGACTGTTTCGAAACAGCCTGTACGATGTTCTACACACGGAGCGATCCTTTGCCGGGATTACACTTGTCAAGTTCATTTTCTATTTTTAAAAAAGTATCGAATTTTATGCGATACGTGCATTGTAATTGCCTTCAAGCAAAAATATATATACTTTATTCAACAATGCTTCTAAAAAACAAACAACCAAAAATCTTAATATATATATATATATATATATATATATATATATATATATTGGATATGTGCTTAATTGAAGTCATACCTAATTTGAAAATTAATTAGTTAATAATTAATGAATTTAGGCGGGCATATATGTTCAAATGTAAGGATAAACAAATCGAGAAAATGTCAAATGTACATTCAGGGATTGACATTTTCTCGATTTGTTTAGCCTTACATTTGAACATATATGCCCGCCTAAATTCATTAATTATTAACTAATTAATTTTCAAAATTAGGTATGACTTCAATTAAGCACATATCCTCCAAAAATTGCCATATCAAATAAACACATTGTTTATTTACTCACTCTCATATATACATATATGTAAGAAAGAAATATAGAAAAACAACAAGATGTTAAACATTTTTGCTGAAAGATATCTGTTTCGACATTATGAATATGTCTTTATCAAAGCAACATTGTAAGCGGAAAAACGAAATGAATATATCAGTAATTACAAGACAACGAACGCTCTCGATCAGTACCGGAATTTTTTTTTTAAATTTTAAAAAATACATATTTGTTGTTAAAAATAAAATAAATTTTATTTTTAAAATGTTTAAGCATTTTTATCATAAAAACTCAAAAGAGTTTGTAGTAAAAATGTAAATGAATATCAAAAAAGTTCAGGAAAATGTTCCGGTTACAAATGAAAGTTTAAAAATGTCCAGCAACATGAATCTGCAATGATGTTAAACTCGCAGAGTCGGGATCCTTATTACATCCGAAAATATGAGCCTCCGGTGAAATGATATACGTAATTCCAAATTTGTTTTTTCTATGGACAATATGAAGGTAAAAATGGATATTGAATCCGACAATATCTAAGAAAGTTTTATAGAAAAACAAGATGTTAAAATTTTTTGCTGACAGATATCTGTTTCGACATTATGAATACTAGCAAATATATGCACCCTCCGGGTGCAAGTATTTAAGTTTTAATGTAATAAAATATTGTATTAAATCAGAAAGGCTAATGAAACTAAATAAGAATACAGATAAAAAGATTTGAAACAGAGGGAGTATAATAAAAATAGAACAACTGAAACTTACTCTTCCATTACTCTCGTCTTTCATTGTTATTTTTTTCTAATTTAAGTATTTAGTTAAAAGAGGAAGTAAATAATAAAATGACAGTTATTTTATCTTGTTAATGGATTTCATTTAAGATTTATTGAAGAGATTTTTGCTTATATTCATTAAAATAAAACCAAACAGTTAGAAATCAATAATACTAAGCACATATTTATTAAATTCGATTTTTTAATATTAATATGCAAATTAGCCTTCCCATTCACACTGTAAACCACTATTTTGTTGTATGTATAAATATAATAGCATGTTGTCAGTATGTAGACATGGTTAACAGTATTAATAATGTAAAAGAATTTTATTAATAATTGAGGTTTAAATAAAAATAAAATCATGGAGAATGTGATGTCAATAACTAAGAGAATTGTGACTTGAGTAGGAATATAGTTTCGGTTACAGACAGAAAAACACACAATCTCCATTATAATAAGATGTCTTTTTCAAAGCAACATTGTAAGCGAGTTTAACGTCATTGCAGATTCATGTTGCTGGACTTGTTACATTTTTAAACTTTCATTTGTAACCAGAACATTTTCCTGAACGTTTTTGATATTCATTTACATTTTTACTACAAACTCTTTTGAGTTTTTATGATAAAAATGCTTAAACATTTTAAAAATAAAATTTATTTTATTTTCAACAACAAATATGTATTTTTTTTTTTTTTTTTAAATGTGTCACCCGTTGTGTCACCCGTTTAGCAATAGGTAGATAATTGTGATCAGGAAAAAAGTTTGCAAATCGAATTAAATTGTATTTATAATATAAATGGTTTCACATTCTGCCTCTCCCTTTCCTCCTCTCTCTCTCTCTCTCTCTCTATATATATATATATATATATATATTATATATATTAAAAATGGACTCTCTCGTCGATTTTCGACGCATGAGTGTTCATTCGGTGAACTACCAACACAGTGATTTGTTTATAGTGGTGAAGGCTTGTGTTGGACCATTCCACACTTTTTGGTACAGTCGATAGGAAAGAATTGGTGCATCAAGGAATGCCACAAGCCCAATCAACGACTGACCTCAGGGATTTTGAATTCAGAGTCATCCCTCTCCTAGACTGGTTACCTACCCAAGGTTAAAGAGCCCACTATGCCCTACTATTTAACCCATAGCTGGAGGGAGAATATATGGATTCATACCTTTCCCAAGGGTATTAGCGCTATGTGAAATGCAAACAGCCTTGTCTAGGATTTGAACTCGGGTTGACAAGTCCATTTCCCACGACTCTAACCATTATGCCACGCGCCTCCATATATATATATATATATATATTATATATATATATATATATATATATATATTTGATTAACTACTCCTTATATATGTTAGTTTCACTGTAAGTGTAAAGAGAGGGATTGGAGAGTGTAAGAGTATTGGACTTCCCACCTTAAATGTATGTTATACATAAGCCACACCTTGGCTTCTGGCTGTTGATAAAATTAACATAAAAATAAACTAGGAAGTTCACTCTCCTTTTCACACTCTCCAATCTTTCTCTTTACCCGCACAGAGAAACTAAAATATATAAGAAGTAGTTATTCAACATATATATAGAGAGGAGGAAAGTGACAGGCTGTATGTGAGTTAGAGACGGGTCAGTTTTTTACTTAATTGCAAATTACGACTAATTAGAACAAATGAAAATATAATTTTTATTTTTCAGACATATCTCAATCCCAAAACTAAGGAATATTTTGGTATGTATTTTATGTCATTTCTTTTCTTTTCACAGACATAACAAAATGGACCCAGTCACAAATTCCAGTCCTTTGCTTGCTGCTCGATCAGTTGACACCTATCTACCATCCACTCTCGCACCGTTGCGTCCCTGTGAGTATGATGATCTGTCGGAAACAGCAAACTGTACAGACAACCCGTTACATACTCCACTTTATATCAAGGTTTATGTGGGCGTCCTCTACGGTTCAGTATTCACCTTGGGCGTGGCCGGCAACTTGTTGGTCATCTTTGTTGTCCTCAGGGTCAAAGAAATGCGAACAAGCACAAATTATTGTCTGATCAATCTCAGTTTTGCGGATCTTGCTGCATTGTGCGTGTGTCTACCGTCAGCCACATTGGATTTTTACATGGAAGAAAAATGGGTTCTTGGCGATCTTATGTGTAAGTATGGTCCTTTCCTTTTATGGATATAGCAAATGGCTACTTTGTACACAATTATATGGTTTCAAGTAGCTAATAATAATAAACAATGAGTATTTAATCTAGTCAAAATCATTAATATATATGTAGGATTCAATGGTATTAATTGAATAACAGCTCCGACAAGTTGTGAGACAAAACATTTAATATATATAACAGCACATGGAAACGATAAGATACATAATGTACAGGAGAATAGAACATGGACATGGAACTAAAGGATAGTCCATGCTGTATAAAGGACTTACAGTAATGTGGGGGGGGAGCAAAGGCCCCACTGAGAAGGGGGTAGATAGACTCTAGCCCATAGCAGTTCGTTTAGAAGCGTCCAGCTAAAAGAGGAAGACAAGTTCCAAATGAACGCGCTTAAAATATCAGAGGTCCCTCTAGTGGGAACAAACAGCAACGCAGCGAGAAGATAACTCTTCCGGCAAAAGGGAAGATAATCCCTTACACATAGAATAAATCTTATTTATTAACGACGTCTTAATGAAAATCTGATTTACCTCAAAACAGCCCATGTTAGTGCGTTTAAAATCCTGCAATATCACTAAGAAATAAAGGTTTATATAATATATAGTGTGGTTAATTTGCACATTGGTTTTAATAACACCAGGTTTAATAAATAATTAGTTGGTGACATTGATCTCTAATATTATTGTTTTATTCTCTAACGTATTAAAAATATTCTAGATTTAGTAAAACTCGCTTAAATCCAATCTTTGGCGGCTATTAAATTCAATTAGTAGATTCTGAATTTTAGATGCGTAAATTTTTACCATAGTCTACCGGACAGATGTTAGTAGAATATGAAATGAATTTCAATGTATATATTTTTAATTTCCCAACTGGGGTTAATACTTCTAATAAAAATGAATCTCTTAGGAAAACAGTAATACATTCATTTATTTGTAATTTTGTGACGAGACTGAAAGGCAGCCGTATGAACAAGCGGATTCCGAGCCCCCACAAACAAAGCGCGTCAGGATATGTTTGGCCTGTGGCGAGGGGGAAGAGTGTGGCGAGCGGCTACGGATACTCGAACTCGCTACCTCCTCGTAGCTGAGGTGTTGTTAGTAGAGACCCAAATAAAGTATATCCTAATTTGCACGAGCAGAAATAAAGACGGACTGTCGCTGACAGGGCGAGTGAGGAAGAAAGTGTTTGGACGGCAAGTGAAATCTGACGACTGCTATTTGATGTGAGAGTGCCGTGCTCAGTTGGGAAAGGAATTGCATTTCGTTTGCTGGAGAGACTTTCAAAGGATTGATATTACCTTGAGTTTTTTGGACCCTGAATTCAGATGCGTAAATTTTTACCATAGTCTACCGGACAGATGTTAGTATTAATACATTGATGTATTTATAATTTTTAAACAAAAACCAAAGAACAGCATTAATTTATTGATGCAGAAAATATCTACTAATAATTGGTACACAATGGTTTCAAGTAGTTAATCTTATTCGCCCTGTCGGCTGGGGCGTTAGAATGCACCGACTGCATCTCTGCAGAGGGGTAAGACTCCCCCAATGGGGCCACCTGTTGGCCGTGGGTGGCGACTCGTGATGCTTAAGGATAGAACCCAGGTGGCTGAGCAGTTCATGACTTGCAATATTCCACTTTAGGCTTTTCTTGGGCTAGACGGGCGGTCGGAGAGGCCCCCTCCGATCAATCGGCTGGTCACGTCAAGACCTAGCATCTATATGATTGCCCCAACCCTATTGCCCTTATGGCAACCCCCAACCCCTTTTTATCATATGGGTGCTAGAAGGCGGTGGATGAGGATCTACATGTCCTGGGAATGACATTAATCTCTATTTGATGGTGAGGTTCCAGTTTTGGAGGTTTGGGGAATGTGGAGCACCCCTTCATCACCATTGCTCCCTGGTCCACTCTCACACGGAGTGGTAGTACCTGTTAGGGTCCCATCTATGGATTAAATAGAAAAACATGAGTTTATAAACAAAATTGCATTATCCATTAAGAATGAATTTATTTCACAACTTTGTCGGCATCAAATGACCCACCGAGGTTCATATGCCGTAAAACAAAACAAACCAAACCAAGTTAATCTTATGATAATATGAAACAGCAAGTCTCTTTTATATTTCCTAACATATTTTAATAACTCACTTTATTTTTATCAAAACAAATTTTTTTAATATAAAATCACTCTGATGATATTAATAACAAATTAATAAATGAACCACCAAACACAACATACATATACGCATAAATTTTATTTTTAAAAATTCAAATATTCCTCATACTTTGAAAATTAAAATTCCACCTGACTTTGTTCCTTATATTCTCCAGCCATCTTCTCTCCTTTTCAAAAATCCGTCGTATGCGACGATGACGTCAACATAACTGTTTTCTCCATCGCGTTAGAACATTTTCTTCAATCGATTTCAAAAAAGTTCTTTTTTCGAACATCTCTGAAATTCTCCGTATTTCAACCGATTTCATTTAAAACAATAAGGATTTACTCTGACGAAGGCCGCTATTTCTTTGGATACTAAAAAATTTCTGTAGTTTTTTTCTATTATTGTTATCTTATTTTATTTTGTATTTAAAATAATAATAGATAGGATACATGTAGGCATGGATAAACTCATGCCCGAAACACGTGTCAGTAAAATAAAATAGAATAAATCCTATTTTATCCATTCAACATTTTCTTTCCTTTATTTTTCATTTCAATATATATATATATATATATATATATATATATATATATATATAGGTTGAAAAAATGAATAAAGGAAAGAAAGTATAGAATGGATAATATAGGATATTTTAATCAATTTTACTTACACGTGTTTCGGTCAGGAGTTTATCCATGTGTACATTATTCAAACATGTGTACATATTTCAGATAAGGATTTACTCTGATGAAGGTCGATTTTTTTGTGTGCGGAACATTTCTACATTTTTTCTATTATTATTATTTCATTTCATTTGTTCATTTAATGATAATAATAGTTTGAATAATGTACACATGAATAAACCCCTGACCGAAACACGTGTAAGTAAAATTGATTAAAATATCCTATATTATCCATTGTATACTTTCTTTCCTTTATTCATTTTTTCAACATACCGTCGGATTCACTTCCAGTTTCATTTTACACACACACACACACACACACATATATATATATATATATATATATATATATATATATATATATCTTATTATAATGGAGATTGTGTGTTTTTCTGTCTGTAACCGAAACTAAATCACTACTCAAGTCACAATTCCCTTAGTAATTGACGTCACATTCACCATGAATGTATCCTTATTTTAACCTCAATTATTAATAAATTGGTTTACATTATTTATACTGTTAACCATATCTACATTCTAATAACATGCAATTGTATTTATATATACAAGAAATAGCGGTTTACAGTGTGAACGGGAAGGCTAATTTGCATATTGATATTAAAAATGTAATTTTAATAAATATATGCTTAGTATTATTGATTTCTAACTGTTTGGTTTTATTTTAATGAATATAAGCAAAAATCTCTTCAATAAATCTTAAATGAAATCCATTAACAAGAAAACATAACTGTCATTTTATTCTTTACTTCCTCTTTTAACTAAATATTTAAATTATAAAAAATAACAATGAAAGACGAGAGTGATGGAAGAGTAAGTTTCAGTTGTTCTATTTTTCGATTATACCCTCCTCTGTTTCAAATCTTTTCATCTGCATTCTTATTTAGTTTCATTAGCGTTTCTAATTTAATACGATATTTCATTACATTAAAACTTAAATACTTGCACCCGGAGGGTGCATATATTTGCTAATATATATATATATATATATATATATATATATATATATATATATATGATTTTCTCTTTATTATATTTTCCAGGCAGATTCGTCTACTTTCTAGAAAATATGACCACAAACACAACAATGCTGACAATTCTGGCAATCAGTCTTGAGCGATATTTCGCCATTTGTCATCCATTGCGAAACTATAGCATGTTCAGTGGTTCGCGTGTGACCAAAGTCATCTTGTCCGTGTGGTTTCTAGGTGCCCTACTCAGCTGCCCGTTTATATGGGTTTCGCAACAGGTATGGACCCGATTTCATGACGGACGCCAGGGCTATGTGTGCGAGAGTCAGTTCTATAAGCCGTGGCATCACGCCTACCTCTGTGTCATGTTTGCCTGCGTATTCATCCTTCCCTTGCTTCTGCTGCCAATATTCTACGTCAAGATTATCTGGACCCTTGTTACCCACAATCTGCAAGGGTCGGCCGATAGCCGCAAGAACTGTGCAACCCTCCGCTCCAGAAAACAGGTAAGTCACAGTTGGTTTCTCTAACATTGGCACGCTATGAATACGCTGACTGCATCCTCTGAAATGATGAAAAAGCCAGTTTCCGCCATTCTTTATATCATCATCAGGTCACGCTAACAGTACAGATTTCCAAGACTTTCTCTTCACACCCATTCCTGATGGTCTTCAACACAGCATCCAGAATCTGCACAGAGCTGGTTGATGTAGGTTTTTGCTGGTTGTCCTAGACTGGTGTGTCCATATGTATGTGTCCACAGGAGAATGTTATTTATGTGTTTGTCCTTGTTTCTCCAGCAGCGTCTAGCGTGTATTACTTTGATGGTTTGAGTGATGGGGCAGCTGCTTTTTTGTAGGGTGCTGCTTCCAAGATTTTGTTTGAGATTTAACTTTTTCTCTGGGCATTTCTTTAGTCTAAGTGGTGCAGCCATACAGTAGCACTGACATAGCTACAGCTTGGAAGAATTCCCACTTTATCTTATCAGAGAGATCAGATTTCCATATGATTAATAATCTGTCCATAGCAAAGGGCGACACATTGGCGCGGGCACTAGAGTCGAGATGCCACAGTCCCGTATGTGAGCGCCAGGTGCCCGGATGATAGCTGCAAGCATTTCGGCGACTGGGATTGGGTTGATAGTTCCGTGTGTGGGGCACAGACGCCCGGGTGATAGGGGGTAACGGTGTATAAGAAGAAGGCAACACCCAGAAGTGGTGTGACGGCAGTAACAAGTGTTGCGACATTAGCTGCTAAGGGTTGTGGGGATGACGACGACGACGACGAAGTCGGTGTTATATAGCCTGCGAGAAGGCGGTGGACTCGCTTCTTTCCCCCCCCCCTCAACAAAACCTGTTGAGTTAAATATTTATCCCCCCCTCTATTTTTTTCATTCTAGAGACAATTCTAATCAATTATTATTCTGTCAACTCCATTGCAATCTATTAGATTTCTATATGCCACAGTTGAATGAGCTGTATATCTTGTGTGTTGGCACCTCCGTCTATTAAATACGATGGCGTAGTGTCCATTTTTTTATCTGCAACCGGGTGAGTGGCTGAAGAGACTTGCGAGCCGAATTGCTGGTGGGTTTTTTTTGTTGTTTTGTTTTTTCTGGTCTACCTGTCGAGGTAATTCTCTAAGCTCCATAAACCTAGTCGAGCAAGCAGACCATGGCGGGACAGCACCTAACTGGCTGGGAGCTGTCCAGCTTAAGGCGGGTGGTAGCTGTTCAGTGAGGTGCGATGACCTCTCCCCTTAGTTGAAGAATAATCAAGCTAAGTTCCAATTACCGTTGAATTGGTAAGACACGGCAACAAACGGTTGTAACTTAATACAATCCCGTCTTGTTGCAATTCTACTGCAGAATGACAGGGTATTTATAAAACTCCACAATATCATAGAAACCAAGCAGCCAATCAGAACTCAAGGAATGGAATCATCCAAATGCATGAATGGATCATTCTTGATTTCTATAAATACCAACTGTCTTGGACACTGGTTCAGTTGGGCTTAGCTAGTTGCTGTTATTCAAACCAACAGTAGACTGACTGACTCTAATATTAGTGACCCCTATCGCTCGTTTCATTCGCCAATCGGATGAGCTTATAACTGGTAACTGCCACTTCCCGTGTTGTGTCAGCATGCCTTGGAGTGTCCTCTTCATTTTTTGTAGTGGAAAACTACGTAGCCTGGGCTGGGTTTTGGTGGATAAGCTATCGCCCAAGCAGCAGATCTCCCTCTCCACACAGCCGTTGTTGTCCAGAGGAAAGGTGTCGCAGGAGTTGCTGGGAAGTACTGAGATTTTGCACCACCCACCTTAGGGACTTCAGCTCCTGATTTGTTTTCGGGGTTTACTCCCTTAGTCTTTCCTTGAGCCGCAAGACAACGGTGGTTTTTAAAATGACTTGATTAATTAAGTTTAAAGTTAATATGAACAATGACATCCTGACATGTATCTTTTTTTTTTAATTGAAATAATTTATAAACTAGAAGTTTGGTTTGTTTTGTTTTACGGCATAGTAGGTCATTTAATGCCAATAAAGATTTGAAATAAATCAATTCTTATGGATAATACAATTTTTTTATAAATACATTTTCTATTTAACCCATAGATGGGACCCTAATAGGTACTACCACTCTGGGTTAGAGTGGACCAGGGAGCAATGGTGATGAAGGGGTGCTCCACATTCCCCAAACCTCCAAAACTGGAACCTCACCATCAGATAGAGTTTAACGTCATTCCCAGGACATGTAGACCCGCAGCCACCGCCTTCTAGCACCCATATGATAAAAAGGGGTTGGGGGTTGCCATAAGGGCAATAGGGTTGGGGCAATCATATAGGTGCTAGGGCTTGACATGGCCAGCCGATTGATCGGAGGGGGCCTCTCCGACCGCCCGTCTAGCCCAAGATAGGGCCAAAGTGGAGTATTGCAAGTCATGAACTGCTCATCCACCTGGGTTCTATCCTTAAGCATCACGGTCGCCACCCACGGCCAACAGGTGGCCCATTGGAGGAGTTTTACCCCACTGCAGAGGTGCAGTCGGTGCATTCTAACGCCCCAGACGACAGGGCGGAAACTAGAAGTGGCTACCCGGTGTTACGTGGGTAGAGAAGGGGATAATGAAAAGTTAGTCTCGCAGATCCGTTGATTGTTTTTGTCTTACACAACTGATTTATGTCTTACTAAACAACGCAATCAATGACTTTCCCTTTTTTACTATTCAAATCCTAATTTTTAAATATCTTCCCAGATATAAATTAAATCTTCATAATTTTTGTACAAAAAGCATAAGAGTATTTACGGTTTTCGAAGGAGCTCTTATTTCTCCGTTGTTGTAGGCAAATTGTCGGACAAAGAAGGAACAAACACAAAAGTAAATGCAGACACTGGCATTGACAAAAATTACATAAAATTGTTGCAAATTTTAATGGTATTTGCTACCAGACTTATCTGAGCTAGTAATTTTCTTGGAGTAATGGTGATAACAGGGTATTCTTTTCCTTGGTAGGAAAGGTTGCTAAGACGCTTCGTCTCGGTAGTTTCTCATCCTTCAGCAAGTGCGCTATTGTACCGCCTTTTAACCTATGCTGATACAACGCCTTAGAAGTGAGCTGGTTGTAGAGTTCTGTGATAAGTGGGCCCTGGTTTGGGCTTGGTAATGAGAGCTTGGTGTTTTTACGTCTCTCGTCCAGTAACTGCTTTTCGATAAGTGAGCCCTATTTTTGGGCTAAGTGATGAATGAAGTGTAGGGACCGCTATTTACGCGACTATCCCTCAGTGAGTACTCCCTGATAAGTGGGCCCTGTTTTTGGGCTAAGTGATAAGAGCGTTTATTTTTACGTCTCTCGTTGGTAACGGCTCCCTGATAAGTGAAGTTTTTGGTATTGGCACCAACATACAATGATGACGGATCGCCCCCTAGCGGCGGGGGAGATAATTTGCTATGGAATTTACAAAAAGCAAGCTCTGGTGATGGTGAAAGTGTATATGTATTTACTTTGTCATTAATTGTTTTATTTTCATAGTTTCAGTCATACATACACATCACTGCCATTTATATTATTTGTATATATTATATATCTGTATATATTATATATACATATATATATATATATATATATATATATATATATATATTATATATATATAATTATTATATATTATTTTAATTGATAATCTATATGTATAAATAAATTATTTATATTATATTTACATCTAGATCATTAATGTTATGCTCAAGTAATAAATACTAGGCACATTTTTATGATATATAGGGATTTGGCCCCTATATTTTTACGGCATGTGGAATTGACCAAATTAAAATAATTAAGTTTTCTTAAATAACTAGTTTTACAATGGTATGTCATGAGTTTAGAATTAGGTAAACAAAAGAGAATCTAATGAATATTAGTTTAGAAATATTTTAGAAAACAATAGAAACATTCATCCGATAATTTATGTCACCAGAATTCCACAGATACCAAAATCATTCGATATTGCATCATTGCAAATCACCTAATATCTGAGGAATATTTTAGCTTAATCATCCCGTAGACAATGACAATAGGAAAATTATAAAAAGACCCTTTTAGCTGAAAGACCAGGGAGACAGTGGGAGCTTACGCTCTTCCCGACTCGACAGAGTTGGGGTGAATGCCCTCTAACTCGACAGTAGGAGCGAAAGTTCTCCCCAACATCGACATAATGGGGAGAAGTCGCTGCCCGAAAACACAAAATGATATATCAGGTTGGTCTCGTATTTTTCGTTTCCAATTTCTCTCTCTCGCTCAACAAAAACAAATTTCAATCACAAATTTCAATCACAGACAAAACTGCTACAATGTTGACACAACAATCGCACAAATATAAACATTACATGTCACACTTGTCACACACAACTACGTACAGACACATACAGTCTGCAACACCACTGAAAGAACAATTGAATATACCAATTGTAAATTAATGTATATAAAGTTTGTTTCCTTTATCAATTTTGTCTTTTTTTGTTTTCTATGGAAATTTCATTTCCGTAGTCTTATTGTGGGGACCCATAACTCGGATCTTCAACTCTTCAACTAAACACTCACCAAACAAACCGGGTCCCTACAGATATCACAATTTTTCATTAAGGGACCTCCCCCTTTTTAGCATGTAGGGACCGAGTTTGCTCGGTGTTTGTGAGTGTGAAGAGGATCTGTGTTTTGATCCCCACAATTTAAATGTATAAGACTACGGAAATGTAGTTTCCGTAGAAAACAAAAGAAGACAAAATTGATAATAGAAACAAACTTTATATACATTAATTTACAATTGGTATATTCAATTGTTCTTTCAGTGGTGTTGCAGACTGTATGTGTCTGTACGTAGTTGTGTTTGTAAAGTGCTCATGTATTGTTTATATTTGTGTGATTGAATATGTCAAATTGTAGCAGTTTTGATAAAACAATGTCTGTGATTGAAACTTGTGTCGTATTGAGTCGGAGAGAGAGAAAATATGAAACGAAAAAATAGACGGACCTGTTGAGTCGTATTTTATGTTTTCGACAGCGTCTTCTCCCCATTGTGTCGAGTTGGGAAGAGCGTCCGTTCCCACTGTCGAGTTAGGAGCATCAGCTCCAACTCTGTCGAGTCGGGAAGAGCATAAGCTCCCACTAAAGTTTTTCAGCTCTATGGGCCTTTTTATAATTTTCTTTTGTCATTGTCTACGTGATCATTAAGTTAAATTTAATATTGGAATTTTCAAATATCAGCTGTTTTCTAATGACGTAAATATCGGATGATTTTGTACCTGTGGCATTCCAATGACGTAGATACTGTCATTGGAATTTAAACAATTGTTTCTATTGTTGCTAAAATATTTCTAAACTAATTTTTATTCGATTCTCTTTTGTTTACATAATTCTTAACTCGTGACATACAATTGTAAAACTAGTTGTTTAAGATAACTTTTTATTTTAATTTGGTTAATTCCACATGCCGTAAAAATATAGGGGCAAATCCCTTTTTAGCATACATGTCCGGTACCTAAATTTTGACCCCCCACCTCACCTCGATATAGTTTTTTTTCCTAACCCAATATTTTTTTCTTTTTTTTTTCTCTAATTAACAGGTTATCTACATTTTGGCCACGGTGATCATCATGTTTTTTGTGTGCGTTATTCCCCTCCGGGTATTCAGCCTATGGTTGATCTTTGCCCCCGTGGAGGACCACACCCAACTCCCGTTCGAGCATTACCTAAACATCTTCAATATCGTCCGGCTCTTGACGTACGTCAACAGCGCCGGGAACCCCATCGTCTACAACGTCATCTCCACCAAATTCCGCGCCGCGTCCATGTCCGTCTTTCGCATCTCCCGCGGGGCTAAACGGGGGGCGGCCTGCAGCAGCCTCCATCCGTATTCCCATCACACACACCACCCGAGCGGACCGTCGGTGCGGCGAAACCAGGCCGGAACGACTGGAGGGCCGACAACGATGTTCGCCATGAAAATGCGAAACGGAGCCGGTGGAGCTGGCACAGATCCAGGGGGAGTCAGAGCCGGAGGAGGTCCTTCGGGAAGCGGGAGCGGGGGTTCGGGTTCCGGAAATCGACCGAGCGGAAGCATGGTTGTGGTTGAGAGAGAGTCTGGTCGTGGTGCTGGTAGCCATGGTAACAACAGCACCTGTACCACGTGGTTTCAATATTCGGTTGATATGAATTCTGTTTATGAGACAGAAGGTTCTAAAATCACCTCCACAATGTTGTAAAGAAAAAAAAGAAGAAAAATGTATTTGGACGAATATCCTTATCTTTGTTGTTTGTACGTATATTTTTTATTGGCTTTTGACGATGAAATTCTTGTGTTGACGTTGGGAATAAACGAAAGAGATATTTCAAGAAAAGGGACAGGTTTCTGATCGTTTGGGAGCGTATATTATAAGTATCTAAGAATCATTGATGGATCTGTGAGTAGCATTATGGGTAATTTATGAGGAAGTGCGTCCCGGTCTCCTGCCTCAGAAATGGCTACCCGGTGACTATTAAAATAACGTCCCCAGCTATGTCGTCTCGGTGGTGTTACTGGAAAAAAAACAACCAACTTAGGGCGTTAAATGTATTTTAGGGGGGGGGTCAATTTTTTGTCATAATTCTTATTTATCGTAATTTGTCGTAATTCTTGTTCGTTTATAGAAATTTGTCGTAATTCTTGTTTATTTATCGTAATTTGTCGTAATTCTTGTTTATTTATCGTAATTTGTCGTAATTCCTGTTTAGATATGAAGATGGATATATAGTTTGGAATAGACTGAGATAGATAGATAGATAGATAAACAAACAAAATAATATAGATAGATATTAAGAAATGGAGATGGGTGGATAGATATATATAAACAAAGTAAAAAATCAACAAATTGAGATAGATAGATAGATAGATATCCATCTTCATAGCTGGAGGCTACATAGCTGGGGACGTTATTTTAATAGTCACCGGGTAACAATTTCTGAGGCAGGAGACCGGGACGCACTTCCTCATAAATTACCGCATTGTGTAATACTGCGGAATCAAATATGTGTAGATTGTAAAAGTCCTTAAATTCCGATATGTGACGTGACATCTAATTTAAGGAGTAAGCAGTTTATATACTTATCTTATACTGTTCTTCTTATCTCTGGACTAGATTTGGCTTGGTCTCAACTTTTCTGGGACGGAGTTTCTGATATTCTGTATTTGTTGTTGGGCTGGAATTGTCTCTGTTCTCTGAGTCTGGAAATTACCTGGGATCTTCTTGGAGTGTACTTGCGTCCGTTGGTAGTTCTTGATAACGAACACAAGACATCGTTACTTTTCTCAGAGCTCATATATTTTATATAAAAACCCAATTAAAAATACCTTGCAGGACAGACACTCATCTTGCGTCTGTCATCTTCAAACTCTCAGCCCAGACTCTGGCATCGACCTCCTCCAAAAACTTAGCCAAAATCCCCAACGCTTCACTCCCTCTTTCAGTCTTGTCCCGGTTGTCACTCCTCGACCAATCAAAAGCCAACATGTCAGCCTTTTACACGTCATCCATAAATTCTAGTTAATTCCTAATATTACATAATGTATAACTAAAATCTTGGGTTTTTCCACATCTCATTATTTTACACTAACATCGTAGTCATTACAAAATACGTCCATACACTTCTTTGTTGAATTTAGCTTTGAATAAATTCTGTGTTTTTTTTCCCTAGAAATATCTCTTAACTTTATTTACACTAGCTCACATCAGGATCGACAGCGTGAAAGATGGAGTCGTAATTTTCTATTGTTATATTATCATCACAGTTTATATATATATATATATATATATATATATATATTATATATATATATATATAATAATATACCAAACTTGTTGGTAAATCCTCGCGGTGAGAAAAAAACCAGCAAATAGTTTGATTGTAAAAATATACTATCAAACATCAACCGGGAAGAAAAAATTTTGGGAAAAAAGAAAAGACCAAGATAATCGTACCAACAAAAATAATCTATTAGTACAATATTTTCGCCAAAAGAAAAAACAATTTATATGCATATATATATATATATATATATATATATATATATATATATATATTCATACAAAATCGCCAGGAGACTAAAGCTAATAAGTAAAAAGTGCTCAATACCTAAGTAGGGCAAATAATAAAGATAAATCTAATGAGTCAGACGAACCTACTAAAAGTTTCGCTTAATGCTCTTCAGGGCTAATATCTGAATTTATCTTTATATATATATATATATATATTGCTTGAAGGCAATTACAATGCATATATCGTATAAAATTCGATAATTATTGAATATAGTCATGACAAGTAACGTATTTATCCATGACAAGTTAATTTCGCATGTATTGTGTGGTACGTATCGGTGGCTTAGGGATAGAGTCTCTGATTCTGCGTGCTGGATTCCCGGTTTCGATTTTTGTCGGAGGGAAATCGTAAGTATACTGATGAGACTTAAAAAGTTGAAACAGCTGTACGATGTTCTACGTGGGGCACAATGTTTGCCGAGTTCGCTTGCCATGACTATTTTCAATAATTATCGAATTTTATACGATATACGCATTGTAATTGCCTTCAAGCACAAAATATATAAATAATAATATACTTTACTCAACAATACTTCTAAAGCAAATTATCTTAATCTCATATATATATATATATATATATATATATATATATATATATATATATTCGCCGTCAAAGCTGTAGTTTACGATCTGGCTGTCGCTTCTTGAAAATGTCATCCGTAACGTTTCGGGGTCAATCGAAAGGGGTAGGGAGTTTAATAATTATTGCCATATACTTATTCTGTTTTACTTATCTCTGGGCAGGACCTGGTTGTTGGGCTCTGCTATTCTGGGTCGGAGTATCTGGCATTTTTGGATCAATTGTTAAACTGACTGGCTTCTCGCCATTCTTCAAGGAGTCTGGAACAATTTAGGTCCTGTTGGATTATTCCTTGTGTCCGTTAGCAGTTCTTAATAACGAACACAAGACGTTCTTGTTCTTTTTCCGAGCTCTTTATCTTTATTTCAAAACCGAAGTTGGAGAAATGGTCCTTTTGGGACGAGACGCCATTTTGTCTCGCCACGCAGCCAAAACTCTCCGTCCGTCTTCTCCAAACATCCAGGCTAACATTCTCTCTCTCTCTCTCTCTCTCTCTCTCTTCTCTCTCTCTCTCTCTCTCTCTCTCTCTCTCTCTCTCTCTCTCTCTCTCTCGCTTGTGCTGACCAATCAGAAACCAACAGGTAGCTTTTCATACGTCATCCCAAAATTCTGTTAGCACTCATCGACCAATCAAAAACTAACAGGTCACCTTTCACACGTCATCCCAAAATCTGAGTAACTTTACACTATTATACAACGTATAAATAACATTTTGGATCTCTCTACATCTCATTATTTAAAATCCAACATCGTATTCATCACAAAATACGTCCATGCATTTCTTTGCAGTATTTAACTTTGATTAATTTCTGTTTATTATTGGGGGGGGGTTTGTTTTTTTTTTTTGTTTTTTCTTGAAATATCCCTTAGCTTTATTCCTTGTACGGTTGAAAAAAATTATAGAAAAAAAACACTAGACTCATTAGAATCGTATATTTTTAAAAGAAGTGTCACATTTTTTGTCAAGTTTCATATCGTGAACATATTTTGTCAAAATATTATTGTGATATATGAAATTGCCGTTTTATTTAAACAAAATAAATAGAGCACTGATGTAGAATAGCGCGCAAGAGATAATATCCTGAGATTACGTATAAGAAGCATTATATTATTTCTCTGAACTTTTTTAGTATCCTCATCTTCATTGTAATCTGTACAATGTTTCGGCCGATCTGCCCTCCGGCCTTCTTCAGGTATTTCTTGATGGACTTGGGAACCTTCTCGGACTCGGAACCTTATTTTTCGAACTCGGGAACCTTCTTATCGTAATCGGGAACAAGAAGGTTCCTGTGTCCGAGAAAGTTCCCGAGTTCGACAAGAAATACCTGAAGAAGGCCGGAGGGCAGATCGGCCGAAACGTCGTACAGATAACAATGAAGATGAGGACAATAGTCCGAATAATACAAATAATACTAAAAGGCATTATATTTTTTTACATTTCACGGAAATACCCAAAACATTTGAGACACTACGGTTAGGGTTAGGGTTAGGGTTACTTCTAGGGTAATTATTATGATTAGGGTTAAGGATTAGGGTTAGGGTTAGGCTTTTTTGCGGAGTTTCCGTAATCTAATGCTATTTATACGTAAAATACTATTATAATGATATTATCTCTTGCGCGCTATTCTGCATTTGTACCATGAATGGAAATAATCATAAAAAAAGTTATTTACTAAATCGATACATTTAATCGCCTGTCTCTCCCCTAAAAACCCTGATTCAATTGATTGATTGATTTGGACGGCATGTAAAACCGTCTAGGGTGGGTTGTTTTATGTCGTGAAGTTAGGGAATCGCGTTCGGTGTATGTTCATATTTACATTTCTTTCAGTTGTTTCGCAAGAGTTGTTTTTTTTTTTTTTTTTTTTGTTTTTGTTTTTTGCACACGGGCATATATAATATATGTTGGTGCACAGTTTCGGTGTATTGAGCACGATGCTCTGGCTCAGTATTACAGTCGTTGGATGGGATGATACCAAATATAATACTATAGTGAGAGATTTCTTCTAATGCTGGTCGTAACACAGATTATAGTATTATAATGTCCTGAAGGAGAGTTGGTTTCATTCCTTTTACCAACTCGGCTGAAATATGATTAAATAACCAAAAGCTGTCAAATACATATCTAATACGAATATTTTCCCCATAGGTGGGACCTTAACAGGTACTACAACTCCCGATCTGAGTTGACCTGGGAGTAATAGCAATGAAAATATACTCCACACTCACACAGATTTTTAGAATTGAAGCCTCTCCATCAGATTCGCTTTAATGTCATACCCAGGACACCCCATTTGGGAGAGGGGTTTTACACCTCTTCATGTGATATAGCGTCTTTTAAGCCCTTCTCAACAGGGAAAAATCCTGATTGGAAATTTTCTTCTTCTTTACTAAGCTTTAATAATTTATATAAAATGGTATTTTACTATATATTAATGATTTGAAGGCAATTACAATGCATATAAAAAATAAAAACAAAAAGATGTTTTTTTGTCTTATCGATTTCAAAGTAAATTTTATCTTCAGAGACGATTTTCAGAAATGGACGCGTTTTTTTGTGTCTTTATTTTTTTATGTTATAAACACGCGTCTCGTGGTGTTCTTTTTTTTTAACGCCACACAGAAGGTCGTGATAGTCGTAATAGCTGTTGTTCATTCAATTTCAATTTTATTATTTTTATCTATTTATGTATTATTTATTTTTATTTATTTGATATATGTATATATAGTAAAATATACATACTATGTATACTATAAGGAACGTGTATTTTAATTAATTGTGTATTCAGTGTTTAATTCTAATCTATTGTTTATACTAGGACCAAATTTAGCTATTAATAAACTTTCTTTAATTCTGAGATTACCAATGTTGCGTATTATTGTCTCTATCTTAACGGAAAATGGTATTTGTATTTGTAAAGTTTTTAAATGCCATCCTTGGCCAATTGAAAAGGGCTTAAAGTATGTCCTGTGTTATGGAATCCTTTGGTAAGCAAATAAGTCCTTTTCCTGCGTATAAGTCCTTTCCTGCGTATTGTTAATGGTCCAGTGATTTAATCCTATGTCCGTCGTCCACGAAGGTCCAAAGTAATCATGTCCAGTAGGGTTGCTACTGTACCAACCTCAGAGTACTGCCAGTGATTGGCCAAGAAAGATCACACGGTTCTGGTCGAGTCTATAAATAGGAGTGGGCTTTTAACACACCTTATATACAGAAAAATCTCAACTATTTCCTTGTGGCGTGCCGCCCTGCTAAAAGACAGGATCTTGGTCGCTGAGCAGTCATGACTTTGGCCCTTACTTAGGCAAGACGGGCGATCAAGAGAGGCCCCTCTGATCAATTGGCTTTTCACACCAAAATTAGTCCGAAAAATAAACGTAATAGCGTGACTGGGGATCGAACTTGCGTACTGCGAAGATGCAGTTCAGCACGTTAGCCACTAACCACGATGTTGTTTGGCCCTAGATACACAAGAATTTCTATCAAGAAAATTTTTAAAGACTAGCGCAACACAATCTTTCGCTTCCGCTTTTGACAAGGAGTTGCATCGTCTACAAGATATAGCTTTAACTAAATTACGTGAGGACATATTACACGCCACAAATTAAAACTAAAGTTTATTCTCCTTTTATAAATTCATGACCTGCAACACTCCACTATGGTCCTTACTTAGGCTAGACGGCAGTCAGAGAGTCCCACTCCGACCAATCGGATGGATACGTCAAGCCATAGCACCTATACGATTGTCCCAATTACTCTTACAGCAACCACCCCCAACCCTTTTTATCATATTTGCGCTAGAAGGCAGTGGTTGAGGGTCCTGATGTCTTGTGTATGACGTTAAATTCTATACGATGACCAGGTTCCAATTCAGGAGCTCTGGGGGAATGTGGAGTACCCCTTCATTATCATTACTCCCAGGTCCACTCTGACACGTAGTGGTAGTCCTAGTTAGGGTCCATGGATTAAATAGAAAAAATGAGTTTGAATAATGTGTTTTAAAAATTGAATACCCATCAAGAATGAATAAAAGAAAAAATTATTCGGCATAACATGACCCAACAAGGGTTAACATGCCGTAAAATCTAACCAACCAACCATCTAATACTAAACCCATCCTTGTAGAAGAATAGTAGTGGTATTATTTAAACCATTGGT
>CM042151.1:104138474-104169000 GCA_023376005.1 Doryteuthis pealeii
ATGAAGTTAAAAGAAATTCTCTCTGTTTGTGTTTTGTTTTTTGTTTTTTGTTTTTTCATTTTTATATTGGACAGAAGAATTATCCGTAATTCCCACACCAACAGAGGTCGTAAGCACCTTTGAATTAATTTATCTGCTTTTATGGTTTTTTGGGGTTTTTTTTAATTTGTTTTTTGGTTTTGGGGTTTTTTTTTACTGTGTCAGTATGGCACGTGACATAATGAATAAATCATGGATTAAAATGTATCTGGCGATCAATAGTTCAATCCTAGGACCGAGTAGTGTTTTACGTTACGGGTCTTTCGTCTTCTTATGTGTGCTAGTTTCCTTCTGCGCAAATATCCCTTCAACTCCTTCCGTAGTAACCTCGGTCTCGATTCACAACAACACCTACACTTTCTTTCAACAAATGTAAATCTAGCAGTTTTCAACGAAGATATATATATATATATATATATATATATATATATATAGTGAGAGAGAGAGAGAGAGAGAGAGAGAGAGAGAGAGAAGGTACTCTGCTAGCTTTTATAATTCTCCCGAAAATATTCAACCCCAGCAAATCTCTAATGGAATTTCAACAAACATTCTAAACAAAACGGATTCCAAATAAATTCTTTCTTTCAAAGTATTTTTTCAAAACATTTCTTTACTTTTTCTTCCATCACAACTTATTTTTGCTAAAACTTATCCTTTTTTAACCTTAATTATCTACGGCCCCCTAATGTAACAGTAAGTAAAGTAAAGTCGTCGGGGCGGCCTAATGTCGGTATCACCCAGGCAGCGTGGGAGTCTATCCCCTTTTCACTAGCGCTAGACCAAGGAGATTATTTTAGCATCTGAGGTGGAGTACCACACCTACCATCAGCTCCTCAATTTACCGCACAGATCCCTGTGCTACTTTGAGTTGGCGAGGGCCGGTATCGAACCAGGAACCTTTTGATTTAGCCGAGCGCTCTACTGACTGAGCTAAACCGGTCCTAGAAAGAAATACAAGAAACCAGATCAAGATGAGTATACAACCACGGGTATACTATACAAGAAAGTGAGTATATAACACAAAGAAATGGAATTGTTTTTTGCTATTGTTTTTGTTATTTATTTTTTATAATGTCAATATAGCACATGACTTAATGGATAAGGCATAGATTAACATATATTTGACGGTCAGGAGTTCAATTCCTACACTGAGTAGTATATATTAATCTTTCTTACGAAGAAATGGAAATGAATCCGACCATAACAATAATTAAGAAAATATGAAAAATAAAAGTCGTGAAGAAGATTTGTTGATATTTGTAAATTATTGTCGACGCTTAAAACGATTAGATTATTAAATATATATCAAATATATTTTTTATAATCTTCATCATGACATTCATATAGCATCGTGTTATTTACTAAAAAGGATGAGTATCAAGTAATTCGATCGTTGTACACGGGTTGCCTTTAAATGTAGCTCACACGATTCTCGGCTGGATCTTCTCTGTGCTGTTTGCCGATTTTAAAGAACGTAGACCATCTGAGGCGTAAGTACTTTTGAATTAATTGCTGCTATTTTTATTATAAGATCAGTTGATGTGTATTTATGTCCGGATGAAACTACGAAAATATAACAATTAACGAAAATATAATATATATATATATATATATATATATTATATATATATATATATTAAGTTTTGCTTTTGAGGCAAAATTATGAAGATTTAATTTATATTCACGAAGATATCTAAAAATTAAGATAAACACAATAATAATGGATCTGCAAAACTAACTTGCTAACCATTACACCACATTTGTTGGTCCACTCTCTACCCAGGTGATGCTGTGTAGCCGTTTCTAGTTTGATATACATTTAATAATTGGAACATTTTAAACGTTGACAATAATTTTCAATATATAAGAAATTTCTATTTCTATAATCTTCATCAGGACATTCATATATCGCAAGGTGTCCTAGCATCGTGTTATTTACCAAAAAGGATGAGTATCAAGTAATTCGATGTTTGTACACGGGTTGTTATTAAATGTGGTTCCCACGATTCTCAGCTGGATTTTCTCTATGCTGTTTGGCGATTTAAGTACGAGGACTGAGAAGCATTCATACACTTCCTGTGGTGGAATTGACGGAGTTGAAAGTATTTTCCCTCTAAGTAGATTTGTTTTGTGTACTACCCGTGCTGCCTGTGCGATCTGATGATAATGATTGAATAATTTAAAAAACGAAACCAAAATATTTTAGCATTTTATTTTTCATTGTCCAGATAATCACAAAATCTGAAAGATTTTTTTCACGTCACTGTACAACACAGAAACAATAAAACATTAAAACATTATACACTGAAAAAAAATATTAAAACATTAAACATTGAAAAAAATATTTGGACGTCAGATCCAAAGGAAGAACTTCTTTTGTTTTGAATTTTGTTTTTTGTCTTATTGTTGTTGTTGTTGTTGTTGTTGTTATTGTTAACATCCCGTTAATTTAAATTTCTTTGAAATATTGTCTTTGTTGTTTTGTTTTTTTGTTTTCTTGTTGTTTTGTTTTCGTCTTTTTTGGGGGGCGGGGGGTTCAGTTCAAATAATCAAGTTGTTGTAAAATAATTCTATCTATAGATTTCAAGTTTAATAATTATAATTGCCAAAACAGAAATCACCAAAAGTTTGAAAGTTTTCTCATCAAATAAACAAAATGTTTTACCACGCTCTTTCGTAAAAAATATAAACAGATCTTTGAAATCTTATATTTTTTAATAATAGACATAAAAAAATTAGTTTTACTGTCAAAATTCATATAAATATATTTTCTTTCTAATAAAACCAAGTTTCTAACAGTTAAATTCAAATTAATTCAAATATTTAAGTTTTTTTCTTTTAGGGGGCTTCAAAATCGTTCTGTTTTGATTATCGTCTGTCTTAAAACAAAATTTTACGACAGACGATAATCAAAACAGAATGTTTTTTAAAACATATAATGAAATATAAAATTTAATGTAGAAGATTATTATGTGACTATTTCTTGTTTGTAAATAATTTTCTCTTAAAACTAGACGTTAGATAACTTTGAATATGAATATATATGAATAAAACAAACTATGTATAAATTAATAATACCTGGAATGTATTGATTAAAACTTGTTTTAACAAACGGTGTAGACTGTTTAGTGTTCCGTGCTTAATTTCTGAGAATATATAAAACAGATTTGTTCTTTATTCTATGTATTAATGATTTGGACTATCAATTAAATACTCATTGATAAACGCGATTTTATTGTTACTTTTCATCACAAAACCTTTGAGTCGATATATTCTTCATGACTATTGTAATTATATTACTCTATACGTTACTTTCTATTGTCAAAATTCTTGGTAGATAGATTATTCATTATTACAAACGTAACTAACTATTAAAAATATTACTAACGTAACTAATCTTACTCCATTGTTACAAATATCATACATAACTAGCCAAAACACGCTCCCTCTGGCTGCAAGTATTTAAGTTTTTATGTAATGAAATATTAGATTACATTAAAAAGACTGAAGAAACTAAATATGAACGTATATAAAAAGATTACACTTATTCTTGTTTTATTTCAATTTGTATATAAAATTATACATAGGATTACTTGTAATACATTTAAGAATAAAACACTAATATTAGAAATCAATAACATAATATAATTTATTAAATCTGGTATTCTTAAAACCGGTATGAAAATTATCCACACCTTATAGTATGTAAACCTTTATTTCTTCGTGATATATAACACATTTTGCAGGATTCTAAACTTGTTAATAACGTGGGCTGTTTTAAGCTAGACTTTTATAGAGACATTATTAATAGATAAGACGTTAATTAAGATTATATAATGATTATTTAGTTGAGAATATAACGTAAATATCAGAACGTTTTGTGAAAATGCTGCTATCTTTGTGGCTTGTATGGTGTACAAACGCGTACATGAGTTTTTTTTTAAATAAAAGTGTCCGTCTATGTAGAAAGGATAAAATATTTACTGGGGAGAATTGCCATATCCATGAAGTGCCTTCTTCAATTTGATTGGTGGAATTTGTTGTTGTTATGGAAACAACAGCTAGCAACATAAATGTCTGATTCGGTGAATGTCACGTGGTCAGTAGAAAAAAAAGAAAGAAAGAAAATTAAAGAAGAAGAAAAAAAAATCTATCAGACAAATTTCGTTTTCGAAAATATTTCGAAAGGGAAGAAAACTTATTTTTAGAAATAAACACCAGGCATTCATTTCTATCAGGAAAATGGCGCCCAGATATCTTTGGAGTTGAACTTGCCCGAAATTATAGTAAATAACTTCGATATTTAAGATTTAGAGATTTGTTTTCCCACCCCCAATTCCTACTATATACCGTATATATATAATGGTAAAGTCAGAAAATCTACCTGACTTTCACCACGTTCGGATCATCAGGGCTATCAGCGATGAATTAATTGAATTAATTAATAAATTTAATTAATTCATCACAGATGGCCCTGATGACTCGAACGTGGTGAAACCTGGATAGACTTGTTGACTATACCATTTTACTAAACCTGCTCTACAAGCGCATTGAGCACTTTTATATTCATTAATCACTCCGACTTATTCGGTTAATCATTTTATCAACAGTCGAAGTTGTGAATCACTCGATATTTTACCTTCTCTGTCAAGTCACCCCTCTTTCTATCTATCTATCTATCTATCTCTCTCTCTCTCTCTCTCTCTATATATATATATATATATATATATATATATATATATATATATATATATATATATATATATATATATATATATATCGTTCCTATGAAACTAGTAAAAGCTTTCATTACACCTAATTACTAATTAGAATTTAGATCTGCATAAGTACTCTTTATTTATAAATATACCAACGTACATTATATGTGTGTATATATATGTGTGTGTGAGTCAGAGAAAGTGCGAGAGTGGGTTGTGATACGGTTATCGTTTATATTCGTATGAAAATTACCAGTACCACATTTTTTTTTTAATATCGCAGAAGTAAAAATCAAATATGACCAGAGAAGGGTCTCACAAATGGATTGTATGCGTTGCATGGACTTTTTCATTCTCCTAAATTAAAGAGTGACTATTTTATAGGGCCCTATTTTATTGTCACAGAATATAGCACCGGGTACTGCCTACTGTTCGAGGAGCACCTTGAACAACTTTTATTATTGAACTCATTCATGTATACTCTTGTAGCCATACAAGTATGCTCAAATCACACTTTACAAAAGTATATTTCTGTGACATGAGTATGATAAGCTGTTCTCGGACTCTGTCAATTTTTCTCATAGATACCCAAATACGTAACGGTTATACAGATGTATAAGCGACGCCATTCTTTCTCTGTTATACTAAAAAGTGGCCTTGACAAACGCACCTTATAAAAAACTATAAACTCCGGTAATTTTGATCTTTTGTCGTCCCGACCTCCTATCATAATTTACGCAATGTTTCAGCGTGCCGGCGTCAGACAAATTTCCGGTCCAACTTAGATATTTTCCAAGTCGTGTTGTTGTTTTATCGGTAAGTTAATGTAGATATTTTATAACACCCCCCCACACACTTTTTTACATATTTTTTCGATTGAATTTGTACAAATTTCAATTGAATTTTTACAAAACTCAAACCCAAATTCGAAAACGATTTTCATACCGTACGCTTTGAGCAATCGTTCTGAGATTTAAAATTATACAAATTCAATCGAAAAAAATATTTTTAAAAGGTGGGAGGGGGTGTAACATATCTACATATTACTATTATTTATCTATATATTTTTTAAATTAAATTACTAAAGATGATGTATACACCGAATCGCCATAGAAAATGGGGAGGTGGGGCAATGGTTTAGGATGAGTGGACGGACAATATACTCCAGTTAATTCGTTCTTGTTTAAATCACTTAGGTTTATCTATGTGTTGTAGTTTAGCCGATCCATTCTTTTGTCGTTGGAGGTGGATGAAAAGGCAGTGAAATATACAAAATACAAAATGAAAATCCTGACGATGTCGTTGAAACTTCGTCTATGTAAAAACTCCCAGATCTTTTTTATGCCATGCTTTTTAAGGTCACAACTTAAGAATGGATCGGCTAAAATCGTTCCTCTAGAAATAAAACTACAAAAATGTGAAGAAAAAAATCAGAAAAACTAAATTTTTAACTGTGTAAATAACAAACATCTAAAAATTATATTGAAATCTCAGAACAAATAATAATAATAATAATAATAATAATAATAATAATAATAATAATAATACTACAACAAGCCGCAATTAATTATTAATCATAAGGTTCCTAACAACTAAAAGAAATAAAAGTCCATATGGGAAAACCGCAACCCCTTAAAAGTTTCATATATCACCAAAATAATAGTAGAAATAAAATATAATAATTACAGTTAGATAGATTATTACAAATAAGAAAAAATAATAGAATCATAATTGCTATCATTATACCTATTATCACTACTATTATCATCACCATCACCACATTAACGTTATAATAATAATAATAATAATAATAATAATAATAATAATAATAATATGAAAAAATATTATCATTATCACACTACCGCCATCACTATTGAATCAATAAAAATACTTTTTCATGTGAGTTTAAATCTGCTTTTGTGTTGACACTTAAATATCAGTTAATTTCTTTTATTTAGTAGTTGGCAAGTAAATCTATATTTAATCATGTTTGTTTTTACTATTATTCTAAAAACCGAAAAAAAAACAGTTCGAATAAAGTAAGACTGTCATTTTGATTTTTCGGACTGATCGACTAAAAGGTTGTCATGAAAAGCAACAAAAACGAAAAGAGAAAGACTAACGAAATTAAATAAGAACGCATATAAAAGATTACACTTATTTTAATTATATTTTAAATTGTTTCTATATACAATTTTTGTTAGGATTGGTTTTAATACGTTGGAGAATAAAATAATTATTAAACCCGGTTTTGTTAAAACCAGTATGTAAATTAACCGCACCATTTATTAAGTAAACGTTTATTTCTTAGTGAAATAAGACACATTGCAGGATTTTAAACACACTAATAACATAGGCTGTTTTTAAGGCAAAACTAACCCAGGTTTTCATAGGGACATCGTTAATTAATAAGATGATGATTTATTCTATGTAATAAGGATTGTGACTATAAATTAAATACTCATTGATAAACTTAAGCAATTCCTGCGGATATTGTGTCATAAACAGTGACGTAGTGACTTACAGACAGAGAGACACCGAATCTCTATTATAATAAGATTTCTGCTTATTTCGTAGTAGGAGCAAAGGAAATCTGCTAACTATAAAACATCAACAAAACATGATGCAATAATGAGAATGTTTCAACCTCCAAGACAATTAAATTAACACCCGAAGAAAATAAATATGCCACTAATATCAATAATACTGACTCGTTAGAACCGGGTTCAAGTCTTGGAATCGGAAGACAAGAGGGTTTTGGGGGAGGGGTGTCCGCAAGTCTTTCAAGCCCCGATGTCTACAGCAAGTCAAATACTGACCCCTAGTGGCGGGAAAACTTATACAGAAGAAAATCTTTACAGATCAATTTTAGGTATTTGTTAATATATATATATATATATATATATATATATATAATGCAAAATTTAGTAGTATTTTGGCAAAAAATATTTTTAGCACAATCAAAATGTTTTTACTGGCCTTATTTGATTCGGTGCTACGTTTCAGCTGAATTGTGTATTCATCATAAAAGAACGACTCCGATTTTGATTCGAGAAAGTCTTCAAGGAATTTTTTATATATGCTTTAACATTGTCACCTGTTAAATCAAAAACTGTCGATTAATTGCCCTACGGTCATTGGCACCAATGGACATTATCTCCAAGGAAGCGCACCAAAATTGTAACGCTGTATGAACACACTGGCAAGCCTTACAGAGAGATGGTGGATATTATTATAATAATAACGGAATGTTTCGATTAATTTGCATAACGATGTAATAAGAAGTGTTCATGTATGTATGTACGTATGTATGTGTGTGTGCGTGTGTGTGTGTTTGCGGGAATGTACGTATGCATTGAAATACAGACTTTGTTGTCTGTTTTATTGGTAAGTATTCATATCATCACATGTTGGTTGCGTGATGATTTCTGTCTCATGGATGTACCCATGGGATGTTTGGAGTTAGTAGAGGGGTTTTTTGTACCCACCGAATTCTTGATAACACCATTGTGTTATATAACTTTGACTGCTGAATGCTAGTGAAGCATTTAAGTCATCATTTCTGTCTCTTTTTACCTTAAAAGTCCAGCATTTTTTTTTATTCGTATCGTCCAACCTCAATAGTTCCCGTTAAAATTAGCCGTTTGGCTATAAAAGTCATAGAATTTACCGTATTTGATGGTATATAAGACCCATAGTTAAAGTGCTTTGGATTTAAGTTTGGTGCAAGTACTGGGTGTCTACGACAATGCTTCTTATAACCGGACCGGTGCCGGGAAATGGAGTACAGCCCACCGGTCCATAGGAGCCACACAGGATTTTTTTTAAAATTGTATAATAGTTTTTAAGTGCGACCACCGTACATATAAACTAAAATTGGAAATATATTTCTAAAAATATCAATTTTGTTAATTTTACCGACGTTGTGATATCACAACACAAATGCATTGGAAGAGCAATTGCTGCATCTTTGGTTTTGCTTCTGGGTCAAATCAAGAGCCGAGTATTCTGAACTGGCTGAAATCACTCCCAATATGCTTCTCCCATTTCCATCAATATACCTATGCGAAACTACTTTTTCAACAACGAATTACAGAAACAATTTGGATATTCGAGAACCATTGCGTGTGGCACTCTCTTTTATTGAGCCAAGACTTGACAATTTAACAATCTTGCTGTTCCCATTGACTGTACACTGGGGGTTAGTTTATATGGGTGATAGGTTGCTGTATTAAATAAAGCTAATTCTAACATGCCTGCATAAATACTTTTTTTTATTCGAAATTAACAAATTCTCATACACAGGTCTGTGCATTTATCAAAGAAAATGCCAACCAGTCCGCAACTTCCAAAAGTTCGAGAAGCACTTGTCTACGACGTCTGGACAAAACGCTGATCTATCAGATATCTCAAATTCGAGGAATAATCTTCAGCCATATTTTTTAGGGGAGGAAAGTGGGTCTTATGGGATATCAAATACGGTAGTTTCTTATTCAAACAATCCACTGGAACTCAATCATACTCAATATTCATGACACTCCTAAGAAATTTCCTGGTATTCATCGTATTCTTGGAATGACTGTCAGTCTACATTTTAAATATATGTCTCTTATACGACCAACAATTTTCCAATGCACAGTTCAACTTTTTTTTTAAATGTCAACTTTGTTGGGAATATTGGTTGGTTGGTTGGTTGGATTTTACGGCACGTCAACCCTTGTTGGGTTATTTTATGCCGAACACATTTTGTTTAATTAATTCTTCATGGGTACTCAATTTTTTAAACACAATTTTTTTAACTCAATTTTTTTAACTCAATTTTTTTAAACTCAATTTTTTTCTATTTAACCCATAGATGGTACCCTAACAGGTAGTACCACTCCAGGTCAGAGTGGATCCGGGAATATTGGCAAAAAGCCAACAGCATCTCCAAAATCATTCATATTAAACCCGAATTTGTCAGCGGCGAGAAAGTTGATATGATCCCCAAGGGCCCTCACACAATTTAGGTTTAATTCTGAAGGATGACCGGAGGTAGGACTGCAAGGGTGTCAGACGAATTGGGTAATTAATTTTTTTCTTGTTCTGACGTGAAATATTTTGTTCATCCTATATCGCTACATTTCGGTGGATACACTCTCAGGGCTTCTTTGAGTTGTGTTAAAAATGAAATTTTTCCTTGTGTATTCGGATCCTTATCATTGTTATTTGCAGCACAAGGCTACTATGGATGCTTTCTTGAATCTTTATCATTTCATAAATGCTGAGAAGTTCTTTTTTTTTTTTGGGAAATGGTTTAGAATCATTTTTTAAATGGAACCGAAGACTCAAGCCAAGAGAGCAAAATGGGGACTTTTTAAGATAAATTTTGTGATGTAATGCCTTGGTAGGTTCAGTAGTCGAAGGTTTTAAAATGATGACTTTAGTATATATTTACTTTTATAGATGAATAAGTATTTATTTTTTCTTTTCAGCGAACAAAATCAGCAGATTCTTTTCATATTTCGGACTGTTGTCCTCATCTTTATTGGGGGTATGTATAAACACAATATCCAGGCCGCTGTAACCTTGGGCTCTGTTTAAGTGTCTTTAATTACCGTAAAATAAGTCATCTTTAAACGATTACCTTGAATTCAAACGTTGTTCCGGAGCTGAAATCGTTACCACTAGTTCAAAGGGCTTCAAGTAGCATAAATGTCACCAGAATTATCATTCAGCTCCGAAACTACGTTTGAATTCAAGGTAAACATCTGAAGACGACTTATTTTAAGGTATTTAAAAAAAAGACCTAAACAGAACCTGGGGTTACAGTGGCCTGAACATTGTTTTTATACACAATAAAGATGAGGACAACAGTCCGGAATATCAAAATTATTCATATCAAGCCTCATCTCGTAAATACAAACAAGATGTTTTTTATTTTTTATTTTCAGAATTATTATTCCAGGCATTATGCGAACGAGTATCATCCGTAGTTGTTGTTTTGATCATTACGTTTCGTCCGATACACCCTCCAGTCTGCATGGCATTGTTGGAAACTTCAAGATTAAGTATTTTCATTATTATGCATTTTTTTGGTGGGGAAGGGGTTACTTTTAACAATAATATTAATACACGTTGATATTTTAACTGAACCACGAACAATCATATATACCGTAAATATTTGTGCATAAGACGCACAACCTTTCCGGATTTTTCTGTCTAAAACTCAGGGATGCGTATTATACACTAGAACTATATAATTAACTTTTTCACCGGACACATATCTCCCTATTTTGGGGATGGTAGGACCGAAATTAAGTTATATATCTATATTCCAAACTAATATATTTTACTTTTGAGGGAATATGTCCGTGTATTTATTCTAAATACTGAGTAAATTTTGTATTTTAATTCATAATTCTAACTCATAATTCTAACCCATAATTATCATTGGAACAGCACAGATTTCTCTAAATAAACTAAGATATTCATAAGCATAATAAATGAAATACTTCATCTCCGAAGTTCAGACAATGCTAGAAGGCCGGAGAATATAGCGACCGGAACATGTTTTTTTTAAACAGCAAAGATGAATACATGGCTTGACAATGGATGTAATAAATAAAATACTTAATTTCAGAACATCAAGTTTCATGTTGATGTCTTTTAAATGTTTGATCGGGCCGGTGTTGACCTGATTGGGTAGGAATTCCCGGGAGGGGTCCATTTAGAACTGTGTAGCAACGGTAGTTGCTGTTATCATCGCAAGATGTTCATCAATGTTTTGATTACTGTAAACATTCTGTAGCCAATATATTATTTGATTTGTCTTGCCCTCATCGCAGAAATTTAAACAATCTTCGTCGGGTTTGTTGGTGGTGGGGACGTTTGGCGGCGGAACCGGTACGGGTACCGGGATACATTTAGGGGGTAGTAGTGGATTTTTAGGTTGGGGATGTTGGGGTAGGTATGCTCCTGCTATATTCATTTGATTAGGGATTGCTGTGTTTGTTGGCACAGGGGGTTCTATTTCTTCGGTTTGTACTTTGTTATCATCGTTCTCTGGATCATTATTATCATCCTCATCATCATCGTCGTCTTCTGATGGAGCATCTTCTCGGGGTTTTTCGCGACGGAAGCTGAGCAACCGTTTAAAATCTTTACCCCAGGTCCCCACTCGGTGAGAGATTTTTCGAGAGAGTCGAGTGAAACCAGATTCGTTTTTAGGCTGACCATCTTCGGAAACATTGTCATTTTCTTGGGCCTCGACCCCTGAATTGACCACTTGGATAACGGTCAAGTGGCCCTGTTCTTCAGCGTCGCGTTTAATATCCGAACTAGACTGACCGTCTTCGTTGGTAACCGTACTAGGGCGACGTTTCCGGGGTATTTTGATAGCTACCTTTTTAGCTGCCGGTTTAACGTTTGTATTAGAATTTGTGTTAGTGTTTGTTTGTGGCTTAGCGACCTCTGGTGTTGATTCCTTCTTCTCTTCATTATTAGCGTCATCTCCTTTGGACGATTTCGATGATTTAACCTTCTCCTTTTTCTTCTTTTTCTTCTTCTCTTTCTTTTTCTCTTTCTTTTTCTCTTTCTCTTCGCTCTTCTTCTTCTTCTTTTTCTCTTTCTCTTCCTCTTTCTCTTTCTTCTTCTTCTTTTTGTTGGAACTCTTTGACTTTTTCTCTTTCGGTTTCGACTCTTTTTCATCGTCCTCCTCTTTTTCTGTGACTTGTGGCGCCGGGAATCGGATCCGATTCTGGCGGCGGTACTAAGGGAGGACTCCGTCGGGCGATGTGCGCAAATTGCTTTTCGAGTTGTTGGGCCGCATTCGACATAGATATCGGGTCACTATCGACTAACGGCGTTGACGGTGTTTTCGGTGGCCCGGCGAACAGAATTGGTTTTACCGCGACCGGTTTGACTGCGACTGGTCTTACCGCGACAGGTTTTACCGCAACAGGTTCTTCGTGGAACACCTTTACCGGTAAAACAGGTGCTGGTGGTATTACAACGTTTTGCTGAACCGGACGTGGTGGTGGTTTTGGTGGGACTTTTGGGCGGCTAGCAACCGTCCTGGTTTCGGGGGCCGACCAATGACCCTCGGTACAATCCGTAGACACAGGTGAGTGTCTGCCAAGATGGTCTTCTGTGATTACTTCCAAGTCGCTAACCGTTTCTCCATGGCCCTTTCGAAACGTGAAATAGGCAATTCCTCGTTTCTTTTGTCGAGCCGAACGCCTCAAAGCCCCGGCGGCCACAGCTTCCGCTAAAGGTATCATTACATTGCGTTGTATATTGCCATTAACGCCGACAGTCGGCACACCACCCCCGCCAGGAACTATATCCGCGTCTACCTCAGGTTCGACTGTAGGAGTTTCAACAAAAGTCTCACAGTTCATTTCCGGTTTATTAATCGTCTTGTCTTCTAGCGGAGGAGGCGGTGGTATTAATTGTGTCAAAGGTATCTCTTGAGTAACTTTGATGATCTCTTCGGGTTCTGGAAGTTTAGCTTGGGCAACGGGACGAACAAAGTAAGGAGACGAAGAACTGGACGACGGACAGTCTGGTTGGTTAGCAGCCAAATGAGCAACTGGAGGTTGAACCCGGGTCTCTGGTAGCTCCATTATCGGATTCTCAGCGGACGCTTTGTTTGACTGGCGATGACAACCACTCGGGTGGCTGCGGTCTTCTCGGCGTTGTCTGGAACGACGGGTCGATTCCCGAGCCTCGGGAAAAACAACACCGTCAAGAGCAGGTCGACGTCGGTGGCTCTGTCGACGTGTCGAACCTCTTGTTCCGTCTTGTCTATTGCTACGGCGCGAACCTCTAACATATGACCGTTCAAAACTACCATAAGCTTTATTTAAAGATCCTTGATGGGAGGAATCTTTGCCTGGACCTTGTCGACTATCAGGAGCGCCTCGACTGCTCATACGGAGAGAAGATCGTGCGAAATCGTTCGGGTAGACTGTTGTTATAGGAACATGGATGTGATTACCGAGGCTCCCGACGAACTCTACACCGTCGCCAAAGTTAGGATTGCCACGAACGCTTCTCCGTGTGGGAACATTAATTCTTCGGTTCATCGCGGAAGAATAGGCATTATATCCTCTTTGGGAACACCTTCCAGAGGTTCTCATAAATGCGTTTATACGGTTTATGCTTTGTCGTCGACTTGCGTTGAATGCGATTATATCTTCATCCGGGTCACCAGCTACTTTTACACAGCTTCTAACGAACATGCAGCGTTCGGCCTCAAGTTGACTTTCTAGATGTGCCGCCATCTCGTTTGGGCAATAACTGTAGTTACTACTACTGCTGTCATACAGATCTTGATTACTGCCCATATGTGGAGCTGCGTTCGAAATAGGCTCGTATTGTTCATCTTTAACTTTAACTCTTCTGATGTTGATGCTTTCGTTTCTGGACTTTGTACGTCGGGAAGCCACTGGTGTTGACACTCGTTTTTTGCAATATGACTCCTCGTCACTTCTTTGCACCATCGGTCCGACTCTATCATCGCTGTCGTCTTCGTAGTAGTCGTAAAACATATCTTTTTCGTTGGGTCCCGGGTCTTGAGCTGAAAAGCCTACCCTACGCTTACCTCGATTTGAGCTTTCATTAAACTGCACCTTCTTTCCTCTTTTTAAGCTCTTCCGCAGCTGCTGCTCCCTCATCCAATAAGCCCGCACCCCCGGGGGTACGTTCCCGTCTACGTCTTCAATGCGACCTCGTTTGTCGAGATAGTTACTCCGTACCAGGTTATCGGCCGAAGTTGAAGGTTTCAGAATACTCCGTAGGGAAGAAGATGGCATTGTCGGAAGAGACGTGATGCTGATATTTTTTTGCTTTCTTTCTTTCTTTTCACTTCTTCGATAATGTTCCTGTTGTTGTCGACGCGCCAATTCCTTGCCTAGACGCAACCTTTCGTCTCAGTGAGACCAGAGGGACGACAATGAGTATCTATCCCTTGACAACTCTGACTTAGGGAAGTCTCCTCACCCCACGCAAATGTCATTACTTGGCTGGAAGCAGGAGTAAAAAAAAGATTTCTCCCGCAAATGGAAACGGTTTTGTCTTACAATCGAATTAAAAAGTTAACTTCTTTCTTTTTGAATCTTTTTACGTCAATAAAAATAAGAAGTTCGTTTTTAAAACCATGATCTTTTTTTTAAACTGTTTTTCGAGCGTTTGAAACCGCTTAAATTATTTTATCGTCTGCTGCTTTCAAATTTCAACTGCTTCTATGATTTTATCGTCTGCTTGTTAAAATTCTCCTCAGCTTTGTTGATTTTTTTTTTAAAATATCGTCAGCTATTTTGAAATCTCGTTCGAAAACGAGATTTCATCATCAGCTTCTTTTTGTTTTTTTTTTTTTTTATTTGTTTTAGTTATCGTCTGATTTTAAGTTTTTACCCCTGCTGCTCACGTATTACCTTTTTAAAAAAAAAAAGGTTTTGTCTCTAGGGTTCAGGATACACACGTTGTTTTACGAGATTCTCACTTAAACAAAAGCGTTGACGTCAACTGCAATTTTGAATTGGTTTGTTTCGTTTTACTGCCGTTTCTATTTTGTTTTCTCATATGAAAAAGATGAGGCAGATATGCGCTTCTCTGTTTCAACTGTGCGGCTTTTCAACCATGAAGATACCAAAACCATCAAACTAGAAAGGAAGAAAGAAAAGAAAGAATTAATTAGAATGTATAATTATTTCATGAAACAAATCGATACAAATGCAGAATAGCACGCAAGTAATAATAACCTTAGAATCTAATTTTACGTATAAATAACATTAGATTAAAGAAACTCCCGAAATAGCCTAACCCTAACCATAATATTAACCCTAACCCTAACCAGTTAAGTCGAAGTTAACGGACCTAAATTCCACCAAAATATGTCACCCCACCGAAAGTAAAAAATACCAAAAATCAGGTAATTAACCGAATTTAATGAAATTTTCAGTGTTGATATATTAATGAATAAAAGATATAATGCACCAGTTTATTTTATTTAAAAACTTTAACATTTTTTCAGGTCAGTTAACTTTGAACCTCGTGTCTTTGAGAATCTGTGTTACGCCACAAAGATACGTAATTAATTTGTTCATTAATCCTGAAATGCCATTAATCCGTTCCATCCCCCCAACACTAATTTTTGTTATGTTTTTTAAATAAGAAAAAACAAATATATATATATATATATATATATATATATATATATATATATATATATACTAGCAAAAGTACCCGATCCATGACCGGACTAAAAAAAATTAACACCAGGTAGTGAGTGGGTAAAGAGAGAACAAGAGGAAAATAATTTATAGATTTTTTTTTTTTAATGTAATCCTTAACTTTTGAGTGTTTTGAAATATAATTCTATTCTTCAAAAACTCTTTTTCTTAATTGCTTGTTGCATCAAAGTGATAAAAAGATATTTAATTTATTTTATTTTTACCCCTAAAAGTAACAATTAAAAGGAGCTAAGTATTAAACACGTGTCCTTATTCATTTAGCTCTATCGGCTGAGGCTGTACAATACGCCGACAGCACCTCTGCTGAGTAAAACCACTTCCAATTGGGCCAACTGTAGATGACGACCCGTGGTGTTTGCCGAGAAGTTACTTGGGCTAGACGGACGGTCGGAGAGGTCCCTCCAATCAATCGGCTGGTCACGTCAAGCCCTAGCACCTATATGATTGTCCCTGACGTATTGCTCTGATGGTAAAACTGAATCTAGTGGTGAGATTGCAATTATGGAGCTCTGGGAAGTGTGGAGTACCCCTTCATTGCCATTACTCCCAGGCCCACATTGACTAGTACTTGTTTTCCAGGTCCATATATTGGTCTAAATAGATGAAAAGGAGTTTTTAAAATATGTTTAAAATGAATTAGAAATAATTTGAATACGAATAAAACAAACATGACTTCGGCATAAATTGTTTTCAAATCTCAATAATGTGTTTGTTTTAATACGTATTTTTACTTCAGGCAAATCGTCCGTTTTCGTAAATTTTTTGGCAGAATTTAATTTTAAAATGTATAAAAAATTAATTACATATGTAATATCATTTTCCTTTTTTACTGATGCTCATTATGTTACTACTTTTTGACTTAAACAAAAGCTTGACCTTATATAATCGATTTAATTAATTTCAATTAGTTTTTAAAGTGAAAATGTGCGCATGAATTGTTGATGCCTAATAAAAATACATATGAAATATCATTTGCCTTTCTACGACCACATGCTTAGAATAGACTTGTTTTAAAATTTTTAAAAATCGTCTTTTTTTTATACAGTAAGGATTTGTTTTAAAACCTGTGCCGACGAACGGGGTGGAAGGGTTTTTTTATTTTAGAACTCGTTCTTTTTTTATTACATTTAGAACCCAGTCTTAACGCCACTTCAAAGCTTAATTTGTGCCAACAGGAGATGGGTGAGAGGGTCTCGATTTGTGCCGACAGGAGATAGGATGGGAGGGTAGTTTTTGTTTTTTCAGAAATTCGTATTTTTTTCCATACGGTAAGAGACCGGGTCTGCCGTCTGTGAAGTTCAAAACTAAACTCATGTCGACGTGAGTAGGGTGACGGTGGAGGGGTGTTTATACGGTATTTTTTAAATTTTTCCCTCATTATTGAGTTATATCGCTTAATTATTAAAAATCAAAAAACAAATTTGTGTGTTTCTTAGTTATAAGCATATCAAGTAGTATGCAAGATTTCAAATCTGAATCACCTCTCATTTGTGAGTTATAAGTCGACACGTACATACCAAATCATACTAAATAATATATATATATATATATATATATATATATATATATATATATATATATAATTGTTGGCGGAGTGGTATAGTCGGTATCAGCCAGACAACGGGGGAGTCAATCCCCTTTTCGATAGCGCTACACATGGTAGATTGTTTTTACTAAGGTGGGGCGCCACACCTACACTTTACCGCACTGATCAGAATATCCAAGCTGTGCTATTCATACGCTGAGTAGGCGAGGACCGGTATCGAACCAGAAACCTTATGATTACCTAGGCAGGTGCTCTACCGGCCATAAATGTTTATATTTATTTATTTACTTTTTTTCAATCTATTTATGCACACCTCATTAGCCAATCACAATTGTGTTACCATATATAGAATTGAGAATAAATCTTCCGACATTTGCATCATTTGCATATTGTGGGTGGTCGAGTATTCTATGCCCTAAGCGGTGTATTTGTAATGGATTAGGATTATTGGGGGGGGATTAACTCTTTATAAGTTTGGTGAAGCGTAATGTTTCATATACATGGGTGGAGTACGGCTTTGTGTGATCTATCAAACCCCCTTTCTCTCTCTCTCTCTCTCTCTCTCTCTCTCTCTCTCTCTCTCTCTCTCTCTCTTCTCTCTCTCTCTCTCTCTCTCTCTCTCTTTCTATCTATCTATCTATCTCTTTCCCCCCCTCTCTCTCTCTCTCTATCTATCTATCTATCTCTCTCTCTCTCTCTATATATATATATATAGAGAGAGAGGGGGGCGTGATAGAGTTTAGGTACCGTGGACATGAAATCAACACCTAGTTACTGACAGTTTCTCACCTATTCAATCATTAGACTATATATATATATATATATATATATATATATATATATATAAAGAGAGAGGGGGAGAGAGAGAGACAGATCTGACAATCGAGGTTTCGAGTCACACACGGAGCAGTCTCCCATGTCTATAACCTTGCTGATGAGACCTAATAGGTCGAAATGTACATTCAGGGATTGACATTTTCTCGATTTGTTTAGCCTTACATTTGAACATATATGCCCGTCTAAATTCATTAATCATTAACTAATTAATTTTCAAAATTAGGTATGACCTCAATTAAGCACATATCCTCCAATATATATGTATATATATATATATATTTAATTTTCAAAGAAAGAAAAAACTTAACAAACTGTCATTCCATAATAAATTTATTTCGACCAGAAACTCAAAAGGCTTTTGAAAATTTTTACAATTTTTACTTTTGAAATTTTCAAAATCCTCTCTCTCTCTCTCTCTCTCTCTCTCTCTCTCTCTCTCTCTCTCTCTTCTCACTCACTCACTCACTCACTCTCTCTCTCTCTCTCTCTCTCTCTCTCTCTCTCTCTCTCTCTCTTTTCACTCACTCACTCACTCACTCTCTCTCTCTCTCTCTCTCTCTCTCTCTCTCTCTCTCTCTCTCTCTCTCTCTCTACACACACACGCGCGCGCGCACACACACACTCCCCCAAATATGTTTCTGTGCGTGATCGCAAGACAAATTCTAAAATGAAAGTGAAAGAAGAAACTATCGATCAGTATGTCTATCTTTCTATGTAAGAGCAATGGATGACACGTGTTTATTAGCCGAATCATCACTCTGTAATATTCGATCTTTGCGATTAACCACAACTGGGCTTAAGTGAACTTCGGGTTAAGATGGAGATTAACTTTCAAAATGGCGGGTTACCATGAAATATTCAGTTATGGTCATTCACCCCAAGGAGATTCTATTGAAAATACAAGTGGATAGAAAGAATTAACAAAAAAGAAAGGGAAATGTTAAGATCTAATTAATACTCGTGTTCCTTAAAAGTACGACCGTTATCATCTGGTAACACCTTCTGGTTAAAAATGAGACCGTCCAAATGTGTGTGTGTGTGGTGTGTGTTGTTGGCACCTTTCCGTCCACTAAGAACGATGGCGTAGTGTCCAAATAAATCTAAATCATCTGCATCTGCGCAAGTGACTCTTATTTGGTGCACTGAATGCTCGCAAACTGTGATGTTTTCTGGGGCTGCCGTCTTTTCTCCCTCTTTCTGGATCTCTTTGCTGTCAAGGCTACTCTCTCCCCCCTCTCTCTCTCTCTCTCTCTCTCTCTCTCTCTCTCTCTCTCTCTCTCTCTCTATATATATATATTATAATATTATATATATATATAGTATGTATAAAGGGAACGATAATCCATGCCTACTGTGCCTGCAAGAAAAATTTAAAATGGCAGAATTTTGTGACCCACAGCAGATATTGAACTCACGAGCACAGTTAACAAACAGATGTAGGCATAAAAATAAATACAAACTCTGCCTAGTAAATTCCAGTGTTACGTAGGGGGTGAAGGCGCATGTGTAACACACCCCTAACACTGCCCACATGCCCTGAATATCCGAGAGTTCCTGTCCCAGAAGAATATCACTGCGCTGGAGCAATCTCCCTATTCGCCCGACTTGGCTCCATGTGATTTTTTCCTCTTCCCCAAACTTAAGCAAGAACATTTATAAAATTGGTCGATAAACACTTTTATGGGTCTTCCTGGCTATAAAAGCTATTTAATAGAAATAATTTGAAAGTTAGCTAAAGTTGCATGAACAATATAAGGGAAATAATCGTGTTACATAATTATTAAATACCTAATATTTATGTGCAATAGTGTAGAAAACAAGATGGCGTTTTAAGTGCAGCTGACGGCCTTGAAGATTGAGTGACAAGCTTGACCTCAGTTCTAACCCTATCTTCCGGGGATAGCCGTGAGAACCGGTAGCGAGGACCCTCTCTTCCGGTTTAGATAGTAAGTAAGTTTCAGTCAGTTAGAAGGCAGCAGCGAGCTCGAAGGGGTAAGTCGCGTTATACGCGCGTCCTCTCATCTGCGCAGATTGTCTGGCTGGGGATTTAAAGATAAAGTAAGATCAAAGCAAATCGGAGTCTTGTGTTATTACTCTAAAAACTAACAATGGCACAGGGCTTCTGATAAAGAGAAATCCCCAATAGAAGACCAGACCCGAAGTCCCCAAGAAAGTCCAGACCTTAGAAGATTCCAGACCAAGACAAGATGTTATAAGATTCCAAAGACGGCCAGAAGAATAGAGTAAGAAAGAAGCAAAGAAGAAGGGTATACAACAATCGGAAATCATAAGAAATGGCTGGGAAAAGAGCAAAATAAAAATAAAGATGAATCAATATGTAATTGTAGGTCTCAAATCAGAAAAATGTTTACTAAAGGACGTGGTGTATGAAGCAGTGGTAGAGTCACCAACTACAAAGAAAATCAAGATTTACGCAGCAAGCTATAAAACAACGCATATCTCAATTTAATATCATATCTCAATATCCAATTTAGGGATATAAAAAAATATAGCGAAACAACTACACTAGTAAAATATGTGTGGGCTTTAAAAGAAAAGTGTGGTAGAGATCCGGAGGTGGAGTAGAAAATGATAAAGAGGGCACCATCACATAAAGGAAATGATAACCGATGCATGCTGTGCTTGCAAGAAAAACTAAGAATAGTTGAAGGCAGGGACCCAGATGCGATATTGAACTCGCTGTCGGAGTTGACAAACAAATGTAGACATATTAACAAACATCGACTATGCCTAGTAGGTTCAAGCATAACGTAAGGGAAAAGGATGGTAGCTGGCACACCCACCTACTTAGGAATGGGTACAACGCAAAAATGAATACAAGTCGATGGTTGGATAAAGCAACTCCCTGAAGATTCGCTACTGCGTGAAACTATAGTCGGAGGATTTTAACCCGTTCGGTTTATATATATATATATATATATATATATATATATATATATAATATAATGGTTAGAGTTGTGGGAAATGGACTTGTCAAACCGAGTTCAAATCCTAGACAAGGCTGTTTTCATTTAACATAGCGCTAATACCCTTGGGAAAGGTATGAATCCATATATTCTCCCTCCAACTTTAGGTAAAATAGTAGGGCAGACTGAGCTCTTTAACCTTGGGTAGGTAACCAGTCTAGGAGAGGGATAACTCTGAATTCAAAATTCCTGAGGTCAGACGTTGATTGGGTTGTGGCATTCCTTAATGCACCAATTCTTTCCTATTGATTGTACCAAAAAGTGTGGAATGGCCCAACACAAGCCTTCACCACTATAAACAAATCACTGTGTTGGTTGTTCATTGGATGAACACTCATGCGTCGAAAATCGATGAGAGAGTCCATTTTTTTATAGCATTATCATCAATGGCAACGTTTTTTGCAAGACAAGAGGAGTCATGGACCTTAAACGGTCACCCCCAGCCTCTGATTTGTTGGTTGAGGGAGGGAATTATAAATTGTGCTAATCCCGGATTAGTTTCTGCACGATCAGCTATGACCTACTAATTTATCCAGTGAGGGATAAAGGAACGATGGATTCATGTCTGGGTCGTCGATTTTATGTCAGGGATTTCTTTCTTTTAAAGAGGGCGCTGGGCCAACCGGAAAGGTTGGTTGGTTGGCTTTTACGGCATGTCGACCCTTGGTGGGTTATTTTATGCCGAAGATGTTTCTTTTATTCATTCTTGATGGATTCAAATTTTTTCAAACGCATTTTAAACTCATTTCTTTCTATTCAACCCACAGATAGAACCCTAACAGATACAACCACCCCGGGTCAGAGTGATAATGAGGGGCTACTTCACATTCTCCAGAACTCCAAACTGGAATCTCACAATCGGTTTAACGTCAATGTGTTCATAAAAAAATTGTGTACTCATCAAGAATGAATTCATTTTCAAAACTTAGTCGGCATTAAATGGCCCACTGAGGTTGATATGCCATAAAACAAAATAAAACAAACAAAACAAACAAATGAACCATAAACATAATTTTTTTACCTAACTCATATTGGGATTTTTTTAATAATCGAAATTTAATTGAAGCAACCAAAAACATGTTGTGTGAAAGGTGGTTTCATTTGATCACAATACAGTAACCAAATGGGTTGTTTTGTTTCAGCCCTGTCCGAAGGGGCTTAGAATATGTTGACTGCATCCCCACCCCCTGCAGAGGGGTAAGTTAAGTTGGAAAAGTGGCCTAGTGTCAGTATCAGCCAGACAGTGAGGGGGTCTTTGACTTTACGAGGCATGTTGGCAAATTATTTACTTTTTTTAATTGAAATACATCACTAAGTAGGCCTGAGCCTATTCTAGTAGTGACCAGGTTTGAATTCAGAGTTGCCTAACCAAGGTTAAAGAGCCCAGTCTGCCCTACTATTTACCCAGGACAAGAAGACCCTCAGCCACTGCCTTCTAGTACCTTCTAGTACCTATATGATAAAGAGGGTACCTATATGATAAAGAGGGTTGGGGCTTGCCATCAGAGAAATAGGGTTGAGACAATCATACAGGTGCTAGGGCTTGACATGACCAGCCGATTGATTGGAGAGGGCCTCTCCGACCGCCCATCTAGCCTAAGTAATCGGTCAAAGTGGGGTGTTGCATGTCATGGACAGCTTAGCCACCAGGGTTCCATTCGTTAAGCATCACGGGTCGTCACTTACGGCCAACAAGTGGCCCCATTGGGGGAGGAGGCTTACCCCTCTGTAGAGGTGCAGTCGGTATATTCTAAAGCCCCGGATGACAGGGTTTGAAAAGGTCTACCCCCACCCACCCCAATCTGTTGCGTGTGGTACATCTAGTTTTAACTCGGTACAATTTAAGGCCGTGATTCCCAGACTGTTTTCAGGCTAGCAACCCCTTAGTTTTCTCATATACTACGGACTGGCAAACTGAGCCTAAAATGCGTTTTTGACAAAATTACTTTAGCCCCCCCCCCCCCTACAGAAAATAATTTACCAAAAAATCAGAAAATTATTGGATTTTAATGAAATTCTCAGTGTTTATTTATCAATGAAGGATCTTTATAATGCATTATTTATTTTATTTCAAAACTTTCTCATTTTTTCACTTAATTTTGACCCCCCCCCCCTTATGTTGGGGGCGTAAAATGTTTTGCAAGTTGATCATTTTCGATACTAATTACAGTATAAATAATGAAATAAAAGACCGAACTTATGAATAGAAACAAAAAAAAAATTTTTTTTTACGGTTGCGCTTCTATGAGAAAATAAGTACCAAAAATCGAAAAATAAAATGTAAAAAAATAACAAATAATTAATTTTTTAGAGATTTCTTTTTTACTCATTTCGATAATTATTTAATTGGCTATTATTTTATAAAAGAAAAAAATATACATCGATGTTTTTTCTGTTTAAAAAGGGGAGGGGGTACATTTTCAATAGAGTTTTTCTTCAAAACTTATTACTTTTGGCGCCTAGAATAAGGTTTGCATTAAGTAGATATGTATTTTTAGAATCTAAAAATATAACATTTTAAACTTAACATCAGGATTTTCATATTTTAAATGAATTTTAAACATTAATTTTTCATAGCAAAAGTACTAAATTAAAGTTTTGAAATAAAATAAATGATGCATTATAAAATTCATTAATTGATAAATCAATACTGAAAATTTCATTAAAATCGGATAATTACCTAATTTTTGGTAAAAAAAATTTTCCATCCCAAATGTTACGTTAAAATTGTAAACAAGCGCCTAAAACCATTGAAAAACAGACAAAATGGCGGATATCGTCGAAATTGACCAAAACAAATAGTTTTAAATCTTTTAAAAATAAACTGCATATGTAATTATATTTTTCTTTTTTTAAATGTTGGTTATTATGCTACTACTTATCGATTTAGACAAAGTTTAACCTTAAATAATAGATTTAATTATTCTTAATTCGCTTTTAAAACTCGTAGTATCCGTTTTTTTTTGTCAGTCCCTATCATATACACATGCGAATACACACACACACACACTATATTTGCCTATACGGGCCGTTTTTAAAATACATTTAACGCCCTAAGTTGGTTGTTTTCTTTCAAGTAACACCGTAGCTGGGGTCGTCATTTTAATAGTCACAGGGTAGCAATTTATGAGGCAGGAGACCGGGACGCACTCCCTCATAAATTACCTATATTTAAAAAATATATAATATATATAAGTTAAGGTAAGTTTTATTATTGTTTTTCGATGACATTATATATTTGGGTTAATCACGCTTGAAAATATTAGGGTCACAGATTTGAACCCATATACTGTTATAGTCTATCTAAATATTCGTGTCTGCTTTCTTTCCTTGTGCTACATTTAAGCTTAGTAAATACCAATTTACTAAGTCTTGTTTAATTATTGCTACTTACCTCTGTAGGTCTAGCGAGAAGCGTTTTCTCTAACGTGACTAGATCGTAACTCAAAGTCGCGTGTGAAGTTTTATATCAACACTTTGTGCGAGTGTCAGTAACGGATTTAAAATACAAGTGATAATAATCGTGACCAGCACGACCTGTGGATATACCACAATATGATCATTTGATTATTACAACGTGTGATATGTTTACTTAAGAGCTATTGCAGGATAGTCCAATATGTAAAAAGTATAATAATCTTCATTTAACACTCTTTTTTTTTCTTTCTTTCTTTCCTTCTTTTCTGTATGTTCGATTGAAACAGATTAGCGTTATTTCTTCCGCGCACTCACCCCTCTCTATATATTCCCCTACTCTCTTTCTTTCTTTTTTCTTTTTTCTTATAATGTCATTCTGTGTTGCATGTCTTTTTTCTTCTCTTTCTTTCTTTATAATAAAAGCAGAATGGTCCGTTATTTAGCTGAAGTGACGACACTCAAAAGAAATCTGCGGATAAGCAATACCAGATAATGAGGATTTACATTTTTGCATTTTATATTGAACGATTTGAACAGTCCTATGTTTAACTAGAGGGTATTGCAATATGATAACGGTCGGAAGATTAAGGAACAAGGCTATTAATACATAGATTTTCACAATAAAATTTTAACATAAGATGCAATGAAAATGGAATTTTCCAAAAGCGGAAACGGAATCAAGGTAAATTTTAAACGGAAAATTGGGCTGTGTACAGTGTTGCATATCGTGCGGGCGGAAGTAGGATTTTCCGTTTAAACCGAAACAAAAAAAATACGACAAAAATAACAAAGGACTTTTTGCGGTTAACGCGAACAAAGAAATCGGAAGTATTTTTCCGCTGATAAGTATAACAAAAGAAAATGCGTGGGCGGATTATATACATAAAAAAAAAGTCAGAGATCCCAGCAGTTAGTTAGCCAGAAGACTCGGAACAGAGAACAAGTGAGACGACAGCGGCTCACGGTCGGTCATGGCTGAGAGACTGTGAGACGCACGTAGCTCAACAACGCTAGCCAACCCATTTCAGCAGTCATTGTCAACGCTCACCACCCACGCACATCCGAGGGAAAAGAAAGAAATTCAGCGGTTTCTACTATACACAAGTGTTGTGATTTCATTAAGTCCGCTACAACATATACGATTTAGTGCCGTGAAAAAGGCACAACGTAACATATATCGCTTTTGGTACTGTGACCATACACCGCCACGTAACACCAGGTGTTAAGCAAACATCCCGACTTTTGACTGATTTCGGACTACATAACAAAACTATGCATTCGTTTATAATTTTTTGGAATAAAAAAAATAACAATGGAAATAAGATAAATGAATATTATTATTGTAATAGTTAAATATGGTATAGTAGTACCAGCATAGTAATTGGACTGGGAACTTACTACTCACATAAATTCCAAAATAGTGTCGGTGGGACTCTTTAGCCTTGGTCAGCAATACATCTAGACCATAAAATTATGTTATAAAACGCAGTTGCCTAGTGGCTATACTCCATTCCAATGAAAGGCTAGGGGAGTAAACCCTAAAATCAAATCTGGAGCTGGAGTCCCTAAGGGGGGGGGTGATGAGAAATTCCAGCGTTATTCAGGAACTCATGCGACATTACCGTTGCCAAACTGAATTGTTTGTTTTTGTTTTGTTTTGGGGTTTGTTGTTTTTTTTTGTTTTTTTGTTTGTTTTTTTTGTTTTTTTTGGGGGGGGGCCTTTTCTAATTAATTTCAGTTGCTTTTTACAATGATGTTCTAAACGTTGCAATAAAAACACTTGAAATTATGATAAATTAACTAATATTAGATGAAAAATTGGGTTATTTCCTAGTTGAGTAACATGATATTACAGGGTGACCCAGAAAAAATCAGAACCCAAATTATTATTTATTCTCCCATTAAACTAACCTTAAACCCCAACCCTAACCCTAACCCCAACCCTAAACCCTAACCCTTACCCTAACCCCGCCCTAGTTGAGTAACATGATATTACAGGATGACCCAGAAAAAACAGAACCCTCAAATTTTGTAATAAAACTTTTAATTTTAATTTTTTTTTTAGTTTAAGTCCAACAATGGTTAGGGTTAGGGTTTAGGGTTAGGTTTAGGTTTAGAGTTGGGGTTTAGGGTTAGTTTGATGGGAAAATAAATAAATAATTTGGGTTTTTTTTCTGGGTGATTCATGTTACTCAACTAGAAATAACTAAAAATTGTAATAGATAAATGGTATATCAGCACTTCGATTAATCTTCTAATAGAAATTCAACAGAAATCGACTGATGAAAAAGAACCATACATTTTTATTGTATCTCCTTTACAACTCTTTTGCAACATGAAAAAAAAAACAAAAAAAACCTGTGATTTTTACCAATTCAAGGAATTACTAAGACAACATTCTTCTTGGATGATTAATCCCTCCAAAAACTTTGAAACTGCTTCTGATCTGGGCGGAAGTCACGTTGCATCTTGGGAAATTTAATAGAACTCAAATTATGGGATGCCAACCCAGCAGTCTTGCATAGTCATTTCCCTAAGACTGTCTACATAAAAAAGGGTTAATTTGCGGGTCTATCTAAAAAAGGGAAGAGAATATACCTAACTGATAGACGCACCTTAAGAGACACCTACATATGAGACACTTATTGTTTTTTAGAGAACGTTGTATATTCAGGTTAATCCCGCTTCAAAATATTAGGGTCACTGATTACAGATTTGATCTCATAAACTCCTATAGTTTAAATAAGTATTCGTGTCTGGTTTCTTTCCTTACGCTATGTCTAAGCTTAGTAAATACCAATTTACTGAGATTCGATTAATTATTGCTACTTAACTTCGATTGTCTGGCGACGAGAATCGTTTTTTCTAACGTGACTTGACCATAAGTCAAATTCGTGTGTATTGTCTACACTTTGTGCTAGTCTAAGTAATGGAATTAAAATATACACCGGCGACGAATAAAAGTCAGATTGTATAAGAAATTCATAAGAAACGAATGGGGTGAGCCAGAGGGGGACAAATAAATCGTGATTACCTGCCCTTGCTTGGTTAGCGAGAAATATAAATATTCTTTTAAGACTCGCACGTGTCAGTCCCGTTTTAGACAAGAAACTCAAACGCCTAGCGAGTTGAGCAGCTTTGATATATATATTTACCAACCCCTCCGCACGAGCAGGATGCGGCACAAGGTCAATTTCTTAAGCGGAGTTCAACAAGTTTGAATTCAGAGTTTTCCTTCTCATAGAGCCCAGTCTGCCCTACTATTTACCCATAGCTTGAGGGGGAGTAGGATCCTTTCCCAAGGATATTAGCGCTAAATGAAATGCAATTACCACGTCCGGGATTGAAAAAAGAAATATAAACAGCTTCGAGGATGGTTAAGTGCTATTTAGACCTGGCTCTGTGCAAAACGGATGTACTCCCAATCTTCCAACAAAGTAATTTAATTTATAAGTTCAAATACCAGTGTAGTTCGGTATACGTTAGGCGTACATCCTAGAGGCTCGAAATTAGAATACAACTTCCAATGTATTGCTATTAGACTAACAATACATACTGGCATTCCCAAGCATTTGACTCGGCCATAGCCGAGCATTTATCTATAAATGCTTGTAGAACCGATTATTCAGACGAGTGTTTCTCCGTTTTGCATAGAGCCAGGTCTAAACAGCACTTAACCATCCTCGAAGCTGTTTATATTTCTTTTTTTCGACCTACTCTGTGCAAACACAACCAAAACACTCTCTCTATTTACTGGGAGACATTTCTAACCCTGTTTCGATCTAGGGTTCATACATACACCCCCTTTCTTTCCCCTTTTCTAAATCTATTTTTTTTAAATTTTTATTTGTCCCCCTCTGACTCACCCCCATTCGTTTCTTATGAATTTCTTATACAATCTGACTTTTATTCGTCGCCGGTGTATACACTTGAAAAGTACCCGTCGAAAAGGCCTTCGTGTATCCCCCTTTATTTTATATTTTATTCCATAATAAAATATTACCTCCCTAAATACATTTGATTCCTCCACTTTTAGTGTTATATAAGTTCTCCTGTACAAAAAAAAAAGAAATATATATATGTATAACCAATTACAAATAATTTTATATCATATATTGCAATTATATCATATTATGTGAAATAGATACAGATCATAAATAAATCACAGATGAATACATGCGCCAAATGTGTATCAATACGTAACACATTTAATTTACCATTGCCGTACAATGGTGACATTATATAATACCACAGAGGCGTCATACATTTTGGCCCACAGCGTGTACCAGCAATATTTTCAAAACTGATGCAATAAAGGAAATATAACAACATCAATGTGGGAAACTGGCATTTGAGCAAACGTTGGCAATGTGTGAAAAGAGGAAGGGGATAAAATGTGTGTTTACATCACAGCTACCCAACTCATTAGGCGTTTTAGTTTCTCATCGAAAAACGAGACTGACACGTTTTAGTCTAAAATAGCTACTAGCAAACTGAGCCTAAAATGCGTTTTTGACAAAATTACTTTAGCCCTCCTAGAGAAAATAATTTACCAAAAATCAGGAAATTATCGGATTTTAATGAAATTTTCAGTGTTTATTTATCAATAAATGATCTTTATAATGCATTATTTATTTTATTTCAAAACTTTCTCATTTTTTTCAGGTCACTTATTTTTTACCCCACCTTATGTTGGGGGCGTAACATTTTTTCGAGTTGGTTTTATAGTTTTCTAATTACAGTAGACATAAAGAGATAAAAGACCGAAGTTATGAATATAAACAAAAAAAAATTTTACGGTGGTTATTCTATGAGAAAATAAGTACCGAAAATCGAAAAATAAAATGTAAAAAAATAACAAATAATTAATTTTTTGGATATTTTTTTTTACTCATTTCGATGATTATTTAATTGGCTATTATCTTATAAAAGAAAAAATTATACATTGATATTTTTTCTGCTTAAAAAGGGGTGGTACATTTTCAATCGAGTTTTTCTTCAAAACTTATTACTTTATGTGTCTAAAATAAGGTTTGCATTAAATAGATATTTATTTCTAGAATCTAAAAATATAACATTTTAAAATTAACATCAGAATATTTTTATTTTAAATGAATTTTATATATTAATTATTCATAGCAAAAATACGAAATTAAAGTTTTGAAATAAAATAAATGATGAATTATAAAATTCATTAATTGTTAAATCAATACTGAAAATTTCATTAAAATCGGATAATTAATTGATTTTTGGTAAATATTTTTGCAAACGCGAATGTTACAGTAAAATTGTAAACAAGCACTTAAAAACATCGAAAACGAGGCTGACTGGCTGATATCGTCGAAATTGACCAAAACAAATGGTTTTAAATCTTTTAAAAATAAACTGCATATGTAATGATATTTTTCTTTTTTTAATGATGGTTATTATGTTACTACTTATCGATTTAGACAAAGTTTGACCTTAAATAATAGATTTAATTATTTTTAATTCGCTTTTAAAACTCGTAGCAGACGACAAAAGTGCCTATGCCTAGTCCTAGTCTTAAAAGAATATCCATATTTCTCGCTAACCAAGCAAGGGCAGATAATCACGATTATTATCGCTCGTGTTTAATTCCATTATTTACACTAACACAAAAGTGTTGACTGCATACACGACTTTGATTTATGGTCAAGTCACGTTCGAAAAAAAACGATTCCCGTCGCCAGACTATCGATGTAAGTAGCAATAATTAAACGATCG
>CM042151.1:104169010-104250505 GCA_023376005.1 Doryteuthis pealeii
GGAGAGATACAAAGAATATATATATATATATATGATAGTATAAAGTAAAAGTAAACGTCTACTGCGACCTAATGCCGGTATCAACCAATCAGCGAGGAGTCTATCCCCTTTTCACTAGCGCTAAAAAAAGACAAGAGATTGTTTTAGCATCTGAGTGGAGCACCATACCTAATCCATCAGCTTCTTACTTAGCCGCCAGATCTCCCTGTGCTACTCATGACCTGAGTTGGCGTGGACCGTATCGAACAGGAGACCTTGTGGTTTCTAAGCCGAACGCTCTACCGACTGAGCTAACAGCCGGTCCGTGAGGTGGAAGAGTGGGGGGGGGGGGGAGAAAGAGAGTTAGGGCAGTCCAATAAAGGATACCAAAATATGTCGATGGTATAATGACAACATGAAAAAAAATGTACACTCATATTCACTTCTAATGTCCTGATGTGTTTTTAGCATGTTCTAAAGCATAATTTCTGTTCATGACACAATCTGCACGCTATTGTTACCTCCTTTGTAAGCTTGTGGGGTGTTTTTTTTGGGGGGGGGATAGGGGTACTGTTATTTTTTTATTTATTTTTTTAATTTTTTTGAAAATTCAAGTAAACTGACTTCTTGTGTTCATAATGTAATTATTCTATTTGGTGGTTATATTCAGCTCTGCATAATTGCATCGATCGCTTTTTATCAAGACCTTTCTTATTTGCACTAGCAAAATATAAAAAACACCAATCTGGGCGACGTAAAATAAAGTATTTCCTGAGGGGGATGGGTAGTTGAAAATCTAATATCGAGAGATTTTTGTTTTATTTTAATATATATTAAAATAAAACAAACTATGTATAGAATAGATAATACCAGGTAGTATTTATTAAAAACTTGTTAAAAAAACAATGAGGACGTCTAACATTGCATGCTCAAATTATGAGTGTATTATTCTATGTTGACGTTTAGGGAGTTGACTAAGCAGTTTTTGTTACAAGACGAAAAAACGGAGCGAATCTCCATTATTAATAGATTTTACTTTCCTTTTTATTTCCATTTTTTACATATATATATATTATATATATATTATAATATATTATATATATAATTATATATTATTATATATAGTATATACTATACGTTTATTACATTTATACTAGAGACGATGACGTAGTGTTCAAAAAACCGAGTTGAACCTCTATGCCTGGCATGTTGATATGTAGGATGAGCTTTCATCCAAAAAAACGCGTCCCTTCTTCACAACTTGCCGTGGTCTAAAGAAAAAAAAACAGTTTTTCAAAGATAGTGCTCACATGAGTTGCTGGATAACGCTGAAGTTCAGCAATCGAACCGCCTTAAGGACTCCAGCTCGCGGATTTCTCCCCTAGCCTTTCCTTGAATGAGACTTTTCCTTGTCCTAGAGGATTACCAACAATCGCTAAGGAGTCCCATAACCAATTTGGGGATTTAATGTGAGTAGTAAGTACCCCCAATCCTCAACTATCGGTGTAGATGGGCGTGGCTCTTCCTGGAGTTCATCTGCGACTAAAACTACTAACCCCATTAGACACCCCTCGGCTTGTCTGGTGGGGTGGGTGATGGAAACTCAGCCATCCACCAAAACAACAGATGTAAAGGTGATATATATATATTATATATATAATATATATATTATATATATAGGAGAGAGAGAGGAGAGGAGAGAGAGAGAGTCGTGAAAATGGACTCGTTGATTCGAGTTCAATCCTAACGAAGCTTGTTGGCATTTCACAGTAGGGGCTAATACCCTTGGGAAGGTATAAATCCATATATCCCCCACCGCCGATGGGTTAAATAGTAGGCATACTGGGCTCTTCAGCCTAGGTAGGTAACCCTATCTAGGAGAGGGATAACTGCTGAATTAAAAAAATTCCTTTAGGTCGGTCGTTGATTGGGTTTGTGGCACCCTTGATGCACCAATTCTTTCCTATCGATCGTGCCAAAAAGTGTGGGATGGTCCCAACACAAGCTTCACCAACTTAAACAAATTTCACTGTGTGGACGGTTCATTTCATATATTCGCCGTGTGAGTATCACTGTAAACTTATATCTTACCACGTGACCTCCACCACTCTAATAGAACACAGTTAATTGGCTTTTCGAATCTCCACAGTTTCTATCGATCAATACAAAATAAATTACAGTGATTTACGATTTCGTTTGGACCAATTTGCTATTAATTCAAGATTTATGTAGCAACAAAACATGTAAACAAAAGGCTAAAGCTTATTGGAAGCCTTACACATACGACATAAAAACCTAACCTAATGAAATTAACTGATTCTAGCGATTAAACGTACTTAAATGCTTTAAACTCTGTCTCTAACCTACATAACCACAAAAATAATAATAACAATAATATCGATATAATAATAATTAATGTCTCAATACCTGGATTTTAGAATGCCTACAAATGTTACAAAATTTCCAAACAACAATTATAAACTTCAATTAATACAAGCCATGAAAACTAGGGCGAGTTTCAATTAAAAGCTGGAAAACAATCCCTGCAGAAGTAAAATCCAAAGATGGTATCTTCCAAGGAAGACTCATTATCACCACTACTCTTATTATTGCAATGATGCCGCTAAATCCATTACTGAAAAAATGTACCGGGGATACAAAATTTAGTAATTCACAAAAAAAGATAAACCACCTAATGTATATGGATGACATTAAAATGTTTGAAAAAATGAAAAGAATTTGGAGAGCCTAGTACAAACTAATTAGAAATATAGCCAGGATATAGGGATGGATAATTTGGGAATTCGAAAAATTTGCTTAATGCTTGTAATAAAAAGGGGGTGAAGAAAACAATGCCTGGAATACAACTGCCAAAATCAGGAAACTTATAGAAATCTTCTTGATGAAGCTGAAAGCTACAAATACTTAGGAATTTAGAAGCGGAAATATCATGCAAGCAGAAATGAAAGGAAGAAGTTAAAAAAGAATATCTCAGGAGAACTAAAGAAAACTTCTAGAAACGAAACTTAAACAGCACGAAATCTGATCAAGAGAATTAATACCTGGGCTGTCCTATTATAAGATACTCAGTGAACATCTAAAAATGTGACAAAGAAGAACTCAGACAGATAGACCAAAGGACGAAAAATAATGACCATGCACAAAGGCTCCTCCACCCTAGGAGATATAGAGAATAGAGTTGTATGTGTCAAGAAAGAAGGTGAAGAGGTCTTGCCAACATAGAAGAAATGCGTAGAAACCACAAATCAACAACTGAAATAACAGCAAGGAAAGCAAGACAAACTACTTATGGCCGGCCAACAATAGTAGAATACGGCAGATGACAAACAGAAAAAACGACAAAGAACTAGAAAACAAAAATGGGAAGAAAAAACAATTATATGGACATTTTCAACGACAGAATCGAGAGCTGCACATGAAAAAACCTGGGACTAAGACTGAATCCACGATAATTGCTGCACAAATATAGCATGGACAAACTACATCAAAGCGAAAATTGATAAAAAGACCCACAAAATAGTAAAGTGTAGACATGTGGTAATAGAGATGGCTTAAATAGAAAAACATAGAGTTGATAAACAAAATTTGATTATCCATTAGAATGGAATTTATTTCAAAACTTTGTCGGCATTAAATAACCCACTGAGGTTGATATGCCGTAAAACAAACAAACCAAAACAAACCAAACCAATAATATGCTAAATGTGAAATATGATTTTCGATACACATTCTAAAGGAGAGATTATTTTATGAAACAAATTAAACAAATGCCAATTGTTATTGTTTTGTGATTAAAATTTTTCGAAAAATTGCTAATTAATAAACACTGGGTTTACAAAGAAATTGATGCAAGCACAAAAATCAGCTGTTTCAACCTATTTGGGTGTTGAAATTCAGATTTGAAATCCGTTTTACTCATCACTCTATTTTTTTTAGATATGCATACTGTACATTTTGTACACATACTTTACAAAGGCGGTATATGCATTCAGGGTTAATTTCTTATATTGTGTGAACTTATGTCTTCTTTTTTTTTTTTTACTTTCAAACGTCGCGGTACTATGATTTGTGTAACATTGTGTCATCGCAAGTATAATTTTCCGGTCAATGTTCTTTATCTATCCTGTTTTATTCTGTAATAAGCTGCTGCAATCTGTTGAATAAGCACGTATATATTAAAATGAGACTATTTAAAAGACAAGAAGGCTAGAGGTGATAGAGCAAAAGTGTTTATATATTTGAATTCAGCACACCCAAATTAGTAAAAAAATACCTATTCACATTCTTATCTTGCCTCAACAAAAAAAAAAATAATTTTTTTTTGTAACCAGTGTTTTGCGCCAACCCAAATCAATTTATTTCAATGTATTTTGAGATAGTTTTTTTTTGCTAGAAGATATCATAATGTTGAGAGGAGAGGGTTTAGAAATGAATAAACGTAAAGTATGTTAGTTCCAAGAATTATTAGGAAGATAAAAACCCTTTATGTGGTCCGGAAGCCCCATACAAAAAAATGCCCCCCCCCCCAAAAAAGAATAATAACAATTCACCTTGTCAATATCTCGACCCCTTTTTAGCTTTTCCTTCGACAAACCTTTATTGGTTTTCAATGAAGATTTTAACTTAAATGTCGATAAGTACTAAAAGTGGGAAGTTTTGACTTCAAGAAATATCAGGGCGGACAAATTATCTACAATAAAGAAGATGAAGTCTCCAAGGACCTATCAATTATCTGTTTAAGTTTTCTCGCTTTAAACGAGGCTGAACACCGGCCTGTTTTCCAGCAGTCTCTAAAGAATACCAGGTAGGGACTGTCAGCAAAAATAAAAAATTTCGGATACTACGAGTTTTAAAAGCGAATTAAGAATATTAAATCTATTACTAAAGTTTAAACTTGTCTAAATCGATAAGTAGTAACATAAATAACCATGTCATTAAAAAAAGAAAAATTATAATTACATATGCAGGTTTATTTTAAAAAGATTTAAAACTATTTGTTTGGTCAATTTTCCGACGATATCGCCATTTTGTGTCTATTTTCAAATGGTTTAGGCCGCGTTTACCAATTTTAACAGTCAAACACTTGGGATGGAAATTTTTTTTACCAATAAATAGGTAATTATCCGATTTTATGAAAATTTTCAGTATTTGATTTATCATTAATGAATTTTATAATGCATCAGTTGTATTTTATTTCAAAACTTTAAATTTAGTATTTTTGCCTATGAAAAATTAATATATTAAACTTCATTTTAAACATATTGAAAAGCCTGATGTTAAGTTAAAAATGTTCATATTTTAGATTCTAGAAAAATACTATATCTAAACTTAATGCAAACCTTAAAAAAAATATTTTAGGTTCCAAAAAGTAAATAAGTTTTGAAGAAAAACACGATTGAAAATATCACCCCCTCCCTCCTTTTTAACAACAGGAAAAATAACATCGATGTATAATTTTTTCTTTTCATAAACATAATAGCCAATTAAAAATAATTATCGAAATGAGAAAAAAGGAAATCTCAAAAAAATTAAATTATTTATTATTTTTTTTCATTCTTATTTTTATATTTTGCCGGTACATTATTCTGCATAGAAAGCGCATACCGCTAAAAAACTTTTTTTTTGTTTCTATTCATTAACTTCGGTCTTTTATCTCATTATTTATACTGTAATTAGTATAACATGTGACCACTCGAAACAATTCTTACGCCCCCAGCCATAAAGGGGTCAAAATTAAGCTGACCTGGAATAAAAATGCAGAAAAGTTTGAAATTAAAATAAATAATGCATTATAAAGATGTTCATTGATAAATAAACACTTGAAAATTTGATATAAATCCGATAATTCCCTGATTTTTTGGTAAATTATTTCTGTAGGGGGCTTAGAAGTCATTTGGTCAAAACGCATTTAGGAGAACTCCGTTTGCCAGTCCCTAGAATACAGACAAGTATTTTGACTTACGAGTTTAAATCGTTCCACTCGTATATCATAGTCAATTTCCTCATCGAAAATAAGACTGAAAATGCCAATTAATCGCATCCCAGTCCCCACAAAAACACCCTATTTTTTGTTGTCCGTGTTTTTATAATAAGTAACAAAACGGAGGCCGGTTTAGCTCAGTGGTAGAGCGTATCTCGGCTAGGAATCACGAAGGTTCTCTAGTTCGATATCGGCCCCCGTCACCCACCGTAATGATTTAGCAGCAGGGATATGTGCGGTAAAGTAAGGAGCTGATGGTAGGGTATGTCAGGCGCTCCACTCACGACCGCCAAAAACACAATCTCCTGGTCCTAGCGCTAATTGAAAAAGGGATAAGACTCCCTAGCTGAATTAGGCTGATCTCGACTTCCAGGCCACCCCGACCGACCTTTTTAAATAAAGAAAAATTGTATAAAACATAATAGATAGACTCTAATGAATCTATGCTAACGCTCATATATTTTGAACTTAGCAGGACCTGTGGACCCCTATGACGCACGGTAGATAATATTAATATTACCAATGTTTGATCATGTTACTTAAGAGCTATGCTACAATAGTTTCAATATGTAAAACGCCTAAATTAATTTGATTTAAACCCCTCTCCTCACTGTTTTTTTCCTTCCTTTCCTTCTTTTTATCTTTTCATTATATTCAATTGAAACAGATTAGCTAATTGCTATCCGGAACGCTCTCCCCCTACTCCGATTTTCCCCCTCCTTTCTTCTTTCTCTTCTTATATATTTTTCTGCTGTCGCCATGTCCTTTTTCCCTCTATTTGTGTTCTTACTATCAATCAAAAACGGAAATGTTCCATATTAGGTCAGCTGAGGATACCGTCAGAAATAAAGAATCTCGGGCGATATAAGCAAACACCAGTTAATCAGTATTTATTACTCTTTGCATTTGATTTTGGACGATTTGGACGGTCCCCCATCTTTTTAAACCGACAACAACAACAACAACAACAACAATAATAATAAATTATAATAATAATAATAATAATGAATAATAATAAAATAATAGAAAAACAACAAAGACTAGAAAACAAAAAATGGGAAGAAAAACAATTATATGGATGCTTCAAACGACAAATAGATGAGGTGCACATGGAAAGACTTGGACCAGGTTAATGAAAGGGAAAACCTCAAAACGAGAAACTGACAGCTTATAATTGCTGCACAAAATAATGCCATATAGGAACAAACTATATCAGCGCAAAAATGATAAGACCAACCAAAATAGTAAAATTGTAGACTTGTGCGGTAATTAGAGATGCAGACCTGTAAACCAATATCTGCGAATGAAGGCAAACTAGCACAACGGGAATACAAAACTAGACACAGACTGGTTGGAAGGTGATCCACTGGAATTATGCAAAAAATTAATTTTGAACCATACCAACAAATGGTATATGCATAGACCAGAATCGTTCTTGAGAAGAAAACACATAAAATTTCTCTGGGACTTTGAAATAAAACACGCGATCAACCTTATCCCAGCAAGAAAGGCCAGACCCATGTTGACAAAACAAAAAGAAGAACTTATCAACTGGTGATTTGCGCGAAATAAGTGCCAGCTACGATCACAAGGTCGTGAAGACTAAAGGAAAATGAAAAAGACATGGACAAAATATCTGGACCTTGATATGAGAATGAAATAAGTTTATGGAATAATGAAAGTGAAAGTGATACCAATTGTAGTTGGTGCACTTGGAACGGTCCAAAGGATTGGAAAAGGTTTGGAAAGTCTGGAAATCAGAGGAAGGATTGAAACCATTCAAAACACTGCACTGCTGCTATATGCCAGAATACTCAGAAGAGTCCTGGAGACCCGAGGAGACTTGCTGTCACTCAGACTCCAGTGAAAGACCATCAGCTAATACTGATGGAAAGACTCAAAAGGAGCAAATAATATAATAATAATACACTGGGAATTGTGCAAGAAAATAAATTTTCACCGTACAATTAATGGTATAGTGCAAACTTGATGTGTCAGGAAAAATGAGACGCACATAAAATTCTCTGGACTTTGAGATACAGACGGATCACCTAATCTCGACGCAAAACCAGACATAGTCTTAATTAACAAAAAAAAAAGAAAAAAAAGAAAAAAAAAGAAAAAAGAGCACTGTTCATTTCGTGGATTTGCCGTCTCGGCTGACACCAAATGAAATAAAAGAAAGTGAAAAGATAGCCAAAATATTTTAACCTTGTCAGAAAACTAAGAAAACTGGTGAACATAAGGGAAGTTGTAGTTGGTACTCTTGGAACAGTCCCCCGGGGTCTGGAAAAGAGCCTGGGTAAACTGGAAATCAGAGGAAGAATCGAGCCATCCAAACTACACCATGGTTAAGATGGCTAGAAGAGTCCTTGAGACCTGAGGAAACCTGCTGTCAACTCAGCCTCCTGTGAACCAGCCAGCTTTGGCGGTGTGTGAAAAACTTTAATAATAATAATAATAATAATAATAGATAGATAGATAAATAAATAAATAAATAAAAATAAAGGAAAACTATAAATCGAACATGATAAAAATAAACAAATCACTAAATTGACTATGATTTAACCAGGTCAATAAACTAGGCCACCCTTCCCAGAATGCCCATAAACCACGATCACCTTCCCATCATGCCCGTAGGAACATCTTGGTCTGATGATCGCATAGGAGAAAAACTGTGTCAACAAGCGCCCGTTGACTGTGCGCCTGCTCTATTCAAAGTTATATATATATATATATATATATATATAATGGTATAATGTAGAATAGCACGAAATAGATATATCATTGATTACGTATATAAAAGCATTATGATTCAACGAATTACCCGAAACCTTTGATACGCTAGGATTAGGGTAAGGGTTAGTATTAGGTTTAGGGTTAGGGATGAGGTTTTGTGTTAAAGGTTAGGCTACTTTGGGAAGTTTTCGTAATCTAATGTTAATTCATGTGATTCTAATAATATTATCTCTTGCGCGCTATTCTGCATTTTAACCATATATATATATATATATATAATAATATATATAATATATATCTTATTATAATGGAGATTGTGTGCTTTTCGTCTGTAACCGAAACTATATTCCTATTCAAGTCCATCAATCTTAGTTTATTGACATCCACATTCTCCATGGATTTATTTTTATCTAAACCTCAATTTTGAATTAAAATTGTCTACATTATTATACTGTTACCTATGTCTTACAGTACTGACAACATGCAATTATATTTAATATATACACAAAATCAGCGGTTTAACAGTGGGAACGGGAAGAGGCTAATTGCATATTAATATTAAAAAAATCGAATTTAATAAAATATGTGCTTAGTATTAATTTGATTTCTAACTGTTTGGGTATTTATTTTATGAATATAAGCAAAAATCTCTTCAAGAAATCTTAAATGAAATCCATTAACAAGATAAAATACTGTCATTTATTCTTTACTCCTCCTTAACTAAATAGTTAAATTAGAAAAAATAACAATGAAAGACGAGAGTGATGGAAGAGTAAGTTTCAGTTGTTCCATTTTTTATTATACCCCCTCTGTTTCAAATCTTTATTATACTCCTCTGTTTCAAATCTTTTTTATCTGTATTCTTATTTAGTTTCATTAACCTTTCTAATTTAATACAATATTTTGTTACATTAAAACTTAAATACTTGCACCGGAGGGTGCATATATTTACTAGTATATTATAAGTAACGTCCGTTATCTCTCTTTATGTAATTGGGTTAATCGTAATTGATGATTGAAAGAGAGCAGGTGACATCACGAATATCATTATTGCCTGACTGTCAAGTCACGTGTTGAGAATGTTGCCAAAAAATATTGAAAGGTCATAGTTCATTGCCTCTTCAGAGACAGAGCTGCGATCAATACGATTATTGATCTTCATAGTATATTGCCGGTCTTCTGATCATCTATTAAGAGAATGACGCCACTTTTCAAATACCATAAAGGAGCGAAACGAGTTTGTTTCAGGAAAGTGGTTCGTTGTATTTTACGGCATGTCAACCCTTGCTGGTTATTTTATGCCGAAGGTGTTTTTTGTTTTTTTATTATTCTGATGGTACTCATTTTTTAAAACTCATTTTTTCTATCTAACCTATACATGGAATCGTAACAGAATACTACCAGTCCGGGTCGAGTTGATTTGGGATTGATAATGGTACTGACACATTCCCCAGAGCTCCAGAATTGGAACTTCACCATCAAATAGAGTTTAAAACGTCATTACCCAGGAGATTAAGATACGCAGCCACCGCCTTCTAGCACATATATGATGAAAAGAGTTGGGTGGGGGTTTTGCTAAAAGGTAATAGGGTTGGGACAATCCTATATGTGCTAGGGATTGGCGTGACCAGCCGATTGATCGGAGGATGCCTCTCCGACCGCCATCTAGTTAAGTAAGGGCCAAAGTGGAGTGTTGAATGTCATGGACCTGCTCAGACACCAGGGTTCCCATTTTAGCATCAGGGGTTGCCCCCCCCCCCCATGGCCAACAGGTGGTTCCATTAGGCGGATTTTACCCATACGCAGAGGAGCAGTCGGTGTATTCTACAACCCCAGGTCTTCTTTCTTACCTTCAACTAGTACCATGTAAAACTAGACTTATCTGTTTCATGGTCGGATTGTCGGCGACTAAAACTGGCACCTACTAAACACGCCCTCAGCTTGTCTGGTGAGGTGGGTGTGTGGACACCCTAGCATAGTAATAAGATTGGGAACTTACTACCCACATAAATCCCCAAATAGTGTAGATGACTCTTAGCCTTGGATGGCAATACATCTAGACAAGAAAAAGTCTGTTTATAAAACCTCCATTTAAAAGAAAGTCTAGGGAAGTAAACCTTGAAATTAAATCTGGATTGGTTTAGTTTGTTTAAACGGCATATCAAACTTCAGTGGGTCATTTAATGCTCGATAAAGTTTTGAAATAAATCAATTCTTAATGGATAATACAATTTTATAATAATCATTTTTTCTATTAACCCATAGATGGGACTCTAACAAGTACTACCACTTCCCGTCAGAGTGGACCAGGGAGCAATGGTGATGAAGGGGTGCTCCCACATTCCCCAAACTTCCAAAAACTGGAACCTCACCATCAGATAGCTTTAACGTCATTCCAGGACATGTAGACCCCAGTCGCCGCCTTCTAGCACCCATATGATAAAAAGGGGTTGGGGCTTGCCATGAAGGGCAATAGGGTTGGGAAAATGCATATAGGTGCAGGACTTGACGTAACCAGCCGAGTTGATCGGAGGGGGCCTCTCCGACCGCCGTCTATGCCCAAGATAGGGCCAAAGTGGAGTATTGCATCATGAACTGCTCACACCCTGGGGTCTACCTTAAGCATCACGGATCGCCACTCACGGCCAAAAGGGACCATTGGGGAGTTCTTACCCCCCTGCAGTCGGTTGCATTCTAACGCCCCAGCCGAAGGGCGGAAAAAAAGGAAGAGATAATACCTGAACTGATAGACGCACCTTAAGAGACAACCTACATATGGGACACTTATTGTTTATAAGAGAACGTTGTATATTCAGGTTAATCCCGCTTCAGAGTATTAGGGTCACTGATATCAGATTTGATCCATGAATTGTTGTTAGAGTCTAAATATAAATCTATGTCTGTGGTTGTTGTTTACCAATCTTTTTGGCCTTGGTGCCACATTTAAGCCTGATAAATATCTATTTATTAAGCTTTGCTTAATCACTACTATTTAACTTTGTTGGTGTTGCGGGAAGCGGTTTTTTGAACGTCACCTGACAGTAAATTAAATTCGGGTGTGTTGTTTAAAATCACACTTTTTAGTCTAGTAGATAAGAAGGTGGACCAGGAAAAATTGTTACCAAAACTAAATTTGATATTTTTCTTGAAAGCTTAGGGTATCCTCTTTTAGAAATGTGAAAAACTCCTCTTTTTGACTCCCTGGGGATTTTTTAATGGCGGGGATGGCGGAGTATGCAAACCGGATGTAATCTAGTAGATCAGAAGGAGACCCGGGAGAAAAATTGTTACCAAGTTAAATTTGGTATTTTGAAAGTTTAGAGTATCCTCTTTTGAAATTGAAAACTCCTGTTTTTTTTATTGGTGGTGGATGGGGTGGGGGTATACAACCGGATGTAATCTAGATGACAAAGAAGGTGCACCCGGAAAAAATTGGGCTGAACTTGCACAAAGGTGTCAAAATTAGGGTGACCCAGAAAAAACAGAACCCAAATTATTTATTCATTTTCCCATTAAACTAAACTTAAACCCCAACCCAACCCTAACCCCTAAGCCTAACCCTAAACCCCCCTAGTTAAAATTAACAGTTTTTATTACAAAATTTGTGCGTTCTGTTTTTTTCTGGTCACCGGTATACAGGGGTGACAGAAAAACAGAACCCAAATTATTTATTCATTTTCCCATTAAACTAACCCTAACCCTAATCCTAACCCTAACCCCTAACCCTAGACCCCATAGTAAAATTAACAGTTTTATTACAATTTGTGGTTCTGTTTTTTCTGGGTCACTCTGATTTTGACACCTTTGTGCAAGTTCAGCCAAAAATTGTTACAAAGCAAAATTTGGTGTTTTTTGAAAGCTTAGTGTATCCTCTTTTGAAATTTGAAAGATAAATAAATAAATAAATGAATATTTAAGTTTATATTTATTTACAGGGAACAAGTCTGCTACCATTGGTTTCTTGCTGTCTATGCGTTTTTTTAATTGGTGGGGTGGGGGGGAGTTAAAAAATGCTTAAAAAATTACATTTATTTTGTAAACACGGATTTTACGCCATCTTTAAACAGCGTTCCGGTCGTACGCGTTCGAAATTGACCGAAAAAATCGTTTTAAATGTATTAAAAATAGTTACATGTGTTTATATCATTTGCGTTCATTTTTACTGATGCTTATTCATTACTATTTTTCGACTTCGACAAAAATTTGACCTTAAATAATTTAATTAATTTTATATCGTTTTTAAAATGAGAAACATCTGCATTTTTTGGGTATACACTAAAGTATTAATCACGCTTCAAATATTAGGGTCACTGTTAAGTTTCTGACTGCCATCCTTGAAAAGAACTTAAAGTAAGTAAGTCCCGAGCTATAGAATCCTTTGGTAAGTGAATAAGTCTGAGTTATGGAATCCTAACGTAGTGTCAAAGGTCCAGTGATATAATCCTATGTTCCATCGTCCACGAAGGTTCAAAACAATTTGCATAGGTATGACCAGAACAGCCAGTATAAATAACAATATCAGCAGCTGAGTACTGCCATGGTTGGCCAATAGGTTGGTCACATGGTTATCGGCGAGTTTATAAGTAAAAGTGGACATCTGGCACACACCTTACATCAAAAAAACGCCAACAGATTAAAATGAGCATTCATGTCTGGTTTCTTTCCTTGTGCCACATCCAAGCTTAGTAAATATCCAATTTACTAAGCCGACGTTTAATTATTGCTACTTAATTTCGATAGTCTGGCGACGAGAATCGTTTTTCTAACGTGACTTGACCATAAATCAAAGTCGTGTATGCAGTCAACACTTTGTGCTAGTGTAAATAATGGAATTAAACACGAGCGATAATAATCGGATTATCTGCCCTTGCTTGGTTAGCGAGAAATATGGATATTCTTTAAAGACTAGGCATAGGCACTTTTTGTCGTCTGCTAGGAATTTTAAAAGCGAATTAAAAATAATTAAATCATTATTTAAGGTCAAACTTTGTCTAAATCGATAAGTAGTAACATAATAACCATCATTAAAAAAGAAAAATATCATTACATATGCAGTTTATTTTTAAAAGATTTAAAACCATTTGTTTGGTCAATTTCGACGCGATCCGCCATTCAGCCTCTTTTTTCGTTGGTTTAAGTGCTTTGTTTACAATTTTAACGTAACATTCGCGATTGCAAAAATTTTTTTACCAAAAATCAGGTAATTATCCGATTTTATGAAAATTTCAGTATTGATTTAACAATTAATGAATTTTATAATTCATCAGTTATTTTATTTCAAAACTTTAATTTCGTATTTTTGCTATGAAAAAATTAATATATAAAATTCATTTAAAATAAAAATATTCAGATGTTAATTTTAAAATGTTATATTTTTAGATTCTAGAAAAAATATCTATTCATGCCAAACCTTATTTTAGACACATAAAGTAATAAGTTTTGAAAGAAAACTATTGAAAATGTACGCTCCCTTTTTTAAGCAGAAAAAAATTCAATGTATAATTTTTTCTTTTATAAGATAATAGCCAATTAAATAATCATCGAAATGAGTAAAAAAATATCAAAAAAATTAATTATTTATTATTTTTTCATTTTATTTTTCGATTTTCGGTACTTATTTTCTCATAGAAAAGCACCGTAATTTTTTTTGTTTGTTTCTATTCATAACTTCGGTCTTTTATCTCTTTATTTATACTGTAATTAGTACAAAAATAAGATCAACTTGAAAAAAATGTTACGCCCCAACATAAGGGGGATCAAAAATAAGTGACCTGAAAAAATGAGAAAGTTTTGAAATAAAATAAATAATGCATTATAAAGATCATTCATTGATAATATAAACACTGAAAATTTCATTAAAATCCGATAATTTCCTGATTTTTGGTAAATTATTTTCTGTAGGGGGGGCTAAAGTCATTTTGTCAAAAACCGCATTTTAGGCTCATTTTGCTAGTAGCTATATTAGACTAAAACATGTCAGCCTTTTTTTTCGATGAGAAACTAAAACGCCTAATGAGTTGGGTAGATGTGATGTAAACAACACATTTTATCCCCTTCCTCTTTTCACACATTGCCAGTTTTGCTCAAATGCCAGTTTCCACATTGATGTTGTTATATTTCCTTTATTGCATCAGTTTTGAAAATATTGCTGGTACACACGCTGTGGGCCAAAATGTATGACGCCTCTGTGGTATTATATAATATGTCACCATTGTACGGCAATGGTAAATTAAATGTGTTACGTATTGGTACATTTGGCGCATGTATTTATTTATGATCTGTATGTATTTCCACATAATGTGATAATTGCATTATATGATATAAAAATTATTTGTAATTGGTTAATATATAATATATATATATATATATATATATATATATTATATATTATCTTTTTTTTTTTTGGTACAGGAGAACTTATATAACACTAAAAGTGGAGAATCATATGTAATTAGGGAGGTAATATTTTATTATGGAATAAAATATAAAATAAATGGGGATACACGAAGGCCTTTTTCGAACGGGTTTTTTCAAGTGTATACACCGGCGACGAATAAAAGTCAGATTGTTAAGAAATTCATAAGAATGAATGGGGGTGAGCCAGAGGGGGACAAATAAAAAAAAAAGGGGGGAAAGAAAGGGGGGGGGTATGTATGAACCCTAGATCGAAACAGGGTTAGAAATGTCTCCCAGTAAATAGAGAGAGTGTTTTGGTGTGTGTTTGCACAGAGTAGGTCGGAAAAAAAAGAAATATAAACAGCTTCGAGGATGGTTAAGTGCTGTTTAGACCTGGCTCTATGCAAAACGGAGAAGCACTCGTCTGAATAATCGGTTCTACAAGCATTTATAGATAAATGCTCGGCTATGACCGAGTCAAATGCTTGGGAATGCCAGTATGTATTATTAGTAATAGCATTGCAAAGTGTTTCGGGGACATGTTGGTTTATTCTAATTTCGAGCCTCTAGGATGTACGCCAACGTATACCGAACTACACTGGTATTTGAACTTATAAATTAATTACTTTTTGGAAGATTGGGAGTACATCCGTTTTGCACAGAGCCAGGTCTAAATAGCACTTAACCATCTCGAGCTGTTTATATTTCTTTTTCAATCCCGGACGTGGTAATTGCATTTCATTTAGCGCTAATATCCTTGGGAAAGGATCCTACTCCCCCTCAAGCTATGGGTAAATAGTAGGGCAGACTGGGCTCTATGAGAAGGAAAACTCTGAATTCAAACTTGTTGAACTCCGCTTAAGAAATTGAACCTTGTGCCGCATCCTGCTCGTGCGGAGGGGTTGGTAAATATATATATCAAAGCTGCTCAACTCGCTAGGCGTTTGAGTTTCTTGTCTAAAAGGGACTGACACGTGCGAGTCTTAAAAAAGATATTTATATTTCTCGCTAACCAAGCAAGGGCAGGTAATCACGATTTATTTGTCCCCTCTGGCTCACCCCATTCGTTTCTTATGAATTTCTTATACAATCTGACTTTTATTCGTCGCGGTGTATATTTTAATTCCATTACTTAGACTAGCACAAAGTGTAGACAATACACACGAATTTGACTTATGTCAAGTCACGTTAGAAAAACGATTCTCGTCGCCAGACAATCGAAGTTAAGTAGCAATAATTAATCGAATCTCAGTAAATTGGTATTTACTAAGCTTAGACATAGCGTAAGGAAAGAAACCAGACACGAATACTTATTTAAACTATAGGAGTTTATGAGATCAAATCTGTAATCAGTGACCCTAATATTTTGAAGCGGGATTAACCTGAATATACAACGTTCTCTAAAAAACAATAAGTGTCTCATATGTAGGTGTCTCTTAAGGTGCGTCTATCAGTTAGGTATATTCTCTCCCTTTTTTAGATAGACCCGCAAATTAACCCTTTTTTTATGTAGACAGTCTTAGGGAAATGACTATGCAAGACTGCTGGGTTGGCATCCCATAATTTGAGTTCTATTAAATTTCCCAAGATGCAACGTGACTTCCGCCCAGATCAGAAGCAGTTTCAAAGTTTTTGGAGGGATTAATCATCCAAGAAGAATGTTGTCTTAGTAATTCCTTGAATGGTAAAAATCACAGGTTTTTTTTGTCTTTTTTTTTCATGTTGCAAAAGATTGTAAAGGAGATACAATAAAAATGTATGGTTCTTTTTCATCAGTCGATTTCTGTTGAATTTCTATTAGAAGATTAATCGAAGTGCCGATATAACCATTTATCTATTACAATTTTTGTTATTTTCTAGTTGAGTAACATGAATCACACCAGAAAAAACAGAACCAAATTATTTATTTATTTTCCCATCAAACTAACCCTGTGATTTTTACCAATTCAAAGGAAATGATCTAATGACAACATTCTTCTTGGTGATTAATCCCTCCAAAAATTTGAAACTGCTTCTGATCTGGCGGATAGTCACTTGGCAGTCTTGGGAAATTTTAATAGACTCAAATTAGGGATAGCCAACAGCCCAGCATCTTGCATAGTCATTTCCCTAGACTGTCTACAAAAAAAGGGTTAATTTGCGGGCTACTAAAAAAGGGAGAGAATATATCCTAACTGATACGAACGCACCTTAAGAGACACCTTACTATGAGACACTTTTTGTTTTTTGAGACGTTGTATATTCAGGTTAATCCCGCTCAAAAAATTGGGTCAACTTGATTACAGATTTGATCCATAAACTGCTATATGTTTTAATAAGTATCGTGTCTGGTTTCTTTCCTTACCTCTGTCTAAGCTTATAAATAACCAATTTACTGAGATTCGATTAATTATTGTACTTATAACTTCGATTGTCTGGCGACGAGAATTCGTTTTTTCTAACGTGACTTGACCATAAGTCAAATTCGTGTGTATTGTCTACACTTTGTGGCTAGTCTAAGTAATGGAATTAAAATATACAACCGGCACGAATAAAAGTCAGATTGTTAAGAAATTCATAAGAAAGCGAATGGGGTGAGCCAGAGGGGGACAAATAAATCGTGATTACCTGCCCTTGCTTGGTTAGCGAGAAATATAAATATCTTTTAATGACTCGCACGTGTCCAGTCCGTTTTAGACAAGAAACTCAAACGCCTAGCGAGAGAGCAGCTTGATATATATATTACCAACCCCTCCGCGACGATGCAGGATGCGGCCCAAGGTCAATTCTAAGCGAGTTCAACAAGTTTGAAATTCAGAGTTTTCCTTCTCATAGAGCCCAGTCTGCCATAACTATTTACCCATAAGCTTGAGGGGAGTAGGATCCTTTACCCAAGGAATTTAGCGTAATAAATGCATTACAATACGTCCCCGGATTGAAAAAAGAAATATAAACGCTTCGAGGATAGGTTAAGTGCTATTTAGACCTGGCTCTGTGCAAAACGATGTACTCCATCTTCCAAACAAAGTAATTTAATTATAAGTTCAAATACCAGTGTAGTTCGGTATTACGTTGGCGTACATCCTAGAGGCTCGAAATTAGATAAATCCACATGTCCCCCGAAACACTTTGCAATGCTATTACTATAATACAACGGGCATTCCCAAGCATTTGACTCGGGTCATAGCCGAGCATTTTTCTATAAATGCTGTAGAACCGATTTATTCGACCGAAGTGCTTCTCCGTTTGGCAATAGAGCCAGGTAAACAGCACTTAACCATCCTCGAAGCTGTTTTTTATTTTTTTTTCATCTTTTTTTTTTTTTTTTTTTTTCCGACTACACTCTGTGCAACACACCACCAAAACCTCTCTCTATTTAACTGGGGAGACATTTCTAACCCTGTTTCGATCTAAGGGTTTCATACATACCCCCCCCTTTCTTCCCACCTTTTTTTTTATTTGTCCCCCTCCTGGCTCACCCCATCATTCCTTATGAATTTCTTACAATCTGACTTTTATCGTTTATTCGTCGCCGGTGTATACACTTGAAAAAGAACCCGTCGAAAAGGCCTTCGTGTATCCCCATTTATTTTATATTTTATTCCAAATAAAATATTACCTCCCTAATTACATATGATTCCTCCACTTTTAGTGTTATATAAGTTCTCCTGTACCAAAAAAAAAAAAAGAATATATATATATATATATATATATATATATATTATATATATATATATTATAACCAATTACAAATAATTTTATATCATATATTGCAATTATATCACATTATGTGAAATACATACAGATCATAAATAAATACATGCGCCAAATGTATACCAATACGTAACACATTTAATTTACCATTGCCGTACAATGGTGACATATTATATAATACCACAGAGGCGTCATACATTTTGGCCCACAGCGTGTACCAGCAATATTTTCAAAACTGATGCAATAAAGGAAATATAACAACATCAATGTGGGAAACTGGCATTTGAGCAAACATTGGCAATGTGTGAAAAGAGGAAGGGGATAAAATGTGTGTTTACATCACATCTACCCAACTCATTAGGCGTTTTAGTTTCTCATCGAAAAAAGGGGCTGACATGTTTTAGTCTAATATAGCTACTAGCAAAATGAGCCTAAAATGCGTTTTTGACAAAATGACTTTAGCCCCCCTACAGAAAATAATTTACCAAAAATCAGGAAATTATCGGATTTTAATGAAATTTTCAGTGTTTATATATCAATGAATGATCTTTATAATGCATTATTTATTTTATTTCAAAACTTTCTCATTTTTTCAGGTCACTTATTTTTGATCCCCCTTATGTTGGGGGCGTAACATTTTTTTCAAGTTGATCTTATTTTGTACTAATTACAGTATAAATAAAGAGATAAAAGACCGAAGTTATGAATAGAAACAAACAAAAAAATTACGGTGGCTTTTCTATGAGAAAATAAGTACCGAAAATCGAAAAATAAAATGAAAAAAAATAATAAATAATTAATTTTTTTGATATTTTTTTTACTCATTTCGATGATTATTTAATTGGCTATTATCTTATAAAAGAAAAAATTATACATTGATATTTTTTCTGCTTAAAAAGGGGAGCGTACATTTTCAATAGTTTTTCTTCAAAACTTATTACTTTATGTGTCTAAAATAAGGTTTGCATTGAATAGATATTTATTTCTAGAATCTAAAAATATAACATTTTAAAATTAACATCTGAATATTTTTATTTTAAATGAATTTTATATATTAATTTTTCATAGCAAAAATACGAAATTAAAGTTTTGAAATAAAATAACTGATGAATTATAAAATTCATTAATTGTTAAATCAATACTGAAATTTTCATTAAAATCGGATAATTACCTGATTTTTGGTAAAAAATTTTTGCAATCGCGAATGTTACGTTAAAATTGTAAACAAGCACTTAAAACCAACGAAAAAGAGGCTGAATGGCGGATCGCGTCGAAATTGACCAAAACAAATGGTTTTAAATCTTTTAAAAATAAACTGCATATGTAATGATATTTTTCTTTTTTAATGATGGTTATTATGTTACTACTTATCGATTTAGACAAAGTTTGACCTTAAATAATTGATTTAATTATTTTTAATTCGCTTTTAAAATTCCTAGCAGACGACAAAAGTGCCTATGCCTAGTCTTAAAGAATATCCATATTTCTCGCTAACCAAGCAAGGGCAGATAATCCCGATTATTATCGCTCGTGTTTAATTCCATTATTTACACTAGCACAAAGTGTTGACTGCATACACGACTTTGATTTATGGTCAAGTCACGTTAGAAAAAACGATTCTCGTCGCCAGACTATCGAAATTAAGTAGCAATAATTAAACGTCGGCTTAGTAAATTGGTATTTACTAAGCTTGGATGTGGCACAAGGAAAGAAACCAGACATGAATGCTCATTTTAATCTGTTGGCGTTTTTTGATGTAAGGTGTGTGCCAGATGTCCACTTTTACTTATAAACTCGCCGATAACCATGTGACCAACCTATTGGCCAACCACTGGCAGTACTCAGCTGCTGATATTGTTATTTATACTGGCTGTTCTGGTCATACCTATGCAAATTGTTTTGAACCTTCGTGGACGATGGAACATAGGATTATATCACTGGACCTTTGACACTACATAGGATTCCATAACTCAGGACTTATTCACTTACCAAAGGATTCTATAGCTCAGGACTTACTTACTTTAAGTTCTTTTTCAAGGATGGCAGTCAGAAACTTAACAGTGACCCTAATATTTTGAAGCGTGATTAACCTACTTTAGTGATACCCAAAAATTCAGATGCTTCTCATTTTAAAAACGAATTAAAATTAATTAAATTATTTAAGGTCAAATTTTTGTCGAAGTCGAAAAGTAGTAATGTAATAAGCATCAGTAAAAATGAACGCAAAATGATATAACACATGTAACTTATTTTTAATACATTTAAAACGATTTTTTCGGTCAATTTCGAACGCGTACGACCGGAAACGCTGTTTAAAGATGGCGTAAAATCCGTGTTTACAAAATAAATGTAATTTTTTAACCATTTTTTAACTCCCCCACCCACCACCAATAAAAAAAACGCATAGACAGCAAGAAACCAATGGTAGCAACTTGTTCCCCTGTAAATAAATATAAACTAAAATATTCATTTATTTATTTATTTATCTTTCAAATTTCAAAAGAGGATACACTAAGCTTTCAAAAAACACCAAATTTTGCTTTGTAACAATTTTTGGCTGAACTTGCACAAAGGTGTCAAAATCAGAGTGACCCAGAAAAAACAGAACCCACAAATTGTAATAAAACTGTTAATTTTAACTATGGGGGTCTAGGGTTAGGGGTTAGGGTTAGGATTAGGGTTAGGGTTAGTTTAATGGGAAAATGAATAAATAATTTGGGTTCTGTTTTTTCTGTCACCCTGTATACCGGTGACCCAGAAAAAAACAGAACGCACAAATTTTGTAATAAAACTGTTAATTTTAACTAGGGGGTTTAGGGTTAGGCTTAGGGGTTAGGGTTGGGGTTGGGGTTTAAGTTTAGTTTAATGGGAAAATGAATAAATAATTTGGGTTCTGTTTTTTCTGGGTCACCCTAATTTTGACACCTTTGTGCAAGTTCAGCCCAATTTTTTCCGGGTGCACCTTCTTGTCATCTAGATTACATCCGGTTTGTATACCCCCCACCCCCATCCACCACCAATAAAAAAAAACAGGAGTTTTCAAATTTCAAAAGAGGATACTCTAAACTTTCAAAAATACCAAATTTAACTTGGTAACAATTTTTCTCCCGGTCTCCTTCTGATCTACTAGATTACATCCGGTTTGCATACTCCCATCCCCCGCCATTAAAAAAATCCCCAGGGAGTCAAAAAGAGGAGTTTTCACATTTCAAAAGAGGATACCCTAAGCTTTCAAAAAACAAATTTAGTTTGGTAACAATTTTTCCTGGTCCACCTTCTTATCTACTAGACTAAAAGTGTTGATTTAAAACAACACACCCGAATTTAATTTACTGTCAGGTGACGTTCAAAAAACCGCTTCCCGCCAACACCAACAAAGTTAAATAGTAGTGATTAAGCAAAGCTTAATAAATAGATATTTATCAGGCTTAAATGTGGCACAAGGCCAAAAAGATTGGTAAACAACAACCACAGACATAGATTTATATTTAGACTCTAACAACAATTCATGGGATCAAATCTGTAATCAGTGACCCTAATATTCTGAAGCGGGATTAACCTGAATATACAACGTTCTCTATAAACAATAAGTGTCCCATATGTAGGTGTCTCTTAAGGTGCGTCTATCAGTTAGGTATATTCTCTTCCTTTTTTCCGCCCTGTCGGCTGGGGCGTTAGAATGCACCGACTGCAGAGGGGTAAGACTCCCCCAATGGGTCCACCTTTTGGCCGTGGTGGCGATCCGTGATGCTTAAGGATAGACCCCAGGTGGATGAGCAGTTCATGACTTGCAATACTCCACTTTGGCCCTATCTTGGGCTAGACGGGCGGTCGGAGAGGCCCCCTCCGATCAATCGGCTGGTTACGTCAAGTCCTAGCACCTATATGATTTTCCCAACCCTATTGCCCTTATGGCAAGCCCCAACCCCTTTTTATCATATGGGTGCTAGAAGGCGGCGACTGCGGGTCTACATGTCCTGGGAATGACGTTAAACGCTATCTGATGGTGAGGTTCCAGTTTTGGAAGTTTGGGGAATGTGGAGCACCCCTTCATCACCATTGCTCCCTGGTCCACTCTGACCGGGAGTGGTAGTACTTGTTAGAGTCCCATCTATGGGTTAAATAGAAAAATGTATTTATAAAAAAATTGTATTATCCATTAAGAATTGATTTATTTCAAAACTTTATCGCATTAAATGACCCACTGAAGTTGATATGCCGTAAAACAAACTAAACCAATCCAGATTTAATTTCAAGGTTTACTTCCCTAGACTTTCCTTGTAAAATGGAGGTTTTATAACAGACTTTTTCTTGTCTAGATGTATTGCCATCCAAGGCTAAGGAGTCCCATCTACACTATTTGGGGATTTATGTGGGTAGTAAGTTCCCCAATCTATTACTATGCTGGGTGTCCACACACCCACCTCACCAGACAAGCTGGGGCGTGTTTGATAGGGTGCCAGTTTAGTCGCCGACAATCCGACCATGAAACAGATAGTACTAGTTTACATGGTACTAGTTGAAGGTAAGAAAGAAGACCTGGGGTTGTAGAATACACCGACTGCTCCTCTGCGTATGGGTAAAATCCGCCTAATGGAACCACCTGTTGGCCATGGGGGGGCAACCCCTGATGCTTAAAAATGGAACCCTGGTGTCTGAGCAGTCCATGACATTCAACACTCCACTTTGGCCCTTACTTAGACTAGATGGGCGGTCGGAGAGCATCCTCCGATCAATCGGCTGGTCACGCCAATCCCTAGCACATATAGGATTGTCCCAACCCTATTACCTTTATAGCAAACCCCCCACCCAACTCTTTTCATCATATATGTGCTAGAAGGCGGTGGCTGCGTATCTTAATCTCCTGGGTAATGACGTTAAACTCTATTTGATGGTGAAGTTCCAATTCTGGAGCTCTGGGGAATGTGTAGTACCATTATCAATCCCAAATCAACTCTGACCCGGACTGGTAGTATCTGTTACGATTCCATGTATAGGTTAATAGAAAAAATGAGTTTTAAAAAAATGAGTACCCATCAAGAATGAATAAAAACAAAAAACACCTTCGGCATAAAATAACCCAGCAAGGTTGACATGCCGTAAAATACAACGAACCCACTTTCCTGAAACAAACTCGTTCGCTCCTTTATGGTATTTGAAAAGTGGCGTCATTCTCTTTAATAGATGATCAGAAGACCGGCATATACTATGAAGATCAATAATCCGTATTGATCAACAGCTCTGTCTCTGAAGAGGCAATGAACTATGACCTTTCAATATTTTTGGCAACATTCTCAACACGTGACTTGACAGTCAGGCAATAATGATATTCGTGATGTCACCTGCTCTCTTTCAACTCATCAATTACGATTACCCAATTACATAAAGAGAGATAACGGACGTTACTTTATATATACTAGTAAATATATGCACCCTCCGGGTGCAAGTATTTAAGTTTTAATGTAACAAAATATTGTATTAAATTAGAAAGGTTAATGAAACTAAATAAGAATACAGATAAAAAAGATTTGAAACAGAGGGAGTATAATAAAAGATTTGAAACAGAGGGGTATAATAAAAAATGGAACAACTGAAACTTACTCTTCCATCACTCTCGTCTTTCATTGTTATTTTTTCTAATTTAACTATTTAGTTAAGAGGAAGTAAAGAATAAAATGACAGTTATTTTATCTTGTTAATGGATTTCATTTAAGATTCATTGAAGAGATTTTTGCTTATATTCATTAAAATAAACCCAAACAGTTAGAAATCAATAATACTAAGCACATATTTATTAAATTCGATTTTTTAATATTAATATGCAAATTAGCCTTCCCGTTCCCACTGTAAACCGCTATTTTGTTGTATATATAAATATAATTGCATGTTGTCAGTATGTAGACATAGTTAACAGTATTAATAATGTAAGACAATTTTATTAATAATTGAGGTTTAGATAAAAATAAAATCATGGAGAATGTGATGTCAATAACTAAGAGAATTGTGACTTGAGTAGGAATATAGTTTCGGTTACAGACGGAAAAGCACACAATCTCCATTATAATAAGATATATATATATATATATATATATATATATATATATATATATGGTATAAATGCAGAATAGCGCGCAAGAGATAATATTATTAGAATCACATGAATTAACATTAGATTACGAAAACTCCCAAAGTAGCCTAACCTTTAACACAAACCTCATCCCTAACCCTAACCCTAATACTAACCCTTACCCTAATCCTAGCGTATCAAAGGTTTCGGGTAATTCCGTGAAATATAATGCTTTTTATACGTAATCTAATGATATTATCTATTGCGTGCTATTCTACATTAGTACCATATATATATATATATATATATATATATATATAACTTTGAATAGAGCAGGCGCACAGTCAACGGCGCTTGTTGACACAGTTTTTCTCCTATGCGATCATCAGACCAAGATGTTCCTACGGGCATGATGGGAAGGGTGATCGTGTTTATGGGGCATTCTGGGAAGGGTGGCCTAGTTTATTGACCTGGTTAAATCATATCAATTTAGTGATTTGTTTATTTTTATCATGTTCGATTTATTATTTTCCTTTATTTTTATTTATTTATTTATTTATCTATCTATCTATTATTATTATTATTATTATTATTAAAGTTTTTCACACCCGCCAAAGCTGGTGGTTCACAGGAGGCTGAGTGACAGCAGGTTTCCTCAGGTCTCAAGGACTCTTCTAGCCGATCTTAACCATGGTGTAGTTTGGATGGCCTCGATTCTTCCTCTGATTTCCAGTTTACCCAGGCTCTTTTCCAGACCCCTGGGGACTGTTCCAAGAGTACCAACTACAACTTCACCTTATGTTCCACAGTTTTCTTAGTTTTCTGACAAGGTTAAAATATTTGGCTATCTTTCCACTTTCTTTTATTTTCATTTGGTGATCAGCCGAGACGGCAAAATCCACGAAATGAACAGTGCTCTTTTTTCTTTTTTTTCTTTTTTTTCTTTTTTTTTTTGTTAATTAAGACTATGTCTGGTTTCCTGGTCGAGATTAGGTGATCCGTCTGTATCTCAAAGTCCCAGAGAATTTTATGCGTCTCATTTTCCTGAACACATTCAAGTTTTTGCATATACCATTAAATTGTACGGTGAAAATTTATTTTCTTGCACAATTCCCAGTGTATTATTATTATTATTATTTGCTCCTTTTGAGTTTTCACATCAGTATTAGCTGATGGTCTTTCACTGGAGTCTGAGTGACAGCAAGTCTCCTCGGGTCTCCAGGACTCTTCTGAGTATTCTGGCATATAGCAGCAGTGCAGTGTTTTGAATGGTTTCAATCCTTCCTCTGATTTCCAGACTTTCCAAACCCTTTTCCAATCCTTTTGGGACCGTTCCAAGTGCACCAACTACAATTGGTATCACTTTCACTTTCATATTCCATAACTTTTTCAGTTCTCTATCAAGGTCCAGATATTTGTCCATTTTTTCATTTTCCTTTAGCTTCACCCTGTGATCTGCTGGCACTGCAAAATCCACCAGTTGATAAGTTCTTTCTTTTTTGTTTGTCAACACTGGGTCTGGCCTTCTTGCTGGGATAAGGTGATCCGTTTTTATTTCAAAGTCCCAGAGAATTTTATGTGTTTCCTTCTCAAGAACAGATTCTGGTTTATGCATATACCATTTTGTTGTATGGTCAAAATTAAATTTTTTGCATAATTCCCAGTGGATCACCTTCCCAACCCAGTCGTGTCTAGTTTTGTATTCCCGTTGTGCTAGTTTGCTTCATTCGCAGAGTATATGGTTTACAGTCTCATCTCTATTACCGCAAAGTCTACATTTACTATTTTGTTGGGTCTTATCAATTTTCGCTTTGATATAGTTTGTCCTTATGGCATTATTTTGTGCAGCAATTATAAGTGATTCAGTTTCTCTTTTGAGGTTTCCCTTTCTTAACCATGTCCAAGTCTTTCCATGTGCAACCTCATCTATTTGTCGTTTGAAGCATCCATATAATTGTTTTTCTTCCCATTTTTGTTTTCTAGTCTTTGTTGTTTTTCTATTATTATTATTATTATTATTATTATTATTATTATTATTATTATTATTGTTGTTGTTGTTGTTGTTGTTGTCGTTTAAAGATGAGACCGTCCAAATCGTCCAAAATAAAATGCAAAAGTATAAATACTGATTAACTGGTGTTGCTTATACGCCGAATTCTTATTTCTTACGAGTATCCTCACCTGACCTAAATAATGGAACATTCCGTTTTTATTATAAAGAACAAAAGAGAGGAAAAAGGACATGCGACACAGAAAAATATAATAAGAAAGAAAGAAAGAAAGAAGGGGGAAAATCGAGAGAGGGGAGAGCGTCCGGAAGCAATTACGCTAATCTGTTTCAATTGAATATAATGAAAAGATAAAAAGAAGGAAAGAAAAAAAAACAGTGAGAGAGGGTTAAATCAAGATTATTATACGTTTTTACATATTGAACTATTTAGCAATAGCTCTTAAGTAAACATATCAAACATTGTAATAATTAAATTATCATACCGTGGTATATCCACAGGTCCTGCTAGTTAAAATATATGACCGTACATAATTCATTAGAGTCTATCTATTATGTTTTTATACAATTTTTCTTTATTTAAAAAGTCGTCGGGGTGGCCTGAAGTCAGTATCAGCCTATCAGCGAGGGAGTCTATCCCCTTTTCAATAGCGCTAGACCAAGGAGATTGTTTTTGGCGTCTGAGGTGGAGCGCCACACCTACCATCAGCTCCTTACTTTACCGCACATATCCCTGTGCTACTCATACGGTGAGTTGACGGGGGCCGATATCGAACTAAGAACCTTCTGATTCCTAGCCGAATACTCTACCGACTGAGCTAAACCGGCCCCTTTTTTACTTATTTAAAAAAACGCAACAAAAAATAGGGTGTTTTGTGGGGACTGGATCGGATTAATTGCATTTCAGTTTATTTCGATGAGGAAAATTGACTTGATATACGAGTGGAACGATTTAAACTCGTAAGTCAAAATACTGCTGTATTCTAGGGACTGGCAAACGGAGCCTAAAATGCGTTTTTGACCAAATGACTTTAGCCCCCCTACAGAAAATAATTTACCAAAAATCAGGGAATTATCGGATTTTAATGAAATTTTCAGTGTTTATTTATCAATGAACGATCTTTATAATGCATTATTTATTTTATTTCAAACTTTCTCATTTTTTTCAGGTCACTTAATTTTGACCCCCTTTATGCTGGGGGCGTAAAATTGTTTCGAGTTGGTCACATGTTATACTAATTACAGTATAAATAATGAGATAAAAGACCGAAGTTATGAATAGAAACAAAAAAAAGTTTTTACGGTTGCGCTTCTATGAGAAAATAAGTACCGAAAATCAAAAAATAAAATGTAAAAAAATAATAAATAATTAATTTTTTTGAGATTTCTTTTTTACTCATTTCGATAATTATTTAATTGGCTATTATTTTATAAAAGAAAAAATTATACATCGATGTTTTTTCTGCTTAAAAAGGGGAGGGGGTATATTTTCAATCGTGTTTTTCTTCAAAACTTATTACTTTTGGAACCTAAAATAAGGTTTGCATTAAGTAGATATGTATTTTTAGAATCTAAAAATATAACATTTTAAACTTAACATCAGGCTTTTCATATTTTAAATGAATTTTATATATTAATTTTTCATAGCAAAATACTAAATTAAAGTTTTGAAATAAAATAACTGATGCATTATAAAATTCATTAATTGATAAATCAATACTGAAAATTTCATTAAAATCGGATAATTACCTGATTTTTGGTAAAAAAAATTTCCATCCCAAGTGTTACGTTAAAATTGTAAACAAGCGCCTAAAACCATTGAAAAATAGACAAAATGGCGGATATCGTCGAAATTGACCAAAACAAATAGTTTTAAATCTTTTAAAAATAAACTGCATATGTAATTATATTTTTCTTTTTTTAATGATGGTTATTATGTTACTACTTATCGATTTAGACAAAGTTTAAACTTTAGTAATAGATTTAATTATTCTTAATTCGCTTTTAAAACTCGTAGTATCCGATTTTTATTTTTGCTACTCCCTACTGTATTCTTTATGACTGCTGGAAAACAGCCGGTGTCAGCCTCGTTTAAAGCGAGAAACTTAAACAGATAATTGATAGGTCTTGGAGACTTCATCTTCTTTATTGTAGATAATTTGTCCAGCCTGATATTTCTATGAAGTCAAAACTTTCCTCACTTTTAGTAACTTATCGACATTTAAAGTTAAAAGCTTCATTGAAAACCAATAAAAGGTTTGGTCGAAGGAAAAGCTAAAAAGGGGTCGAATATTGACAAGGTTGAAATTGTTATTATTCTTTTTTTTTGGGGGGGGGGGCTTTTTGTATGGGGCTTCCGGACCACATAAAGGGTTTTTATTCTTCCTAATAATTCTTGGAACTAAATATTTCGCTTTTTCATTTCTAAACCCTCTCCCTCTCAACAATTATTGATATTTTCTAGCAAAAAAAAACTATCTCAAAATACATTGAAATAAATGTATTGGGTTGGCGCAAAACACTGGTTTACACAAAAAAAATATTTTTTTTGTTGAGGCAAGAATGTGAATAGGTATTTTTTTACTAATTTGGGTGTGCTGAATTCAAATATATAAACACTTTTGCTCTATCACCTCTAGCTTTCTGTCTTTTAAATAGTCTCATTTTAATATATACGTGCTTATTTCAACAGTTGCAGCAGCTTATTACAGATAAAACAGGATAGATAAAGAACATTGACGGAATAATTATACTTGGATGACACAATGTACACAAATCATAGTACCGCAGACGGTTAGAAGTAAAAAAAAAAAAAGAAGACATAAGTCACACAATATAAGAAATTAACCCTGAATGCATATACGCCTTTATGTAAGTATGTGTACAAAATGTACAGTATGCATATCTAAAAAAAACTAGAGGTGATGAGTAAAAACGGATTTCAAATCTGAATTCAACACCCCCAAATTAGGTTGAAACAGCTATTTTTGTGCTTGCCTCAATTTCTTTGTAAACCAGTGTTTTTATTGCAATTTTTTCTAAAAATTTTATTCAACAAAAAAATAACAATTGGCGATTTGTTTAATTTGTTTCATAAAAATAATCCTCTCCTTTCAGAATGTGTATCGAAAATCATATTCACATTATCATATTATTTGGTTTGGTTTGTTTTGGTTTGTTTTGTTTTACGGCATATCAACCTCAGTGGGTTATTTAATGCCGACAAAGTTTTGAAATAAATTCATTCTTAATGGATAATCAAATTTTGTTTATCAACTCATGTTTTTCTATTTAAGCCATCTCTATTACCACATAGTCTACATTTACTATTTTGTTGGGTCTTATCAATTTTCGCTTTGATGTAGTTTGTCCTTATGGCATTATTTTGTGCAGCAATTATTAGTGATTCAGTTTGTCCAGGTTTTTTCATGTGCAGCCTCTCCGATTTGTCGTTTGAAATGTCCATATAATTGTTTTTCTTCCCATTTTTGTTTTCTAGTCTTTGTCGTTTTTCTGTTTGTCCATCTGCCATCTACTATTGTTGGCCGCCATAAGTAGTTTGTCTTTGCTCTTCCTTGTGTAATCTTCAAGTTGTTGATTGTGGTTTCTACGCTTCCTCTATGTTGGCAAGACCCCTTCCTCTTCTTGACACATACAACATATCTCTATATCTCTAGGGTGGAGAGCCTTGTGCATGGTCATTAATTTTCTCGTCCTTGGTCTATCTGTCTGAGTTCTTCTTTTGTCCATTTTTAAGAATGGTCCTGAGTCTCCTATAATGGGCAGCCAGGTATTCCTTGATCAGATTTCTGCTGTTTTTTCGTTTTCAGTTTTCTGTCCTGAGTTATTCTTTTTTACTTTTTCCTTTCTCTGCTTGCATGATATTTCCGCTTCTAAATTCCTAAGTATTTGTAGCTTTCAGTTTCATCAAGAGATTTTTATAGTTTCTGGATTTGGCAGTTGTTTCAGGCATTAGTTTTCTTTACCCTTTTTATTACAAGCATAGCCATTTTTCGATTCCAAATTCCATCCCTATATCCTGGCTATATATTCTAATAGTTTGTACTAGGCCTCCAATTCTTTTTCATTTTTTCAAAATTTTAATGTCATCCATATACATAAGGTGGTTTATCTTTTCTTGTGAATTACTGAAATTTGTATCCCCCGGTACATTTTTTCAGTTATGGTTTTAGCGGCATCATTGCAATTATAAGAGTAGTGGTGATAATGAGTCTCCTTGGAAGATACCTTCTTTGGATTTTACCTCTGCCAGGGATTGTTTTCCAGCTTTTATTGAACTCGCCAGTTTTCCATGGCTTTTTTAATGGAAGTTTATAAGTGTTGTTGGAAATTTTGTACATTTGTGCATTCTAAAATCCAGGTATGTGAGACCATTATTATTATTATTATCATTATTATTGTTATTATTATTTTTGTGGTTATGTAGTTAGAGACAGAGTTTAAAGGCATTTAAGTACGTTAATGCTAGAATCAGTTAATTTCATTAAGGTTAGGATTTTTATGTCGTATGTGTAAGGCTTCAATAAGCTTTAGCCTTTTGTTTACTGTTTTGTTGCTACATAAATCTTGAATTAATAGACAATTGGTCCAAACGAAATCGGTAAATCAACTGTATTTATTTTGTATTGATCGATAAGAAATGTGAGATGAAAAGCCAATTAACTGTGTTTATAGAGTGGTGGAGAGTCACGTGGTAAGATATAAGTACAGGTGATACTCACACGGCGAATATATATATGATGAACGTCCACACAGTGATTTGTTTATAGTGGTGAAGGCTTGTGTTGGACCATCCACACTTTTTGGCACAGTCGATAGGAAAGAATTGGTGCATCAAGGGTTGCCACAAACCCAATCAACGACCGACCTAAGGAATTTTTTAATTCAGAGTTATCCCTCTCCTAGACTGGTTACCTACCCTAGGCTGAAGAGCCCAGTATGCCCTACTATTTAACCCATAGCTGGGGTGGGGGAATATATGGATTTATACCTTTCCCAAGGGTATTAGCGCTATGTGAAATGCCAACAGCTTCGTCTAGGAATTGAACTCGAATCAACGAGTCCATTTTCCACGACTCTCTCTCTCTCTCTCTCTCTCTCTCTATATATATATATATATATATATATATATATATATATATATATATCACCTTTTGACATCTGTTGTTTTTGGTGATGCTGAGTTTCCACTCACCCACCCCACCAGACAAGCCGAGGGGTGTCTAATGGGGGTAGTAGTTTAGTCGCAGATGAACTCCAGAAGAGCCAACGCCCATCTACACCGATAGTTGTAGGATTGGGGTACTTACTACTCACATAAATCCCCAAATTGGTTAGTTGGGACTCCTTAGCGTTGGTTGGTAATCCATCTAGGACAAGGAAAAGTCTCATTCCAAGGAAAGGCTAGGGGAGTAAATCCGGAGCTGGAGTTCCCTAAGGCGGTTCGATGCTGAACTTCAGCGTTATCCAGCAACTCATGAGACACTATCGTTGAAAAACTGTTTTTTTTTTTCTTTTAGACCACGGCAGTGTGAAGAAGGGACGCGTTTTTTGGATGAAAGCTCATCCTACATATCAACATGCCCAGGCTATGAGGTTCAACTTGTTTTTGAACACTACGTCATCGTCTCTAGTATAAATGAATAAAATGTATATATATTATATATATATATATATATATATATGTAAAAATGGAAATGAAAAGAAAAGTAAATCTATTAATAATGGAGATTCGCTTCCGTTTTTTGTCTGTAACAAAAACTGCTTACGTCACACTACCTAAAACGTCATAACATAGAATAAATACACTCATAATTTGAGCATGCAATGTTAGACAGTCCTCATTGTTTTTTTTAAACAAGTTTTAATAAATACATACCTGGTATTATCTATCTATATATATGTTTGTTTTATTTTAATATATATTTAAAATACAAACTCTCTGATATTAGATTTTCAACTCCCATCCCCTCAGGAAATATTTATTTTACGTCGCCCAGATGGTGTTTTTTATTTTGCTAGTGCAAATAAGAAAGGTTTGCATAAAAAAGCGATCGATGCAATTATAGCAGAGCTGGTATAACACCAAATAGAATATTACAATTATGAACACAAGAAGTCAGTTACTTGAATTTTCAAAAAAATTAAAAAAATAAATAAAAATAACAGTACCCCTATCCCCCCCCAAAAAAAAACACCCCACAAGCTTACAAAGGAGGTAACAATAGGTGCAGATTGTGTCATGAACAGAAATTATGCATCTTAGAACATGCTAAAAACACATTGCAGGACAATAGAAGTGAATTGAGTGTACATTTTTTTCATGTGTCATTTACCATCTGACCATATTTGGTATCCTTTATTTTGGACTGCCCTAACTCTCTTCTCCCCCCCCCCACTCTTCCACCCTCTACGGACCGGGTTAGCTCAGTCGGTAGAGCGTTCGGCTAGAAACTTCAAGGTTCCTAGTTCGATACGGTCCCGCCAACTCAGCGTCATGAGTAGCACAGGATCTGTGGCGGTAAAGTAAGAAGCTGATGGTAGGTATGGTGCTCCACCTCAGATGCTAAAACAATCTCCTTGGTCTAGCGCTAGTGAAAAGGGGATAGACTCCCTCGCTGATTGGTTGATACCGGCATTAGGTCGCCCAGTAGACTTTACTTTTTACTTATATATATATATATATATATATTCTTTGTTGGGTACCAAGTTTCTTGATACAAGGTGATTCTAGGTTTGGTTCTATTCTCTTATATATATATATATATATATATATATATATATATATATATATATACATATATGAGGAAGAATGAATAAAGAAAAGAAAGTACAGAATGGATAATAAAAATGAATTTAATCAAAATCACTTACACATGTGTTTCGGTCAGTTTATCTATGTGTACACGATTCAAACTATTATTATTATTGAATAAACAAATGAAATGAAATAATAATAATAGAAAAATGTAATTATTTCATTTCATTTGTTTATTTAATAATAATAATAGTTTGAAACGTGTACACATAGATAAACTGACCGAAACACATGTGTAAGTGATATTGATTAAATTCATCTTTTATTATCCATTCTGTACTTTCTTTTCTTTATTCATTCTTCCTCATATTGTCGGATTCATTCTATTTAAAATGATAAAGACTGATGAAGCTTTCTAAAACCCACAAAGACGAAATATCAATTTAATGTAATTGTTTGCATTTTATTATTCACTTTTTCCTCATTTTCCACATTTTGTCGGATTTTTCCAAATTTGTTATTTTCACACATTTTTGGTTTATCTGCTCAAATGTTTATAATTTGTCACTTAGCTGAAATCCTGAGGTAGGTATTATCGAAACCCTTAGTTACGGCCATCTGATAGTTCGGATATGATAGACGTTCTATTTTGACGTCCGACTCTGGTGCTGGTTGTTGAGGAAGAGGTGAAGCGACCCTTTTTTAGGTCTGTCTCCGTTGAAGACTGAATCAGAGAGGGGAAAAGAATGCGCCTATTCTGCTTTGCCGCCAAAGTATGCTAGTTCGTGATTGGTTGGTTCGAAACAGAGGCTCGTAGACAAGGACGATAACCCCCATACCCCAGAATTCTCAATAGTATTAGTAAGTGACTTTCTTATGGACTCTCCATAACCCTTCATTACTGCTATATTCTTTGTACCCTTCTTCTTTTTATGTACCATTCACACGTACATTATGTATCTTTGTCACGTATATGTATTTCATGTCTTTATGTTTCTCCATATGTGATGTACTTATAATTAAAGTCCATGTGTAACGTAATGGGTTTTACCGCTGTGTCTCACAGTGGCCTCATAATGCACGGCACTATTAGGACTTGTACAGTCGTGGTATCGAAGGGGTTGGCAACGCCGTTCGTTTACAAGCGCACACAGATATAGTAGTCCTTGTTTCTAGCAGCGGACCCAAGGAAGTTCCTTCTTCCTTTTCTTTTAGTTTATGGGTCAGGCAAAGATAACCACCCTTTCAAGACAAGTGGTTTTCTTCGTTGCGGTCAATTAACTTTCTATCTCCACGCGGGTATCTTTGGGCATGGGAATCTCATTCCATAAAAAATCTCGTAGTATTTCTTTCACGTAGTAATTGAGATGACGATGGGTTGCTTTCATCAATTTATTTTCATGCAAGTTATTGAAGAGAGAGAGAGAGAGAGAGAGAAGAGAGAGAGAAGAGAGAGAGAGAGACGATTTCTTTAACACACGCCTTTCAGTCCACACCGCCTATGACTAACTCGCCCAAACTGCCAACCCCAACTGTCAAAAAACGCCACAGCCCCAGACCAACTGTCGCAAAATCTAAGGTTCCCTCATTATATAGAAATGGGTGTGGAGCTTCTAGAGATGTTTGGAATAATTCGAATGTTCTAACTGTTTTACCAAATTGCGCGATGTCAATTCAAGAGGTCCAACGGGTCAACCATCCTTTCTTCTGACAAACCGATTAAAATAAATTTTAATAGCAAAATCCTAGACTTCTTGGCTACGAATCGGAACTCATCTAGGTTGATAATGAGAAATTCCATATCCCTCGATTGCTTGGCCCAACCCCGTAGAGGTCTGAGAATCATGTTACATCCTATTAAGAGTTTCTTCTGTGTCTTGGCACAAGAGCACAAATAAGTGGGTGTTCGGGTAGGGCGCGCCCATTATGCTACATTTTATGTTTAACAAACCCTTGGTCGGGGTTGTTTGTTAAACTAATTATAATTTATATTAATAACCTTGAACTCACACATCCAACTACTCTACCTCCAGTATAGGTAAATAGTAGGCGCAGACTAGGCTCTTTTTAACGCTTGGCCTAAGTAACTGTCTACGGAGAAGGAAAACTGCTAAATACGAAAACCTTTTAACTCCGCGGTTAAGAAAATTAACCTTTATGATTAGAAATAAGTCCAACTTAAATATACGCTCCTTTCATCTTGGGGCGCTGGTGAGTTGTCGTCAGTGATGTAATAATAATGTTTATATTTTATAGATCTATGAATCCATAAGTGGTTGCTCTTTATAAAAAGGGTCGGTTTAGCGTCATTTAGGTTAGAGCATCAAGCCTGGAAAACTGAAAGTTCCTGGTTCATTACCGACCCTCAATAACTTCAGCGTATGAGTACGCACAGGCGCTAAAGTGAGGAGTGGTGGGTGATGCTGTACACTTCACACCTCAGAACATTAAAAAACAATCTCCTTGGTCTAGCGCTATTGAAAAGGAATAGACTCCCGTCGCTGTCTGGTGATGAACTGATTTTAAGGGCCACCTCGACAACATTACTGACTTACTTCAATAATAGAGTATGAGAAGAAGAAAATAAGGTAAGCTTTATTAAATAAGAATGAAAACTGGGACCAAGTAACCTATAGGCCCCCAGCCAAGTTGTGATTTGTCTTGAGAAGGAACACCTTTTTTGCCTTTTCACCCGTAAACTTCCTTTTGTTTGTTTAAACAAAACACAACGTTTAATTTGTATTTTGGCATTAGAATTTCCACTGTAAGATTTTTTTTTAAAAAGTTTGTTCATTAGTATCAATTTACAACCCAAAAGGCACGTTTTTTATACTAAATAGTTTTCGATTTAAAAAAAAAAAAGTTATTTCATGTTTTATTGTTGTTAATTTCTCTATGGGATCCTTTTTTTAATATAAAACTTTAACGAAAGACGTTTTATATTAAAGACAGGTACATTTTTATATTAAATAGTTTTTTGTTTAATACAAGAAGAGAATGCCAGAAAAATGTTTATCTTAATGAAAATAGTTTTTTATTTAAAAATAATGTTTTTATGTCTATTTAAAATAAAAAGATGTTGTTCGGAAAGGTATCACATCGCACAGCCCTTCTTACTCGGAATTTATAAAGTTTATTTTCCATGTGCATCCCACTTCTTCCACCTTTCGGACCGGTTAAGCTCAGTCGGGTAGAGGTTCGGCGCTAGAAAACTTCAAGGTTCCTAGTTCGATACCGGTCCCCGCCAACTCAGCGTATGAGTAGCACAGGGATCTGTGCGGTAAAGTAAGAAGCTGATGGTAGGTATGGTGCTCCACCTCAGATGCTAAAACAATCTCCTTGGTCTAGCGCTAGTGAAAGGGATAGACTCCCTCGCTGATTGGTTGATACCGGCATTAGGTCGCCCAGTAGACTTTACTTTTTACTTATATATATATATATATATATATTTCTTTGTTGGGGTACCAAGTTTCTTGATACAAGGTGATTCTAGGTTGGTTCTATTCTCTTATATATATATTATATATATATATATATATATATTATATATATATATATATGAGGAAGAATGAATAAAGAAAAGAAAGTACAGAATGGATAATAAAAGATGAATTTAATCAAATCACTTACACATGTGTTCGGTCAGTTTATCTATGTGTACACGATTCAAACTATTATTATTGAATAAACAAATGAAATGAAATAATAATAATAGAAAAATGTAATTATTTCATTTCATTTGTTTATTTAATAATAATAATAGTTTGAAACGTGTACACATAGATAAACTGACCGAAACACATGTGTAAGTGATATTGATTAAATTCATCTTTTATTATCCATTCTGTACTTTCTTTTCTTTATTCATTCTTCCTCATATTGTCGGATTCATTCTATTTTAAAATGATAAAGACTGATGAAGCTTCTAAAACCCACAAAGACGAAATATCAATTTAATGTAATTGTTTGCATTTTATTATTCACTTTTTCCTCATTTTCCACATTTTGTCGGATTTTTTCCAAATTTGTTATTTTCACACATTTTTGGTTTATCTGCTCAAATGTTTATAATTTGTCACTTAGCTGAAATCCTGAGGTAGGGTATTATCGAAACCCTTAGTTACGGCCATCTGATAGTTCGGATATGATAGACGTTCTATTTTGACGTCCGACTCTGGTGCTGGTTGTTGAGGAAGAGGTGAAGCGACCCTTTTTTAGGTCTGTCTCCGTTGAAGACTGAATCAGAAGAGGGGAAAAGAATGCGCCTATTCTGCTTTGCCGCCAAAGTATGCTAGTTCGTGATTGGTTGGTTCGAAACAGAGGCTCGTAGACAAGGACGATAACCCCCATACCCCAGAATTCTCAATAGTATTAGTAAGTGACTTTCTTATGGACTCTCCATAACCCTTCATTACTGCTATATTCTTTGTACCCTTCTTCTTTTTATGTACCATTCACACGTACATTATGTATCTTTGTCACGTATATGTATTTCATGTCTTATATGTTTCTCCATGTGATGTACTTATATTAAAGTCCATGTGTAACGTAATGGCGTTTTACCGTGTCTCACAGTGCCTCATAATGCACGGCACTATTAGGACTTGTACAGTCGTGTATCAAGGGGTTGGCAACGCTCGTTCGTTTACAAGCGCACACAGATATAGTAGTCCTTGTTTCTAGCCAGCGGACCCAAGGAATCCTTCTTCCTCTTTTCTTTAGTTTATGGTCAGGCAAAGATACCACCTTTCAAGACAAGTGGTTCTTCGTTGCGGTCAATTAACTTTCTATCTCCACGGGGTATCTTTGGGCAGGGGAATCTCATTCATAAAAAATCTCGTAGTATTTCTTTCACGTAGTAATTGAGATGACGATGGGTTGCTTTTCATCAATTTATTTTCTTAATGCAAGTTATTGAGAGAGAGAGAGAGAGAGAGAGAGAGAGAGGAGAGAGAGAGAGAGAGACGATTTCTTTAACACACGCCTTTCAGTCACCCGCCTATGACTAACTCGCCCAAACTGCCAACCCCAACTGTCAAACTAACGCCACAGCCCCAGACCAACTGTCGCAAAATCTAAGGTTCCCTCATTATATAGAAATGGGTGTGGAGCTTTCTAGAACGTTTTGGAATATTTCGAATGTTCTAACTGTTTTACCAAATTGCGCGTGTCAATTAAGAGGTCAACGGGTCAACCATCCTTTCTTCTGACAAACCGATTAAAATAAATTTTAATAGCAAAATCCTAGACTTCTTGGCTACGAATCGACTCACAGGTGATAATGAGAATTCCATTATCCTCTTGCTTGCCCACTCCCGTAAGGTCTGAGAATCATGTTACATCCTATTAAGGTTTCTCTGTGTCTGGCACAAGGCCACAAATATGGTGTTCCCGGGTAGGGCGCGCCATTATGCTACATTTATGTTTAACACCCTTGGTCGGAGTTGTTTGTTAAACTAATTATAATTTATATTATAACCTTGAACTCAACACATCCAACTACTCTACCTCCAGCTATAGGTAAATAGTAGGGCAGACTAGGCTCTTTTAACCTTGGCTAAGTAACTAGTCTAGGAGAAGGAAAACTCTAAATAGAAAACCTTTTAACTCCGCTTAAGAAATTAACCTTTATATATAAAAATATCCACTTTAAATATACGCTCCTTCATTTGGGGCGCTGGTGGATGTCGTCAGTGATGTAATATATGTTATATATAGATTATAATCCATAAGTGGTTGCTCTTTATAAAAAGGGTCGGTTTAGCTCATTTGGTAGAGCATCAGCCTGGAAACTGAAAAGTTCCTGGTTCATTACCGACCCTCAATAACTCAGCGTATGAGTAGCACAGTGCGCTAAAGTGAGGAGCTGGTGGTATGTGTAGCACTCCACCTCAGACATTAAAAAACAATCTCCTTGGTCTAGCGCTATTGAAAAGGGAATAGACTCCCTCGCTGTCTGGCTGATACTGATTTTAGGCCACCTCGACAACATTACTACTTACTTCAATAAATAGAGTATGAGAAGAGAAAATAAGGTAAGCTTTATTAATAAGATATTGAAAACTGGGACCAAGTAACCTATAGGCACCCCAGTTGTGATTTGTCTTGAAAGGAACACCTTTTGCTTTTCACCGTAAACTTCCTTTTGTTTGTTTACAAACAGCAGACGATTTAATTTTTTTTTGCATTAGAATTTCACTGTAAGATTTTTTTAAAGTTTGTTCATGTATATTTACAACCCAAAAGGCACGTTTTTATACTAAAATAGTTTTCGATTTAAAAAAAAAAGTTATTTCATGTTATTGTTGTTAATTCTATGGGATCTTTTTTTAATTATAAAACTTTAAACGAAAGACGTTTTTATATTAAAGACACATTTTTATATTAAAATAGTTTTTGTTTAATCAGAAGAGAAATGCAGAAATGTTTATTTAAATGAAAATAGTTTTTATTTACAAAATAATTTTTTATGTCTATTTAAATAAAAAGATGTTGTTCGGAAATGGTATCACACAATTTATAAAGTTTATTTTCCATGTGCCTCTCGTACCACAACCGAAAGTGAGCGGTGAAAAGCAAAAGATGTCCCTTTCACGGCGGCTCATAGCTGGGGTGCCTATTGGATACTTGGTCCGAAAACTGTTATCAAACTTAGATAGTTTTTGTGGACGGTAGAAAATGTGTGTTTGAATCACCGAAGATGTCTATGAAGAGGAATTGATTTTTTGAACAATAAATTCGTAAGCAAAATGAAGGTCTGAATTATATTCATAAGCGGCTTTGATTTGATTAAGGCTATCGGCAAGGATAAAAAAAAAACATTATCAATATATCGAATATAAATTGTTGTTGAAATATTAAAAGATTATCATTGGTTGGTTGGTTGGTTGTAAAGTGTTGTGTTGTGTTGCATAATTGTTAGGTATCCTGTTGATTATGCACGGTTAGTGTAGAGAATTTATTTAAATTCAAAATAACAGTTACAGAAGTTTTGATAGACGGACCTTAACACTTTAGTGACCTATCTTCCTATTTTGTCAGGCAAGCGTGGGAGAGATAGTTTACTTCTAGTCAGCCTCTAGCTAGCCGTCGAAGAATGAGGACGCTATAGCTCCTAGATTCTCACTGCATGGTTGAGTGGTTTGGATCCAATACTGTCTGTGAAGCTAGGCTAAAGAAAATTACACACCATTGGTTGCTGTCTACATCAAAATGATCTTTCGTTCAGAGCTGTTTTTACGCACATTCATGGCAGCGCAAAAAGTCCTGCCTATGACGAAAGGTTTGGTTAAATAATTTCATGACATAACAACCTCCCGTGGAATGTAAAGGGTGTTCGAGTCTCGCCCGAGGTCAATTTTTAATTCTTGATTCTTGCCATTTGAACGCCAAATGCCGTAGTTCAGCTAAAAATATGATTAAAAACACAAACCTAGAATTGAATAGCAATGCAACATTTCTGTTAAATACAGTATCGCCAGTTGCGTAATGGTTATCGTCGGAAATGGACCGGGTGGCTCGAGTTCAAATTCTGGACTGGTTTTTAATTCTTTATTTCAGTTAAATACAGTATCGCTCGTCGATGGACCGGGTGGCTCGAGTTCAAATCCTGGACTGGTTTTTAATTCTTTATTTCAGTTAAACACAGTATCGCTCGTCGATGGACCAGGTGGCTCGAGTTCAAATCCTGGACTGGTTTTTAATTCTTTATTTCAGTTAAACACAGTATCGCTCGTCGATGGACCGGGTGGCTCGAGTTCAAATCCTGGACTGGTTTTTAATCATTTTAATTGTTTTTGTCCATATTGGTAGTGTATCTGCCTAGGAGCTACAAGGTTTCGGGTTCGATACCGATCCCCGCCAACACAGTGTATGAGTAGCATAGCTTGTGTAATTTGATTCTGTGCGGCAAGGTGGGGAGATGGTGGTAGGTATAGCGCTCCACCTCAGCAAAAACAATCTCTCAGGTCTAGCGATAGCGAAAAGGGGATAGACTCCCTCACTTACATTTGACTTACAATGTTTTAATTCTTTATTTCAGGTTTATAGATTGATTTTGAAGGTTTATCAAAAATGTGAAGAAAAAAGGTCACGAGTATGTTTGGTTTGGTTGGTTGGGTTTTACGGCATGTCAACCCCTTGGGTTATTTTATGCCGAATAATTCTATTGGTAAAAAAAATGTTTAATGCTATCAAAGTTTTGAAATAATTTCATTTTTAATGGATAATCAAATTTTGTTTATAAACTCATGTTTTCTATTTAACCCATAGATGGGACCCTAACAGGTACTACCACTCCGGGTCAGAGTAGACCAAGGAGCAATGGTGATGAAGGGATGCTCCACATTCCCTAAACCTCCAAAACTAGAACCTCACCATCAGATAGAGTTTAACGTCATTCCCAAGACATGTAGACCCTCAGTCACCGCCTTCTAGCACTCATATGATAAAAAGGGGTTGGGGCTTGCTATAAGAGCAATAGGGTTGGGGAAATCATATAGGTGCTAGGGATTGACGTGACCAGCCGATTGATCGGAGGGGGCCTCTCTGACCGCTCTTCTAGCCAAAGAAAGGGCCAAAGTGGAGTATTGCAAGTCATGAACTGCTCATCCACCTGGGCTCTATCCTTAAGAATCACGGGTCGCCACCCACGACATTGGGGCAGTCTTACCCCTCTACAGAGGTGCAATCGGTGCATTCTAATGCCCCACCGACAGGGTGGACGAGTATGTTGTTCACTCATTTGTATTTCTATTTATTTTTTTTTTGTTTCCTTAATATTTTGGGATTATTATCCAGTTTTCAGAAGACCTCGGAATCTTAAAGGGATTTTCACGGCTATCCGTATTAAGTGTCGAGTGTGGGGGTAATAACGTGTGTGTTACTGTATTTGTTTTTAATATTTTAATGTATTTAAAAACATGTATGTATATATTTTGGTAATTTATGAGGAAGTGCGTCCCGGTCTCCTGCCTCAGAAATTGCTACCCGGTGACTATTAAAATAACGTCCCCAGCTATGTCGTCTCGGTGGTGTTACTTGAAAGAAAACAACCAACTTAGGGCGTTAAATATATTTTAGAGGGGGGGGGGCTTCTCTTTTTGAGATGTGTGGATAGATATATATAAACAAAGTAAAAAATGAATAAATTGAGGTAGATAGATAGATAGATAGATAGATAGATATCCATCTTCATATCTAAACAAGAATTACGACAAATTTCTATAAATAAACAAGAATTACGACAAATTTCTATGAATAAATTCTAAACAAATTACGATAAATAAATAAGAATTACAAAAAAAGAGAAGCCCCCTCTCTCTAAAATACATTTAATGCCCTAAGTTGGTTGTTTTCTTTCAAGTAACACAGCCGAGATGACATAGCTGGGGTCGTTATTTTAATAGTCACCGGGTAGCAATTTCTGAGGCACGAGACCGGGACGCACTTCCTCATAAATTACCTATTTTTTTTAATGTACTTTAAAAACAAATACATGAATAGAACAATAAAACAAACGTTTGCGGCATAAAATGACCCAATGCGTTTGGCATGCCGTAAAACAAACCAACAGAAGAAAAGTACATAATCTCCAGACTGCTGATAATGTGTTCGGTAAAAGGTTAATACATGTCTTTAATTCGGCAATTTTGAAACGATTAATGTAGCCAATAGGGATTAACTCTTTGTAAATCGTTTGTAAAATCGAACTCTTAAGCTCTAAACCATAGCATGTCAGTAAATATGAGCTCAGGTGACTCACGCTAAAAAAAGGCAAGGAACAGTCGATATCCCGCACAGACTATTACGGATGCGGACTACGCAGATGATCTGGCACTTTTTGCAAACACATCTGCACAAGCCGAATCTTTGTTGCACAACCTAGAAAAGGAACATTGGCCTCTACGTGAACTCCGATAAAACTGAGATCATGTGTTTTAAAAATGAAAGAGGCATCTCCACACTCGACGGTAAGCCTCTAAAATCGGTGCATCAATTCACATGCCTAGGTAGTAATATCGCATCCACAGAAAGCGATGTTAATTCACGTATAATGAAGGCATGATCTGCCATAAACAGATTCTCAGTCATATGGAAATCCGATCTCACTGACAAGTTAAAGCGACAATTTTTCCAAGCCGTAGTTGTATCAGTGCTATTGTACAGCTGCACCCCTTGGACCCTAACGAAGCGCCTAGATAATTAGCTAGATGGGAGCTGCACAAAAATGCTGTGTGAAATCAACACCCCACCAGAAAACATCTGTACGGCCACTTGCCCCATATCACCCAAACCATCCGAGTAAGACGAACAGGAGACACTGTACACTGCTGGGGAAGCAAAGACGATCTCATAAGTGACGTTCACCTATGAAAGCCAGTATATGGACATGCCAGTGTGGGCCGTCCGGCAAAGACGTATATTTACTAGCTCTGTGCGGATACTGGATACTACGTAGCGAACCTCCGGAGGGCAATAAGGGGTGGTTGGCGAGAGATTGTCATGGATATCCGTGCTACTAGCATGACATGCTGCTGCTGCTGCTGCTGATGATGATGATGATGATGATGATGGTGCGATGGATCTTTACTAGCAGGACCTGTGGATATACTACAGTATGATAATTTAATTATTACAATGTTTGATTGGTTGGCTTGAATTACCAAATATGTAAGAAGTATGATAATCTTGGATTAACACTCTCTCATTCTATTGTTTATTTACTTCTTTCCTTCTTTTCATTATGTTCGATTAAAACAGATAAACGTTATCGCTTCCGCATACTCACCTCCTCTATATATCCTTCCCCTACTCTTTTTCTTTCTTTCTTTCCTTCTTAGTACATTTTTCTGTGTAACATGTCCTATTTCTTCCCTTTCTTTCTTTATGATAAAAATGGAATGCTATTGCGATGGATTCAAATAATTCTCAAAAATTGATATACCACAGTATGATAATTTAATTATTACAACGTTTGGTATGTTTACTTAAGAGCTATTGCTAAATAGTTCAATATGTAAAAAGTATAATAATCTCTCTCTCTCTCTCTCTCTCTCTCTCTCTCTCTCTCTCTCTATCTATCTATCTATCTATCTATCTCTCTATATATATATATCTTTATTTCCTTCTTTCCTTCTTTTCATTATGTTCGATTGAAACAGACAAACGTTATCGCTTCCGCACACTCACCTCCTCTATATATCCTTCCCCTACTCTTTTTCTTTCTTTCTTTCCTTCTTAGTACATTTTTCTGTGTAACGTGTCCTATTTCTTCCCTTTCTTTCTTTATGATAAAAATGGAATGGTGCATTATTTAGCTGAGGTGACGACACTCATAAGAAATAGGAATTAGGCGGATAAGTAACACCAGGTAACCGGGATTTACATATTTGCATTATATCTTGGACGGTCTCATTTTTAACCAGAGGGTGTTGCAGGATGATAACGGTCGTAAAATTAAGGAACAAAAGTATTAATAGATAGATTATATTATGGAGTGACCTTAATATTTACGCGAGTAGGGTCCTCGGGACGTCGTGGCTAACGTGCTGGATTGTGACATCTTCGTAAGAAAGTTCGAACTCAAGTCGCGCAATTACGTTCACTTTCGAACTAATTGTTACGGTTATAGTCGCCATTTTAGGTGTGTTTATTTTCCCTGCTGGTAAATCCAATGGTTAGGAAAGAGTGGAGTTTTGGTAGAATAAGTCTGTGGTATTCCTTGAAATTCTTCTCTGTAGGTCTTGATTTCAGAAAGTTTAAATTCCAATTGATTTCAGGACAAATACCGACGATCTTAAATGCATTCTATATCATTTCTGATTGGCTAATTTTTACCGGAAAAGCAAGCCACTTGTGTTGGGAAAGTTTATAAATATGAGTGGGCATTTGGTGTATATCTTATACCCAGATATTCCAACACTAATACCATTGGGAAAGGTATGAAGCCCCACATCCCCCAGATATAAGTTGACATCATGAATGTTGACTTGTCATAAGATAAAGAAACTAAACCAAACTAACATTTACAATAAATTTACCACTTTGGCGGACTGTTCGCCTCGTTATCCCAGATTATATTCCCCTCTCTCCGGTGGATGTTGAGATTGGACCACCTGAAAAGAGAATCTAAATATTGTGAACCCCTCCCCGTTGAGTAATGTTTAACGAGATAGTTTAGTAGACCATTACTATAGTTCAGTGAATCTATTACGGCCAAGTCATGCTGAGGCACGGGGTTCCCATTAGATCACCAAAGTTAAGCAGTGATGAGCCTATTCAATTAGGTGACCACTTAAGCGACACCAGGTATGAATAAAAAATGACTTTTTTTTTTCACCCTACACTCAAAGAATATAAATGTAAATATAAATGCATAATGTACAGGATTTCTAGGCATAAAATAATCCTAGATGGTTTTACATGCCGTTAAAATCAATTAATAAACCATTTGTAAATTAATTTGGTAGAAAGTCATGTTAAACATCTTATTATAATGGAGATTGTGTGCTTTTCTGTCTGTAACCGAAACTATATTACTACTCATATCACTATTACCTTAGTTATTGACATCACATTTTCCATGATTGTATTTTTATTTAAACCTCAATTATTAATAAAATTGATTTACATTATTAACCATGTCTACATACTGAGAACATGCAATTATATTTATATATACAACAAAATAGTGGTTTACAGTGTGAACGGGAAGGCTAATTTGCATATTGATATTAAAAATGTGATTTTATTAAATATATGCTTAGTATTATTGATTTCTAACTGCTTGGTTTTATTCTAATGAATATAATGAATAATCTCTTCAATGAATATTAAATGAAATCCATTAACAAGAAAAAATAACTGTCATTTTATTCTTTACTTCCTCTTTTAACTAAATACTTAAATTAGAAAAAATAACAATGAAAGACGAGAGTGATGGAAGAGTAAGTTTCAGTTGTTCTATTTTTTATTATACTCCCTCTGTTTCAAATCTTTTATTATACTTCCTCTGTTTCAACTCTTTTTATCAGTATTCTTATTTAGTTTCATTAGCCTTTCTAATTTAATATAATATTTTATTACATTAAACTTAAATACTTGCACCCGGAGGGTGCATATATCTGCTAGTTTCATTAATTCCATCTATTACTGTCAAATCATGCTGAAAGTATGGGTTCCAGCAAGATCACCGAAGTTAAGCAGTGATGAGCCTATTCAATTAGGTGAACACTTAAGCGACACCAGATATGAGTGAAAAATGACTTGATTTGGTATTCATCAACACTAGTAGTGTTGTATAGCCGGCTACTGGACTTCCAATAAAACCACAGACACGTGTATATAAAAATATGACCCGTCTTTATTTTCTTTGGTTTGTGGGTGGTGAGGGGCGCAGAGCGTTCACAACAACTTGGAAGATTTGTCGCTTTAACTTGTCAGTGAGATTGGATTTCCATATGACTGAGAATCTGTTTATGGCAGACCATCCCTTCTCTATACGTGCATTGACATCGATTTCTGTGGATGAGATATTACTACCTAGCTACGTGAATTGTTCCACCGATTTTAGAGTCTTACCGTCGAGTGTGGAGATGCCTCCTTCATTAACTGTGTGAAATTCATAAGATAGGAATACTTGAAACAATATAACTGTGCAAATTATTAATATATGTAATACTTTGCACTAACCAAACATTGAATGTTCTCTCTATCTCTCTTTAAGCCTCTGAAATTAGTAGACCAGTTCACATACCAAGGTAGTAATATCTTATCTACAGAAAACAATGTCAATGTACGCATAGGTAAGGCATGGATTGCTATAGACAGATTATCAATCGTATAGTAAACTGAACTCACTGATAAGATAAAGTGAACATTCTTCCAAGCGGTAGCTGTGTCAGTGCTACTGTATGGCTGCACCTCTTGGACTTTAATGAAACGTTTAGACAAGATAGATAAAATTCAAAGATGCTGCGTATTGTCTTGAACAAATCCTGAAAGCAGCACTCCAAGAAGGTAGCTGTATGACCACTTGTTATCTATCACACAAACCATCTCAGTAAGACGAACAGGACATACTTGAACCCTGCTGGAGAAGAAGAGACTAACTTATGTGATGTTCTCTTGTGGACACCTACTTATGGACATACCAGTGTAGGCAGACCAGCAAAAACCTTCATCAACCAACTCTGTGCGGATACTCGATACTGCGCGGAGGACCTACCTGAGGAGATGAGCAATACGGACGACTGCTTAGTTGGTTGTGTTTTACGGCATGTTAACCCTTGTTTGGTTATTTTATGCCGAAGACATTTTGTTTTAGTCGTTCTTGATGGGTACTCAATTTTTAACTCAATTTTTAATACATTTTTTAAACTCATTCTTTTATTCAGCCCATAGATGGAACCCTAACAGGTACTACCCCTCCGGGTCAGAGTGGACATGGGAGTAATGGTGATGAAAAGGTAATCCATATTCTCCAGAGAGACGCAGCTCCTCGATATATCGGTATATAAATGGAATTTAGAAAATAATATTCAACTCAAGTCTTCAGCTATTTCATTCATTTCTTACATGCTTCTAAAAAGGGTTAATTGTGTTTTTTTAAGCAAGACCTTCATAACATCGAAATGTAAAAATTGGTATAGTCCATGTTGTGAGCCCAATGTACAATAATTTGAGAATTTTATATACAGCAATACATTTAGCAATTGGACACATAACCTAGTGGATGAAGGGTTTTTGAGACCCTTCCCAGGGAAACTGTAACATCAGCTTGCTCCAGGTTCTGGAGCAGGATTGAGGCTGTGATCGACGCTAATGGCGGTTATTTTGAGTGAAACTTGTTGACAGTAGTGTAATTTCCGTACCTGTTGAATTTCTTTAAAATCCATTAAATTTGTAGTTACCAAGCACTTTTTCTTTTCCCTTATGAAACTGTCAAATTTATTCCGAACACCCTATATATATATATATTTAAAAAGTAAGTTACAAAAACACACACAACCTATCAAATATCAGAAATCACACATATACATATTCTGCCAAAATATAGTTATTCAATGCCTGAAGAAGATAACTGATCTGAAACACGTGTCACATATGTAAGCTAATAATTTTTTTTTTTTAAACATAATTCTTTTTGCAAACCGTTTTTTTTATAGAATATATATATATATGTGTGTGTGTGTGTGTGTGTGTGTGTGTGTGTGCGTGAATAAAAAGGGCTTAAATAACATGGGTATCGTGGTTATGGACCATTTCCACTCGTGTGGAAATGGTCCATAACCACGATACCTATTGTATTTAAGGCCTTTTCATTCACAAATAGCTTTGCTCTGTTTACAATAATTAAACATTGAGCTCTCATACGGAACCTGAACTCTACAACAAACTACTGGTAGAGAATTAGGACCCGCATAGAATCACCTTGTACCAAGAAACTTGGTACCACACCAAAGTATATATATATATATATATATATATATATATATATATATGAAAATAGCTTTGTGACTTTCTCTATATCCACAAACTCTTGTATGCCTATCCAGTTATCCTAAGAAGATGTAAGCCTCATAAGATTTCCTCCCCAGCTTCATCATCCTCTTCTTTCAATTATATTGATTGATTTGTTCTCTCCGTGTAAATCATTCAATTACCATGGTTGGTGGCATTTCAAAATGTCTTTTTAATGTTCGTCAGTGTGTTGGAATAATCTGACCACCAGGTGGCGCTCGAGTTAAATTCAAGAACAATCAAGAGATCTTTTAAATTCCTGAGGTTATTGTCACGTAAGTAGTGACGTAGCTTCTCTTATAGACAAAGAGACACCGAATCTCCATTTTAATAAGATTTATTTTTTTACTGTTCTCAATTAGGAGAAAATCTTTTAGCATATCCATTCGTTGAAGGAAAATTATTTTTTTGTGTCTTCAACTGACTATTATATGATCTCTGCTATTGTAGACACCTGGCACTGAGCTCTCCATTTGGAAAATATATGTTAAGCGTGAACGGGGGGAAAGAGCGACACCGAATATCCATTATAATAAAATTTATTTTTGACTGTTATCAATTAGTTTGGATCTTAGGAGAAAATATTTTATGGAGAAACTTTTTTTACTATTCTTAAGAATATTTCTTAGCATATCCACTGGTTGAAGGAAAATTATTTTTTTGTGTCTTCAACTGGCCATTATATATTCTCTGCTATCGTAGACACCTGGCACTGAGCTCTCCATTTTGAAAATATATGTTAAGTGTGAACGGGGTGTGTTTAAAAATAAACGTGACTGTTTTGATCAGGCATTTGTTTATTTGGGTATTTATGTTTCAACCCAATTATATCGTTCCTGTTTTGGGGAAGGTTTAACTTGATGTTAAAGCCATTTGGAGTAAGTGTTTGTAGACATTTTATACCTTTATCTACATGTGTTTCTCTTATCGCCGTGATATTGTCCAATTTCTTTTGCGGGGACGAGGTAATTCTTTCAATGGTGGAGAAATATATTAATACCTTTCCTTCGCGAGCTTTTGTAATATTCTTAAAATCTTGGGTGCAGTTTTCCTAAGGAGATGAAATCCCTGTAAGATTTCCCCCTCGGCTTCATCGCCATCTTCTTTCCATTATAATGATTGATTTTTTTCATGCTTGGTGGCATTTTCAAATGGCTTTTTAATGTTAGTCAATGTGTTGGAATGATCAGGCCACCAGGTGGCGCTCGAGCAAAATTTTGAGAAGCATCAAGAGATCTTCTGAGTAATGTCGAAAATTCTGACATCCGACTCTGTCTTTGAATAATTTTGATATTTTGGGCTGTTGTCCTCATCTTTAACGTTCAGACCACTGTAACCTCGGGATCTGGTTAGTTGTTGTTTTTTTTTATAATAAAAACACCTTTGAGGGGACATTCAGTCTTATTAATGCAGTTACATTTAGGGGACTTATTCTGTCGGTTTTTGTTAAATTTTTTATGTTACTTTTATTTGTTAAGTTCCTTGCGTTGAGCGCCCAGTTGTAGCTTAATTTGATCGCATCCTTATCGAAAATCTTGTGTAATATATCAGAGGGGGGTACTTCTTTAATAACCTAAAGAAATTCATGCCTAAACCTCGAGCACTGTTTAGGTGGATGTTTTTAGCAAAACACTCAAACAGAGCCCTAGGCCTCAGTGACCTAAACATTGTGTTTATACACAATAAAGATACGGACAACAGTCCGAAATATCAAAATTATTCATATCAAGCTTCCTCTATTAAATTCAGACAAAACTCTGTCTTCATTCTACACGTCCAGTCGTGGGGTAATGGATAGACCAGCTACTTCTCACAGGTCCTTTAACAACTTAATAGTGAGTTCGATCGACGATGGACACAGTTATAATTTTTTTTTAAGGTTTGCTTTCTTTATCCTTACGTGAAAAAGACCTTGTGATGATCAGGCCTGGTGGGAGGTTAGGATTCTTTTTCATATCCCAGACATCAGACTCTGTCTTTATTCGAAAAGTGCAGTCATGGAATAATGGATAGTAAGCTACTTTTCACAGGTTCATTAACTACTTAATAGCGAGTTCGATCCACAGTAGGTGCACTTTTTTTAAATATTTTTTTAAATTGTTTTTTTTTTAATCCATACGTTAAAAAGACCTTGTGTTAATCCAATCTGGTATGAGGTCAAAATGCTTTTTTATGTTTGAAAGTTAATTGGATGAGAGTAGGATAGAGGGTTTTGTTTGGTTTGGTTTGGTTTTGTTTGTTTTACGGCATATCAACCTCGGTGGGTCATTTAATGTCGACAAAGTTGTGAAATAAATTCATTCTTAATGCATAATACATTTTTGTTTATCAACTCATGTTTTTCTATTTAACCCATAGATGGGACCCTAACAGGTACTACCACTCCGGGTCAGAGTGGACCTGGGAGTAATGGTGATGAAGGGGTGCTCTACATTCCCCAAACCTCCAGAACTGGAACCTCACCATCAGATAGAGCTTAACGTCATTCCCAGGACATGTAGACCCTCAGTCACCGCCTTCTAGCACCCATATGATAAAAAGGGGTTGGGGCTTGCCATAAGGGCAATAGGGTTGGGAAAATCATATAGGTGCTAGGGCTTGACATGACCAGCCGATTGATCGGAGGAGGCCTCTCCGACCGACCGTCTAGCCCAAGATAGGACCAAAGTGGAGTATTGCAAGTCATGAACTGCTCATCCACCTGGGCTCTATCCTTAAGCATGGGTCGCCACCCACGGCCAACAAGTGGCCCCATTAGGGGAGTCTTGCCCCTCTGCAGAGGTGCAGTCGGTGCATTCTAACGCCCCAGCCGACAGGGCGGTAGGATAGAGGGAGACCTTCATCCAATTAACTTTCACACATAAAAAAAAGCAGAAAGTAAATGCATTTATCTCAACAAAATCTTTTAAGGATTTCTCTAAATATTTTCAAACAATAATATCCCCCGGTCCCTTGGTGACACATTTGACCCCACACATTTTGTTGTATACCCTTTCTTAAATTCTTATCTCTGGTCGTCTTTTCTTCTGGTCGGCTTTGGTTCTATCTTCTAACATCTTGACTTGGTCTGGTCTAGTGTCTCGGATCTCCTAAGGTCTGGTCTTCTATTGCTATGTTCCTGCTGGCTGATCGTCCTGGATTCATTTCTTAGTCTTGTTACCAAGACATTCATCAACCACAAGAACATATTACTTATACAAACTTTTATTTCCTTAACTATACATTTCATGTAACTAAATATCTGACTAACATAGTGCGCGTGAGTTCCAGTTTTAGGCAGGACCTAAAATGGTCGATTTCTCTGCCTGACGTCTAACTGAAAAACTGGGGACCGAACAGGTCCCACGTGACTTCACGTATTTTGGCGGGCTTCTGTAATTTTCCATGGAAGGACCCGGCCATGGTATGAAAAGGGTCATCCCCTCAGAATTACAGGTGACCGACAATAATCTTATGCAACCGCATAGATTATGTAACAATTTGACCCACTCTCTAAACATAAAATTTCTATTCAAAGTCAACTGACTGACCCCATAAAAATGAAAACCCCATTTCCGCACATACTAAGCCCTCCCGACTTTCTTCTCATTCCCCTAGACTACCCACCAATAACCCATCCCCTCTTCTCTCCCTCCCTCCACCCATTTACCTTTTCACTGTAAAAGCAGAATGTACAAGCACTTAAATCAATAAATCCTGAGGAAGCCTCAACCAATAATGAGGCGAAATATCAATTGAATATAGTCATCTGTGTTGTTATATCCACATTTTCCTCTACTCTCAACCACATTTTGTCAGATTTATTCAATCCTTTACTCCTCATATATATATATATATATATATATATATTGCTTGAAGGCAATTACAATGCATGTATCGCATAAAATTCGATACTTTTTTTTTATATAGAAAATGAACTTGAAAATAGATATATATATATATATATATATATATATATATATATATATATATATATATGTCTGTGTGTGTGTGTGTGTGTGTGTGTGTGTGTGTGTGTGTGTGTGTGAGTTTTGACAGTATAAATTCATCAAAAGTAATATTTAGAATAAATTGGTGGGTTGTACTTTTTCTTTTTTATAGGACTGTGTTGGGCGCCCCTTGGAGGTGTAATGGTTAGCAAGTTAGTCTCACAGATCCATTATTACTGAATAAGTAAGTTCGATCTTCGCTGGGTTCCTCATACTTGTGACCTTGTGTCATATCCTACCAGTAGCCAACGGGTTGGGTAAATCCCTGCTATAGGTCTGTGGATACAACAATATTTGCACTGGAGATTTGTTGCTTGAACTCTACCTCCCTATTGTTACATTGGCCAAACTTTTGAATCTTTCTTATTGTATTATTTGGATTTATCGGACTATTGTCCTCATCTTTATTGTTATATACACAATGTTTTGGTCGATGTGCTCTCTGGCCTTCTCCAGATATTTCTTGTCGAACTCGGGAAACTTCTCGAACTTGGGAACATTCTCTTCGATTTTGGGAACCTTCTTCTCGAACTTGGGAGACTTCAAGTCGTAATCGGGAGACTTCACAGAACTTCGAACCGAACCCTTTATTCCATCCACAGAGGTAGACTATCCAGTTTGACACATGGTGCAATGGATCTAAGGGTTGAGTTAATACAGTTCTAAGTGGTAATCATCTATAGGTCGCAGGTTCTATCCTGACCAAGGGCGATAATAACATAGAATACTTAAAATAGATTGATACTTTTATCCGGTCATGGTTAAAGGAATAAGAACAGTCTACTCCAGTGGATTGAATACATGGTTCGTTTTGAAGTTCTGTGAAGTCTCCCGATTACGACTTGAAGGCCCCCAAGTTCAACAAGAAGGTTCCCAAGTTCGAAGAGAAGGTTCCCGAGTTCGACAAGAAACATCTGAAGAAGGCGGGAGAGCACATCGGCCGAAGCGTTGTGTATATAACAATAATAATGATGACAATGGTCCGAAAAATACAAATACTGCAAATTATCAAGCCTCATCTCAAAAATGTAGACAAATACTTTCTTATTGTCTTTAGTGTACTAATTAATCAGTTAACTCTGCGTTCCATATCGGACGATACAAGTTACAATGCTTATCTGTCAGATCATAACGTGATTTAGAATCGACTAAAAAACAAAACAACAAATAACTTAAAAGACAAACCAAATCCAATCAGGACATGTCACCCTGCGGGAAAACCCATAATGACAGATTGTATTTACCTGGCTGGAAAGGTGCCAATAATGAGACTTTGAACTTTAGCAACAAAGAGCCGAATTTATAATCCACGGCAGTGGCGGTGGCGGTCTGTGGGGGTGGCAGACAGACAGATTGACAGAGACACACAGACAGACCATGTACTTTTTTCATAAATCTTTTTAGATAAAACATTTGTTAATTATTATTATTAATAGTAATTTTGACAAGTATAATCCTTTATCTTCTTAACGAAGGATAATAACGAGTCAGGTTTAGGATGCGGTTAAGCGTAACGGTTATCGTCCTAAGAAATGGAATCGGTGACTCAAATTCAAATCCTGGACAAGGCTGGTACGTTTCACCTAGCGCTAATGTGCTTGGGAAATGCATGAATCCATCATTACCCCCAGTTCCACTATGGGTAAATAGTAAGACAGGCTGGGTTCTTTACCCCAACCCTAACCCTAAACTCCAACCCAACCCTAATCCTATTACCCCTAACCTACTAATCCTAACCCTAACCTAACCCTGTTAATCCTAACCCTTACTCAGCTAATCCTAACCCTGCTAACCATAACCTAACCCTAACCCCGCTAAACATAACCATAACCATAACCTAACCCTAACCCCGCTAAACATAACCATAACCATAACCTAACCCTAACACCGCTAACCCTAACCATTACCCTGTTAATCCTAACCCTTACTCTGCAAACCCTAACCCTGCTAACCCTAACCTAACTCTATCACCCGCTAAACATAACCATAACCATAACCTAACCCTAACCCTGCTAACACTAACCATTAACCTGCTAATTCTAACCCTGCTAACCCTAACCCTAACCTAAACCTAACCATAACCCTGCTAAATGCATGAATCCATCATTACCCCCAGTTCCACTATGGGTAAATAGTAAGACGGGATGGGTTCTTTACCCAACCTAACCCTAAACTCCAACCCAACCCTAATCCTGTTACCCCGAACCCTGTTACCCCTAACCGTACTAACCCTATTACCCCTAACCTAACCCGGCTAACCCTAACCCTTACCTTGCTAATCCTAGCCCTGCTAACCCTAACCTAACCGTAACCCTGCTAACCCTAACCATTACCCTGCTAATTCTTACCCTACTAAACCTAAACCTAACATAAACCTAACCCTAACCCTGTTAACCCTAACCCTATCAGTCTAGAAGAAATACATTTCAGAGTTTAAGCCAGCTTAAAAATGACATTGTGTCACATCCTATCCGCGGCAGAGGGGTTGGGTAAATGCATATAAACGCTATTGAATACAGGGGGAGTTCCCGTGGTGCATTGGCTAACGTACTGGACTGCGACATCATAGTAAGCGAGTTCAAACTCTAGTCGCTCTATTATGTTCACTTTCGGATAATACCCTTGGGAAAGGTATTAAACCTCTTCACCGCCCCTCCCCCTCGGGTATGGGTTAAATAGTACAACTACTGTTCTTCTACTAGGATGGCTTTGGCATTAAATAACCCACGAAGGTTGATATGCCATTAAATCAAATAACCAAGGACTATCGAATTGCCCTTGCCACAAGTATTTATACGAGTCTGTGTTTTGTCAACTTTTTGTGACAATTTGTTATGGATTTATTTTTTGGGGGATTAGACGCTATAATCCACTGTCGCAACAATTGATAACTATTGAATTTTAGATATTAATAAATAATAACAAATGATTATAATAATCTTATTATGATAGAGATTATGCAACCGAAACTATGTCACCATTGACGTCACGATTTCCTTAGTTATTTAAGTTATATAATCAACGATTATGAAATAGTGATGATTTAATCTTAATCTTATTTCTTAACGATGTCTCTATTAAGGTCTGAGTTAGATTTGCCGCAAAACTTCCCATATTATTAATGCATTTAAAATCCTGAAATATAGCATATGGTGCGAATAATTTGCATAATTATTTTAACAAACCAGGTTTAATAAATGATTACTTGGTGTTATTGATCTCTAATATCATTGTTTTATTCTCCTACATATTAAAATTAATCCTATGAATGATTTTATATTGGCACCAATTAAAATATAATTAAAATAATCTTTTTATATGTATTCTTATTTAATTTCGTTAGTCTTTCTAATTTGATATATTTCATTACATTAAAACTTGAATACTTATGCTCGCCGGAGGGCGCATATTCTTGGTAGTATTATTAATTTATATATTAATACTCTTGTACCTTAATCTTCCGACCGTTATCATCTTGCAACATCCTCTGGTTAAAAATGTAACTGTCCAAATCATCCAAGATGAAATGCAAAAATGTAAATCCTGATTATCTGGTGTTGTTTATACGTCGAATTCTTATTTCTTATTGGTGTCGTAGCCCCAGCTAAATAATGGACCATTCTGTTTTTATTATAAAGAAGAAAGGGAAGAAAAAGTGTACGCTATACATAAAATATATAATAAGAAAGAAAGAAAGAAAGAAAGTTGGTGAAAGCTAGAGAGGAGGGGTGAGCGCGTGGAATCGATAGCGATAATCTGTTTCGATCGAGCATAATGAAACGATGAAAAAGAAAGAAAAAAAAGAGTTAAATCAAGATTATTATACTTTTTACATACTAAGCTAATTGCAATAGCTCTTAAGTAAACATACCAAACTTTGTAATAATAAATCATCTCACTGTGGTATATCCACAAGTTCTGCTAATAATAATAAATACTAATGCATGAAACTATTGTCCCCATCTTCATTGTTATTTGTACAACGTTTCGGCCGATATGCCCTCCGGCCTTCTTCGGGTATTTCTTGTCGGACTTGGGAACCTTCTTTTCGAACTCGGGAACTTTCTTGTCGTAGTCGGGAACCTTCTTGGACACATGGCCTAGTGGATAAAGTAGTTAGGTCAAGACAGTTCTAAGTGACAGTTATCTCTGGATTCCGGTTTCAATCCTGAGTAGAGGCAGTAACATAGAAAAATAATTAACACAACTCCTACTCCAGCTATGGTTAGCAGAATGAGAACAGGATACCCCCGTGGACTAAATAAAGGGTTAAGTTCGAAGTTCTGTGAGGGCTCCCGATTACGACAAGAAAGTTCCCGAGTTCGAAAAGAAGGTTCCCAAGTCCGAGAAGGTTCCCGAGTCCGACAAGAAATACCTGAAGAAGGCCGGAGGGCATATCGGCCGAAACGTTGTACAGATAACAATGAAGATGAGGATAATAGTCTGAATAACGCAGATAATACTAAAAGAAACGTGTTTTAAAAAAATTTTAAGAGTTTTTTTTTAAATTGAGTACCCATCAAGAATGAATAAAAGAAAAACATCTTCGGCATAAAATAATCCAATGGGTTGACCTGCCGTAAAATCCAACCAACCAACCAACCAACCAACTCCCCCAAATTCTTTAGCGCACATATCAGATTACTAGGCTGTGCTACTCATGCGTTGAGTTGGCTGAGACCGGTATCGAACCAAGAACCTTTCAATTACCAAGGCGGATACTTTCTCGACTGAGCTAAACCGGCCCCGGCAAAATAAAGGATTCAAATAATTTTCGATATAAACTTTAAACGAAAAGATGAGAATTACACAAGAAAAACAAAACTTTTTGGGATATCTAAATCAAAGCATTTTGCATTGACCTTCTGTTTAAACTAGAAAGTGACACTAATGCAGAATAGCGCGCAAGAGATAATATCATTAGCGCATTGGTACTAATGCAGAATAGCAAGAGAAATATCATTAGATATACGTATAAAAACATATTGGTACTAATGCAGAATAGCAATATCATTAGATTACGTATAAAAGCATTGGTACTAATGCAGAATAGCGCGCAAGAGATAATATCATTGGATTACGTATAAAAAGTATTATATTTCATAATAACGCAGATAATACTAATCTTCAAGCCTCATCTCAAACATTCAGAGAAATAGACTCAATTTTTTTAAAACTCATTTTTTATTTATTCAACTCATAGATGGCACCGGTACTACTGTGTGCAAACGAATGAATATTATTGAATAGGTATACTTACTTTAAACCATATCATTGTACATAAATTATAAGTATTAGATAGGAATGATTAGAACCATATACCGACCTGAAAATTAATTTATATCAAATTTTGGTTCTAAATAACCCATAAGGGTTTGATATGCCGTTAAACAAATAAATCAAACCAAACTCTCTCTCCTGTGGAAAGTACCTGTTCAATGGACTAACTAATTGCATATTTAATGCCAGCACTCGGTGATCAAGCCAAAGTAAAATCCAAGATCTTGAATGATGATTCTCAAAATAGGTAGACCTTCAAGTCTGACGCAACACAATCTTCCTATTCTGATTCTTCTTGTCAGACTTAGTAAGATTTTGCATTGTAAGGTAGTTGTATATTTCGCAACAGTGACAGAGGTTGTTGTTCGATCCCAGGTTAAAACATATCTTGAATGCTGATTTAAAAGGCAGATACATTTTCACCGCTTGAAATATTGCCGCTACATGATCTTCCTCTTCCCATTTACCAGGGTATTCAATCAAGCTTAGTGAATTACAGCATTTGGAAAAAATTGACAGTATTAATATGAAGATGTATCAAACAAATGTCCCCCTGATAAACTGAAAGGCGGTGGGGGCTGTTAGACAAAGATGGTCAGAAAAAGGGCCGGTTACTTACCAGTAAATGTCGTTGGGTAGAGCAATGGACGGGCGCACAGGGAAAAAATTTAGAAGCCATTGTCAATAATTTTGGCGGTAAAAGAAACACGGGCGATTGTCAATAGGAAAGTGGTTGCGTTTGATTTGATCCAGAAAGAAATGTTCGGGTCACGTGTTTAGTTAGAGTCGAATAGAGACCCGCCCTGGTTTCGAGTCACGTGGGTCGGGTTTTTACTTCCGCGAATGAAAAGCGGCCGACTTTATCTGGAGCAAAGCGGGATTTGCTCGCACGGATTATCTGCGCTTTTCACACACAAATAATAATAACAATAATAATAGAGAAGATAAATAAAAAAGATAAATAAACAAATAAATAAATAGCACGTCTTTACATTGACGTCTCTGACTTTTCCTCTCTTCCTTTTTTTTCCGAAATAATAATAATAATAATAATAATAATAATAATAATAATAATAATAATAATACGTTGGCCTTCACAGTAATCACAGTAGTCACAGCACGTAAATCCACGACACGAGAAATCTATGGACTTCAGAGACTGCGATAAATAATAATAATAATAATAATAATAATAATAATAATAATAATAAATACTCTGCGAATGTAGCAAACTAGCACAACGAGAATACAAAACTAGACACGACTGGGTTGGGAAGGTGATCCACTGGGAATTATGCAAGAAATTAAATTTTGACCACACAACAAAATGGTATATGCATAAACCAGAATCTGTTCTTGAGAACGAAACGCACAAAATTCTCTGGGACTTTGAAATTAAAACGGATCACCTTATCCCAGCAAGAAGACCAGACCTAGTGTTGATAAACAAAAAAGAAAGAACTTGTCAACTGGTGGATTTTGCAGTGCCAGCGGATCACAGGGTGAAGTTAAAGGAAAATGAAAAAATTGACAAATATCTGGACCTTGCCAGAGAACTGAAAAAGTTATGGAATATGAAAGTGAAAGTTATAATTGTAGTTGGTGCACTTGGAATAGTCCAAAAGGATTAGAAAAGGGTTTGAAAGTTTGGATATCAGAGGAAGGATTGAGACCATTCAGAACACTGCACTGCTGCAATCTGCCAGAATACTCAGAAGAGTCCTGGAGACCTGAGGAGACTTGCTGTCACTCAGACTCCAGTGAAAGACCATCAGCTAACACTGATGTGAAAACTCAAAAATAATAATCAGAGGAAGGATTGAGACCATTCAGAACACTGCACTGCTGCAATCTGCCAGAATACTCAAAAGAGTCCTAGAGACCTGAGGAGACTTGCTGTCACTCAGACTCCAGTGAAAGACCATCAGCTAACACTGATGTGAAAACTCAAAAGGAGTGAATAATAATAATAATAATAATAATAATAATAATAATAATAATAATAATAATAATAATAATAATAATAATAATGAGAAACTGAATCATTAATAATTGCTGCACAAAATAATGCCATAAGGACAAACTATATCAAAGCGAAAATTGCAGTGCCAGCAGATCACAGGGTGAAGTTAAAGGAAAATGAAAAATAGACAAATATCTGGACCTTGCCAGAGAACTGAAAAAGTTATGGAATATGAAAGTGAAAGTTATACCAATTGTAGTTGGTGCACTTGGAACAGTCCCAAAAGGATTAGAAAAGGGTTTGGAAAGTTTGGATATCAGAGGAAGGATTGAAACCATCCAGAACACTGCACTACTGCAATCTGCCAGAATACTCAGAAGAGTCCTGGAGACCTGAGGAGACTTGCTGTCACTCAGACTCCAGTGAAAGACCATCAGCTAACACTGATGTGAAAACTCAAAAGGAGTAAATAATAATAATAATAATAATAATAATAATTTAGGACAAATTATATCAAAGCGAAAATTGATAAGACCCAACAAATAGCAAATGTAGACTTTGCGGTAATAGAGATGAGACTGTAAACCATATACTCTACGAATGTAGCAAACTAGCACAACGAGAATACAAAACTAGACACGACTGGGTTGGGAAGGTGATCCACTGGGAATTATGCAAAAAATTTAATTTTGACCATACAACACAATGGTATATGCATAAACCAAAATCTGTTCTTGATAACGAAACGCATAAAATTCTCTGGGACTTTGAAATAAAAACGGATCACCTTATCCCAGCAAGAAGACCAGACCTAGTGTTGATTAACAAAAAAGAAAGAACTTGTCAACTGGTAGATTTTGCAGTTCCAGCAGATCACAGGGTGAAGCTAAAGGAAAATGAAAAAATGGACAAATATCTGGACCTTGCCAGAGAACTAAAAAAGTTATGGAATAGGAAAGTGAAAGTGATACCAATTGTAGTTGGTGCACTTGGAACAGTCACAAAAGGATTGGAAAAGGGTCTGGAATGTTTGGAAATCAGAGGAAGGGTTAAAACCATTCAGAACACTGCACTGCTACAATCTGCCAGAATACTCAGAAGAGTCCTGGAGACCTGAGGAGACTTGCTGTCACTCAGACTCCAGTGAAAGACCATCAGCTAATGCTGATGTGAAAACTCAAAAGGAGCAAAAAATTTAGGACAAATTATATCAAAGCGAAAATTGATAAGACCAAACAAATAGTAAATGTAGACTTTGCGGTAATATAGAGGAGACTGTAAACCATGTACTCTGCGAATGTAGCAAACTAGCACAACGAGAATACAAAACTAGACACGACTGGGTTGGGAAGATCCCCTGGGAATTATGCAATGATGTCAAGATTTTCCAATCCTTTTTCCAATCCCTTTGGGACCGTTCCAAGTGCACCAACTACAATTGGTATCACTTTCACTTTCATATTCCATAACTTTTTCAGTTGTCTAGCAAGATCCAGGCATTTGTCCATTTTTTCATTTTCCTTTAGCTTCATCCTGCGATCTGCTGGAACTGCAAAATCCACCAGTTGACAAGTTCTTTCTTTTTTGTTTATCAACACTAGATCTGGTCTTCTTGTTGGGATAAGGTGATCCGTTTTTATTTCAAAGTCCCAGAGAATTTTATGTGTTTCGTTCTCAAGAACAGATTCTGGTTTATGCATATACCATTTTGTTGTATGGTCAAAATTAAATCTTTTGCATAATTCCCAGTTGATCACCTTCCCAACCCAGTCGTGTCTGGTTTTGTACTCCCGTTGTGCTAGTTTGCTACATTCGCATAGTATATGGTTTACAGTCTCATTTCTATTACCGCAAAGTCTACATTTACTATTTTGTTGGGTCTTATCAATTTTCGCTTTGATATAGTTTGTCCTTATGGCATTATTTTGTGCAGCAATTATAAGTGATTCCGTTTCTTTTTTTAGGTTTCCCTTTCTTAACCATGTCCAAGTCTTTTCATGTGCAACCTCTTCTATTTGTCGTTTGAAGCGTCCATATAATTGTTTTCCTTCCCAATTTTGTTTTTTAGTCTTTGTTGTTTTTCTGTTTGTCCATCTGTCGCTTCTATTATTGTTGGCCGCCATAAGTAGTTTGTCTTTGTGTAATCTTCAAGTTGTTGGATTGTGGTTTCTACGCATTCCTCTATGTTGGCAAGACCTCTTCCCCCTTCCTTTCTTTACACATATAATCTATCTCTATCATCTCTAGGGTGGAGATCCTTGTGCATGGTCATTAATTTTCTCGTCCTTTGGTCAATCTGAGTTCTTCTTTTGTCCATTTTAAGAATGGTCCTGAGTATCTTATAATGGGGACAGCCCAGGTATTGATTCCTTTGATCAGATTTCTGCTATTAAGTTTGGTTTCTAGAAGTTTTCTAGTTCTCCTGAGATATTCTATTTTAACTTTTCCTTTCATTTCTGCTTGCATGATATTGTCCGCTTCTAAAATTCGTAAGTATTTGTAGCTTCCATTTTCATCAAGTGATTTTATAGTTTCCTGATTTGGCAGTTGTATTCCATGCATTAGTTTTCTTTCACCGCGTTTTATTAGTAGCATAGCACATTTTTCAATTCCAAATTCCATCCCTATATCCTGGCTATATATTCTAATAGTTTGTATTAGGCTCTCTAATTCTTTTTCATTTTTTGCAAAAATTATTCTGTCATCCATGTACATTAGGTGGTTTATCTTTTCTTGTGAGTTAGAGAATTTGTATCCCCCTGTACATTTTTAAGGATATGATTGAGCGGCATCATTGCTATAATAAAGAGTAGCGGTGATAACGAGTCTCCTTGGAAGATACCTCTTTGGATTTTTACGTCTGCCAGGGATTGTTTTCCAGCTTTTAATTGAACTCGCCAGTTTTCCATGGCTTTTTAAATGAAGTTTATGATATTGTTGGAAATTTTGTACATTTTTAGACATTCTCAAATCCAGGTATGTGGGATCATGTCATATGCTTTTCTGTAATCGATCCAGGCCATGGCAATATCTTTCCGTCTATTTTTTACTTCTCTAAGAATGTATTGGTCTATATAAAGTAAATCATGGGTTCCTCTTTTTCCCTTGCGGCATCCTTTCTGTTCTTCTGGGAGAAGTTTCCGCAATTGAGTGAAAAGTATATTTCTTCTTTTATAACAGCAGTTAGAATTTTCCACATCATAGGTAGACAAGTTATTGGTCTATAATTGCTAGGACGTTTCCTTTTTGTGGGTCTTTCTGGATTAGTGTAGTTGTCCCTTATTATTATTATTATTAATAATAATAATAAAAATAATAATAATATTAATAATAATAATAATAACCTATGAAATGCTAGTAAAGCAATACTCACCCATATCGAGTTCTTTTTTTTTCTTTTTCTTTCTTTTTTTTTTTTTTTTTTTTTTTTTGTTAATAAAAACTAGGTCAAGTCTTTTGACCTGGATTGTGTAATCAGTTTTTATTTAAAAGTCCCAGAGGATTTTATTTTAATCAAACGCATAAAATGAACTGGGACTTTGAGATACAAACAGGTCAATCAATCCAGGTTAGGTTGGTTGGTTGGATTTTACGGCATGTCAACTCTTGTAGGGTTATTTTATGCCGAAGACGTTTTATTTTATTCATTCTTGATGAGTATTCAAAATTTTAACTCATTTTTAAATTGATTTTTTTTAACTCAATTTTTTATTTAACCCATAGATGAGACTCCGGTTTATAGTGGACCTGGAAGTAATGGTGATGAAAGGGTACTCCACACTCCCCAGAGCTCCATAGTGGAACCTCACCATCAGATAGAGTTTAATGTCATACCCAGGACAAGTAGACCCTCAGCCACCGCCTTCTAGCACCCATATGATAAAAAGGTCTGGGGCTTGCTATAAGAGCAATAGGGTTGGGGCAATCATATAGGTGCTAGGGCTTGACGTAACCAGCCGATTGATCGGAGGAGGTCTCTCCGACCGCCCGTCTAGCCCAAGAAAGGATAAAAGTGGAGTATTGCAAGTCACTGACTTGCTCAACCACCTGGGTTCTATCCTTAAGCATCACGGGTCGCCACCTACGGCCAACACTTGGGGGAGTCTTACCCCTCTACAGAAGTGTAGTCGGTGCATTCTAACGCCCCAGTCGACAGGGCGGTCTCTCTTCCAGGTTCTTTCAGACCATTCCTAAGACCCCGACTATGATTGGTATCACTGTCCTTTTTATTATACTTTCTCGACTGAGCTAAATAGCCCCCCGGCAAAATAAAGGATTCAAATAATTTTCGATATGAACTTTAAACGAAAAGATAATGAGAATTACACAAAAAAACAAAACTTTTAGGGATATCTAAATCAAACCATTTCGCATTGGCCTTCTGTTTAAACTAGAAAGTGACACTAATGCAGAATAGCGCGCAAGAGATATCATTAGATTACGTATAAAAAGCATTGGTACTAATGCAGAATAGCGCGCAAGAGATAATATCATTAGATTACGTATAAAAAGCATTGGTACTAATGTAGAATAGCGCGCAAGAGATAATATCATTGAATTACGTATAAAAAAACATTGGTACTAATGCAGAATAGCGCGCAAGAGATAATATCATTAGATTCCGTATAAAAAGCATTGGTACTAATGCAGAATAGCGCGCAATAGATAATATCATTAGATTACATATAAAAAGTATTATATTTCATTACATTTCACGAAAATGACCGAAACCTTTAAGACGCTAGGGTTAGGGTTAGAGTTAGGGGTAGTGTTAGGGTCAGTGTTAGGCTACATTAGTTTTCATAATCTAATGCTATTTATACGTAAAATGCGATTCTAATGATATTATCTCTTGCGCGTTATTCTGCATGTGTACCCAGGAAGTAATTGCACATGCAACATAAGCAACAGCCTACATAACCCCCGACAGATTTTCTTTTTTGAACTTGTTGTTTGTATTTGCATTTGGCACAGAAAAATAGATAAATAAATAAAAATCCATTCATGTGAAAACTAAAAATTATCGGATTATTTTTTTCTTTCCCCTTCCCTCGACCGTTACACTGAATCGAGGAATAACGGCGAGAAAAATCCTCATGAGAGGATTAAGGTAATTCTCAAGTGTTATATAAAGTTTTTTTTAATCGTTCGATAGCTGAGAAGACCGGACACGGAAGGAAACGATAATCTCTTAAAAACGTTTGCAAAACCGTGATTCGTATTTAGACAATCGAGAGATCGATACTCACTGGACCGTAATAATAATAATTTAGATAATTAAATGAAGCGTTTCGAAGTGTAAAGACAAGTGCACGGTAATTAAGATTCAACAACCAATTAATTTTGAATTAAATATTTACGCGGGTATTTCATTGCTAGTTTTCATCAATCTTATTATTGTTGCTTTTTATCACAATTCATTGGGCCCAAACACTTTTCATTATATATAATCGTTATCAGGTCGTGCTGGCAGCATGGATATCTGTTACATAATCTATGCGGTGGCATAAGATTATTGTCAATCCCCTGTAATTCTGAGGGGATGACCCTTTTCATATCATGACTGGAACTCACGAGCGCTATGTTAGTTAGCAGATGTCTGGGTTGGGGATTGAAAATAAAGTAACATCAAAATAAATCGAAGTCTTGTGTTTATTATCTAAAAACTAACAATGGCACATGGCTTCTGATAGAGAGAAATCCCTAACAGAAAACCAGACCGAAGTCCCCAAGTCAACTCCAGACGCTAGGCCTTAGAAGATATCCAAGATCTTAGAAGATGCCAGACCAAGTCAAGATGATTGAAGAAATACCAAAGACGATCAGAATACTAAAGACGGCCAAGAAATAGAATTAAAGAAGAAGGGTATGTTAAGTATCTGGCAGCCATCCTTGGTTCCAGATGTAGTGAATAAGTAAGCAAGCCAATAAGAATCCGGTGTTAAAGTATTCCTTGTAAGTCCTTCGTCCAAGAGAATCCAAATGTCAATGAAATAAGCTCAGAATGGTGCCTCTATTAATACAGCAGAAGCAACAGCAGCAGCAGTGCCAGTGATTGGACTATAGAAATCTACCCCAGGTCACGTGGTAGTCAACGAGTCTATATTTAGGAGTGACCATTTGCCCCATGCCTTATATCATAAAATAATTCAACAGGGTATACAACATATCCATGACTCTTTCTTGCCGATTGTACCTATCGGTCATTGCCCCTTTTTTACTGCCCCCTGGTCTTCATAGAAAGGGACGAACGACGCTTCTTTACTGATGTCATTAAGTGTATTTAATAAACACCGTGAAACTGTACAAGGAAAAAAAACAACAAATAACATTTAATAAACGGATAACACCGAATACCTTTCAAAGAAATAGGAAATCCTCAAAGAAATGTGAAAGCGCTTACCGTTGTTGCCTATCTCCGACCAGTGACATAAACTCTGAAAGGCTTGTAAATGACTTCCCCTTATAGAAATTTAGTTGTAAATTAAGCTGGCCCCTATGGTGTAGGAGAGATAATTTATGAGGAACAAATTCGCAGAATGAGATATAGGCGGGAAGTTGAAAGAACAAGCATACGACGACAAATATGCTACAATAGTGGATTTAATAATGTTAAATGTACAACAATGCATACAAATATATACGTTATAACAAAGGGGTTAGTGAATGTTCACTTCAATGTTTGTTAAGAATAGGTCAGATAAAGTATCAAGATTTTCGTAATTTTGACACACCTCTTTTCTGAAAAAAAATAACGTTCCATTCATTGTTCATTTCTATCTTGGTAAATACAGCTTCAAACTCGGCACTTTTATGACATACCTTGTATTCTGAAAAAGAATTAACATTCACTATTCATTTCTATCTTGGTAAATACAGCTTCAATACTTTGATACTTTTATGACACACCTTTTACTGCCTACTGGTCTTCGTAGAAAGGGACGCATATCGCTTCTTTACTGATGTCATTAAGTGTATTTAATAAACACCGTGAAACTGTACAAGGAAAAACAAATAACATTTAATAAACGGATAACAGTGAATACTTTTTCAAAGAAAATAGAAAATCCTCAAAGAAATGTGAAAGCGCTTACCGTTGTTGCCTATCCCCGACCAGTGACACAAAACTCCTTCCCCCTGCCCTCCTCCGGTTAGGGTTCATAGCCCTCAGAAACTAGTGGTCGGCACAAAATGGTATCAATCAACCCACTAAACCACTCTAAATTGGATACAGTGACTGTAATTAATTTTTATAAACAAAAACAACTATACAAAAATAAGACACAATTAACTGGTCGGTTTAGCGGCAGTTACACCCCTGGTAGATCCTGGGAGATCCTCAACAACCAATTAATTTTTAATTGAATATTTTCATGGTTATTTCATTGTTAGTTTTATCCAATCTTATTATTGTTCCTTCTTATCACAATTCAATTTGCTTGCTTGCTTGGATTTTCACGGCACGTCAACCCTTGTTGGGTTATTTACATGTTTTGTTTTATTCATTCTTAATAGGTACTCAATTTTTTAAACTCAATTTTTCAAACACATTCTTAAGCTCACTTTCTTTTATTTAACCCATAGATGGGACCTTATGTCTTCGGCATAAAATAACCCATGGGTTGTCATGCCGTAAAATACAACCCACACAACCTAACCTTAGAGAAGGAAACGATAATCTCTTAAAAACGTTTGCAAAACCGTGATTCGTATTTAGACAATCGAGAGATCGATACTCACTGGACCGTAATAATAATAATTTAGATAATTAAATGAAGCATTTCGAAGTGTAAAGACAAGTGCACGGTAATTAAGATTCAACAACCAATTAATTTTTAATTAAATATTTTCGCGGTTATTTCATTGCTAGTTTTCATCAATCTTATTATTGTTGCTTATCTATATATCAATACTCGTGTTCCTCAAAAGTACGAGCGTTATCATCTTGCAACTCCCTCTGGTTAAAAATGAGACTGTCCAAGATGAAATGCAAAAATGTAAATCCTGATTATCTGGTGATGCTTATACGCCGAATTCTTATTTCGGTGCCGTTATAGTATGTGGCCTACCATTTTGATTATGATATAATATATGGCCTACCCGGTTTGAATGTGTCCTACCTCAGTAAGAGTATATTTATAGATATAAGTAGTAGGAAATTTATTGAAACTAATTATTTTTCATATATATTCAATTTCAAGAAATGCAATTCAGTTGTAAGCTAGTAATTAAGAATAATTTTTAAAAAAGAATTTATTCATAATTTACATGAATTCTAAAATATTCTAAAATTCTGAAATAGGGTTAGAGGTTCGGGTTAGCGTTAGGGTTAGCGTTAGCAGTTATTATTACCTTATAATATGCTTCTTTTATGGTATGCCACATACTATAAGAGAGACCAGATATCGTAGATCACATTCAAAAGGTAGATCACATACTATAATTGTACTCTTATTTCTTGTGGGTGTCATCACCTCAGCTAAATAATGGACCATTCTGTTTTTATTATAAGGAAAGAAATAGAAGAAAAAGGACATGCTACGTATAAAAATATAATGAGAAAGAAATAAAGAGAGTAGAGAAAAAATAGAGAGAGTGAGGGGCGCGTGGAAGCGATAGCGCTAATCTGTTTCAATCGAATATAATGAAAAGATGAAAAGAAGGAAAGAAAAGAAGTGTGAGAGAGATAAATCAAGATTATTACACTTTTTACATATTGAAGTATTTTGAAATAGCTCTTAAGTGAACATATCAAACATTGTAATAATTACATTATCATACTGTGGTATATCCACATGACACGCATGCAATGATAATTTCCCAAATGATGATCAGGCGTTTAAGTGTAATTAATGTTGCCGTCCTGTCGGTGGGGCTATAGAATACCCCGACTGTACCTCTGTAGAGGGGTAAGACCCCGCCTAAATGGGGACATCTGTTGGATGGAGTCCTGGTGTCTGAGCAATCCATAACATGCAACACTCTACTTTGGACCTTACTTAGGCTATGAAATGGACACGGTGACGAGAGTTCAAATCCTGGTCACGTCAAGCTCTAGCACCTATATGATGCATACTTTTCCCATGGTTAGACAACCAATCTAGGAGAAGGAAAACTCTGAATTCGAACCTGTTAAACTCCGCTTAAGAAATTGACCTTGTGTCACATACTACTCGTCGGGGAGGGGTTCGTAGATATATAAATATGAGTGACCCGATCCTATTGCCCTTAAGGCAAACCCCAACCCCTTTTTATCATATATGTGCAAGAAGGCAGTGGCTGAGGGTCTTAATGTTCTGGATATGACGTTAAACAACAGCTAGTGGTGAAGTTCCAATCCTGGAGCTCTGGGGGTGTAGAGTGTCCCTTAATCACCATTACTCCCAGGTTCACTTTGAACGGAGTGGTAGTACTTGTTACGGTTAGGTTACATAGATAAAAAATCAGTTTTAGAAATTTTTTAAAAATCGAATACCCGACAAGAATGAATCAAGCAAAATGTCTTCGGCATAAAATCACCCAACAAGGATTGTCATGCCGTAAAATCCAACTCTTAGAAACGTTTGTAAAACCGTGATTCGTATTAAGATCGATATTCAATGGACCGTAATCTTATTATAATGGAGATTGTGGGTTTTTCTGTCTGTAACCGAAACTACATTACTATTCAAGTCTCAATTCCCTTTGTTATTTACATCACATTCTCCATGATTTTATTTTTATTTAAACCTCAATTATTAATAAAATTGTTTTACATCATTAAGACTGTTGACCATATCTACATACTAATAACATGCAATTGTATTTATATATATAAGAAAATAGCGGTTTACATGTGAATGGGAAGGCTAATTTTGCATATTGATCTTAAAAAATTTGATTTTAATAAATATATGCTTAGTATTATTGATTTCTAATTGTTCGGTTTTATATTTAATGAATATGAGCAAAAATCTCGGGGATAAATCTTAAAAGAAATCCATTAACAAGAAGAAATACCTGTAATATTATTCTTTACTTCCTATTTTAACTAAATAGTTAAATTAGGAAAATGTACCAATGAAAGACGGGAGTAAGGGAAAATGATGGAAGGGTTAGTTTCAAAGTTGTTCTATTTTTCAATCATACCCCCCCGTTTCAAATATTTTTATCTGAATTCTTATTCAGTTTCATTAGCCTTTATAATTTAATATGATATATTATTATATTAAAACTTAAATACTTGCACCCGAAGGGTGCATATATTTGCTAGTAATAATAATTTCACAAATAGATCGATAATTAAATGAAGCGTTTCGAAGTGTAGATAATCCACGGTAAGTAAGATTCAACAAGAATTTTGTAAAAATTGAATATACGACAAAAATGAATAAAACAAAAAGGTATTCGGCATAAAATAACTCTGAGTTATATCTACTAGCAAAATAAAAAAACGCTCTCCGGGCGATGTAAAAATAGATTTTTGAAACATATTGCCTGAGGGGTGGGAGTAAAAAATTCAATGTCAGCGAGTTTGTACCCTAAGTAAGTAAAATCATCAAATTCATTAAAGGATTAAAAAAAAATTTAAATTGAAATGTAAACTTTAAATATGTATTAAAATAAAACACTGCTGTATGGCTGCACCACCTGGACCCTAACTAAGCGACTAGAGAATAAACTAGATGGGAGCTGCACAAGAATGCTGCGGGTGATCCTGAACAAGACGTGGAAACAACACCCTACGAGAAAACAGCTATCAACCAAACCATCCGAGTAAGACGGACAAGACACGCGGGACACTGCTGGAGAAGCATGGACGAACTCATAAGCGACGTCCTACTGTGGAAGCCAGCACATGGGCACGCCAGTTTGGGCCGACCAGCAAAGATGTACATTGATCAGCTCTGTGCGGATGCAGGATGCTGCATAGAGGACCTCCCGAGAATGATGAACGATGGGGACGGATGGAGAGAGATTGTCATGGATATCCGCGCTGACAGCGCGACATGATGATGATGATATATAGATATATAATACCAATCATGTTTTTAAAAAACAATGAGGACTGTTGCATGTTCAAATTTGGGGTGTATTTATTCTGTTTTGACGATTTGGGGTAATGTGACGTAAGCAGTGACGTAGTTTTTGTTACAGACAAAAACCGGAAGAGAATCTCCATTATTAATAGATGTGTGTGTGTGTGTGTGTGCGGAAGCGGACTTTTGCGTGGGCGTGCGCGCACACACACACACACACACATACTATATTTTTGCATTTCATCTTGGACGATTTGAACTGTCTCAATTTTAACCAGAGAGTGTTGCAAGGTGATAACGGTTGGTAGATTAAGGAACGAGAGCATTGATATATAGATAAAAAGAATAAACATTAAAACATGTTACAATACAGTCAGATTATACTGGAAGTACCGGTTCCCTCTAGATCACCGAAGTTAAGCAGCGATGAGCCTGTTCAATACTTAATTGGGTGACCACTTAAGCAACAGCAGGTACTGTAAGCAACCCGAGTCCTTTGTCTTTCAAAATTACATAATTTGGCATTAAATAACCCGAAAAGGGTTGATATGCAGTAAAATAAAACAACTATATTACAAAAGAAAAAAGTCAATTAAGGGAGGCGCGTGGAGTACTGATGAGAGTCGTATGAAATGGACTCATCGATCCGAGTTCAAATCCTGGACGAAGCCACAGTTCACATAGTGCTAATACCATTTGGAAAGATATGAATCCAACAATTCTCCCTCCAGATATGTGTAAATAGTAGGGCAGATCGGGCTCTTTAACCTTGGTTAGGCAACCAATCTACAAGAAGGAAAACTCTGAATTCAAACCTCTTAAATCTCCACTTGGAGTGGTCACTACTAGAATAGACTCAGGCATACTTAGTGATCTGACAGTACTCCTTAAGAGTTTGGAATCCCCTTTTGGGGGGTCTAAATGCTACTTATGTCAACCCCTCCGCTTCGAGTCCCAACTGTCTTTTAAAATCTAAACTAAATCGCAAACCCTACCTCTCTGATATCACACGTGATATTCATCTTTAGTACTATTTTAACATTAGTTACCACACAATAATCTGTTACCTGTAAATTATACCCTTTAGATGTCCGACACATCCGCTATCCAGAATACCAAATGTGGTGGGACGACCACGTCACACAATTTCCCTGTCTAGTGGTATCAATATTACCTTCCCCATACTAAAATTTAGTCAAGCAGTTGTTTTTTTTGTTTTCGTTTTATATTATATAAATTAAGTTCCGCGTTACCCCCCCCCCCCGTAACTCCGAGTTTCGTGTTTTCCCGCTCATCACACGGGCAGATGTTATAAGGTTGAGGTCAAATTACAGGTTACGCAGTGCAAACTTTTCAATAGGTACTCGACTAAAAATGGTAGGAGCCAATTTACTTATATATATATATATATATATATATATATATATATATATATATGTGTGTGTGTGTGTGTGTGTGTGTGTGTGTGTGTATTATTAGTAAATGGTTTTAATATATATATATAAGCAGATATATTTCTTATACTCCTTTACTAGGTTAACTCGGAGCGTCAGGTGTACATGAAACACCTGACATAGGTGTTTCGTGTACACCTGACGCTCCGAGTTAACCAGTAAAAGAGTAGAACGTTGGTAAATCTTAATTAATATTCACGCTTCGATTCACACATTCTCCTGATTTGATTTTCATTAATCTAATCTGCCACGCCGATTATTCCTAAAAGCAATATATATATATATTACTAGCAAATATATGCACCCTCGGGTGCAAGTATTTAAGTTTTAATGTAATAAAATATGTATTACATTAGAAAGGCTAATGAAACTAAATAAGAATGCAGATAAAAAGATTTGAAACAGAGGGAGTATAATAAAAGATTTGAAACAGAGGAGTATAATAAAAATGGAACAACTGAAACTTACTCTCGTCTTTCCATCACTCTCGTCTTTCATTGTTATTTTTTCTAATTTAAGTATTTAGTTATAAGAGGAAGTAAAGAATAAAATGACAGTTATTTTATCTTGTTAATGGATTTCATTTAAGATTCATTGAAGAGATTTTTGCTTATATTCATTAAAATAAAACCAAACAGTTAGAAATCAATAATACTAAGCACATATCTATTAAATTCGATTTTTTAATATTAATATGCAAATTAGCCTTCTCATTCACACTGTAAACCGCTATTTTGTTGTATATATAAATATAATTGCATGTTGTCAGTATGTAGACATAGTTAACAGTATTAATAATGTAAGACAATTTTATTAATAATTGAGGTTTAGATAAAAATAAAATCCTGTAGAATGTGACGTAAATAACTAAGAGAATTGTGACTTGAGTAGGAATATAGTTTCGGTTACAGACAGAAAAACACACAATCTCCATTATAATAAGATATATATATATATATATATATATATATATATATATATATATATGTGTGTGTGTGTGTTTGTGTGTGTGTGGACTCTCTCGTCGATTTTCGACGCATGAGGGTTCACACACACAATGAACACCCACACAGTGATTTGTTTATAGTGGTGAAGGCTTGTGTTGGACCATCCACACTTTTTGGCACAGTCGATAGGAAAGAATTAGTGCATCAAGGGTTGCCACAAACCCAATCAACGACCGACCTTAGGAATTTTGAATTCAGAGTTATCCCTCTCCTAGACTCGTTACCTACCCAAGGCTGAAGGGCCCAGTCTGCCCTACTATTTAACCCATAGCTGGAGGGAATTTTGAATTCAGAGTTATCCCTCTCCTAGACTGGTTACCTACCCACGGCTGAAGGGCCCAGTCTGCCCTACTATTTAACCCATAGCTGGAGGGAATTTTGAATTCAGAGTTATCCCTCTCCTAGACTGGTTACCTACCCACGGTTGAAGGGCCCAGTCTGCCCTACTATTTAACCCATAGCTGGAGGGAATTTTGAATTCAGAGTTATCCCTCCCCTAGACTAGTTACCTACCCACGTTTGAAGGGCCCAGTCTGCCCTACTATTTAACCCATAGCTGGAGGGAATTTTGAATTCAGAGTTATCCTCTCCTAGACTGGTTACCTACCCACGGTTGAAGGCCCAGTCTGCCCTACTATTTAACCATAGCTGGAGGGAGAATATATGGATTCATACTTTTCCCAAGGTATTAGCGCTATGTGAAAATGCCAACAGCTTCGTCTAGGAATTGAACTCGAATCGACGAGTCCATTTTCCACGACTATAACCACTAGCCCAAGCGCCCCCAAAAAGTGTGGATGGTCCAACACAAGCCTTCACCACTATAAACAAATCACCGTGTGGGTGTTCATTGTGTGTATGAACCCTCATACGTCGAAAATCGACGAGAGAGTCCATAATATATATATATATACGGGACAACATACGTAGTTCTAATTTCTTATTATTTATCTATATAAAGTCTTATGAGGCAGCTATCTGCCCCAGTCAAAAAAAAAAACTTTTCCTATCTATAGATCATTACGCTAGTACCTACCTACTTGTGTCATGCCCTGTCATCACCTCAGATAAATAATGGATTGGTTTGGTTTGGTTTGATTTGTTGGATTTTATGGCATGTCGACCCCTGTTGGGTTATTTTATACCCAAGACGTTTTGTTCTATTTTTGCTTGATGGGTATTCAAATTTATACTCAATTTTTAACATATTTTTTAAAACTCACTTATTTCTATTTAACCAAAAGATGGGACCCTAAAAGAATACTACCAGTGCGTGTCAGTGGACCTGCAAGCAATGGTAGGGATTGACGTGACCAGCCGATTGATCGGAGGGGGCCTCTCCGACCGCCCGTCTAGCCCAAGATAGAGCCAAAGTAGAGTATTGCAAGTCATGAACTGCTCGTCCACGGGTCGCCACCCACGGCTAACAGGTGGCTCCCATTGGGGGAGTCTTACTCCTCTGCAGAGGTGCAGTCGGTGCATTCTAACGACCCAGCCGACAGGGCGGAATAAACTTGGGAATATAAAACATAAAATGTGTTCGCCAACTTCTTCCCATCATCTGAATGTCAAATGACGATCTATGGTTTTCGAGTTATGCCCGGAATCAAGTTAAAACCTCTTGATACACCCGATTATATTAAGTCTAGTGACATATTAGACATGCGCATGGTATGTTAGCAGCATGACGAGATATAATTTGTTTGTTTTGTTTTACGGCATATCAATCAATGTGGGTCATTTAATGCCAGCAATGTTGGAAGTTTTGAAAGATTCGTAGTGATAGTTTCGAAGAAATTTCTTAAACTCATTTTTTTTTTGGTAAACAAATGTTCTATTTAACCCATTGATGGGACCCTAACAGGTACTACCACTCCGAGTCAGAGTGGACCTGGGAGTAATAGTGATGAAGGGGTACTCCACATTCCCCAGAGCTCCAGAACTGGAACTTCACCATCAGATAGAATTTAACATCATACCCAGGACATTATGACCCTCAGAGTGGATCTGGGAGTAATGGTGATGAAGGGGTACTCCACATTCCCCAGAGCTCCTGAATTGGAACTTCACCATCAGATAGAGTTTAACATCATACCCAGGACATTATGACCCTCAGAGTGGATCTGGAGTAATGGTGATGAAGGGGTACTCCACATTCCCAGAGCTCCAGAACTGGAACTTCACCATCAGATAGAATTTAACATCATACCCAGGACATTATGACCCTCAGTGTGGATGGGAGTAAGAGCTCCAGAACTGGAACTTCACCATCAGATATATTTTATGCTGAATATGTTTTATTTTATTCATTCTTGATAGTACTTAATTTTTTTAAACAGTTTTTTAAAAAAATGTCTTCTATTTTACCCATAGATGGGACCCTAACAGGTACTACCACTCCGGGTCAGAGTGGACCTGGTGAAATAATAAAGGGGTACTTCCCCAGACCTCCAGCACTGGAATCTTACCATTTTAACGTCATGCCCCCTCAGCCACCGCCTTCTAGCACATATATGGGTTGGGGTAGCCATAAGGGGACAATAGGGTTGGGAGAATCATATAGGTGCTAGGGTTTGACGTTACCAGCCGATTGATCGGAGGGAGCCTCTCCGACCGCTCGTCTAGCTTAAGTAAGGGCCTAAGTGGAATGTTGCACGTTATAATCTGCTCAGCCACCAGGATTCCGTCCTTAAGCATCACGAGTCACCACCCACGGCCAACAGGTGGCTCCATTGTGGGGTTGGGGTCTTACCCCTCTGCAGAGGTGCAGTCGGTGTATTCTAAAGCCCCGGCCTACAGGGCTGGATATAATTTGTCATGCCGTATATACTCTCGCATCATATGACTTTCTGAGATGTAAATTTCTGCCTAATATTAGATTTAACCCCCACCCGCACAAGCAGGATGCGATACAAGGTCAATTTCTTAAGTGGAGTTTAACAGGTTTGAATTCAGAGTCTTCCTTCTTCTAGACTGGTTACTTTGCTATGGTTAAAGAACCCAGTCTGCCCTGCTATTTACCCATAACTAGAGGGAGAATTGGATTCATAACTTTTCTAAGGGCATTAGCACCATGTGAAATGCTAACAGCTTCGTCCAGGAATTGAATGAGTCCATTTCCAGGGACTCTAACCATTACCCCTAGTGCCATCCAATTTTAGCCTAATATTAGGGAGTCTTACATAACGTGAAATACAGTTTGTGTATGTAAATTGTTGGCTATGGCATGGCCTAGGCCAACTGGTTAACCGACACTGATTGCGTAACGGTTCTCGTCGTATGAAATGGACTCGGTGACAAGAGTTCAAATCCTGGATGAGGTTGTTTGCACTTTGCGTCGTGCTAATTCCATTGGGAAAATAGCCCTGTCGGCTGGGGAATTAGAATACACCTCTGCAGAGGGATAAAATCCCCCATGAGGCTACATATTGGTTGTAGGTGGCGACCTATAACGCTTAAGAATGGAACCCTGGTGACTGAGCAGTCCATGACGTGAAACACTCCGCTTCAGCCCTTATTTAGGCTAGACGGGCGGTCGGGGGGCGGGGGCTCCATTCAATCGGCTGATCACATCAAGCCCTAGCACCTATAACATTGTCCCAACCATATTGCCCTTATGACAAGCCCCAACCCTTTTTATCATATATGTGCTAGTTAGAGGTGGCTGAGGGTCTTAATGTCCTGGGTATGACGTTAAACTGCATCTGATGATGAAGTTCCAATTCTGGAACTGGAGAATATGGAATATCCCTTCGTTTTATCTCAAAGTCCCAGATAATTTTATGTATTTCATTCTCAAGAACAGATTCTGGTTTATGCATATATCATTTTGTTGTCATACCTAGGACTACCCTTTTTAAGGATTCTTATCCCTGTACAGTCAGTGTATTCTAAGCACTGATGACAGGGCGTTTATTGAAAGATGTTTTTTAATACTTAATGCTTCGGATATTTCGACTCTTTGTTTTGTTTTGTTTTTTGTTTTTTTTTTTTTGGGGGGGGGGGTTGTTTGTTGTTTGTTATTATTTTTTTTTTTTTTTTTTGTTTTTTTTTTTTTGTTTTTGTTTTTTTACAAATGTAGAATAGCGCGCAAGAGATTATATCATTAGAATTGCATTTTACTTATAAAGAGCATTAGATTACGGAAACTACCGAAGCACTAAGACTAACCCTAAGACTAACCCTAAAACTAACCCTAAAACTAACCATCACCCTAACCCTAACCCTAGCGTCTCAAAGGTTCAGGTATTTCCAAATATATATATATACAGAGTGTTTGGGAGAAATCTAACATAAAAAAAGAAAAGTGCTTGGTAACTACAAAATTTAATGGATTGTAAAGAAATTCAACAGATACGGAAATTACACTACGGTCAACAAGTTTCACTCAAAATAACCGCCATTAGTGTCGATTACAGCCTCAATCCTACTCCGGAACCTGGAGCAAGCTGATGTTACAGTTTCCCTGGGAAGAGTCTCAAAAACTACCTTAATTCTGTCTATTAGCTGGGCTTTTATAGTACTGGCACGGCGATTGGTGTCTTTCTCAAATACATAATAATCCATGGGGTTAGGATCTGGGGAGTTCGGAGGCCAAACATTGGGACTGGTGTAAAAATTCACCGACAACCATTTTTGACTTTTACCAGAGGTGTGGCAGGGGGCCGAATCCTGCTGCCATACATATGGCCTACCATTAGCTACCCTTGTTATCCAGGGCTTGACTCCAGTGTTTAGCAACTCCACGTAGGCATTTGAATTCAACCTGATATACTTTCTGCAGATTTTTGTAGTCTCCATTGCAATTCTCCAGTTTATGCTTGATTGTTCAAGGAGCATTGGGAAGCAACCATAATCTCCTTATTTTGATGACCGGAACAGATCATCATGATACGTTATTCTCTTCCATGATTCAGGTGGGTTCCAGTCATCCATTCAATTTGTCACCACGTATATAAGTGAAGGGTCCAAAATAATGTGTAGTGTGCGTCAATACCTCCAGCCTTTGGAGAAAAATAACCAAATATAGATAAGTCAAATTCCTCCCCAACTCTATATATATATATATATATATATTCCTTCCCACTGGATCAAATGGATCAGATGGTGATTGTGCACCACCAAGTCACCAGAAGACGACTTATATTATACGATATACGCATAGTAATTGCCTTCAAGCATAGGCCTAAATTTGCTTGTACAATCTGCAACAATATTTGCCAGTCGTCTTCTGGTTCAGATTCATACAAAGCCATATCTCATATGAATGATAAAGAGATATGGCTGTACGACAGTTAAGTCTCTCTCTCTCTCTCTCTCTCTCTCTCTCTCTCTCTCTCTCTCTCTCTCTCTCTCTCTCTCTCTCTGTTCAAAAAGTTGAGATCCAACAAGCAGAAGCAAGATTGACGGCAACAAATCAAACTGCAGACCAACAGAATGCAGGGAATGGTCGTCGCGGATGTCTTTTTTTATATCAGAGATTTCATTCTCCTATATGGGTCGCCTTCACTATGGGTTACCGGGCCCCTTCTGTCCCCTTATGTCATTTACCCATGACTGGGACTTAGGTTGCTGGACACAATAGTGTATTTCACACGCAGCTGAATTATGCGTGACACAGTTGATAGGATCTAAGGTTCTTTGTCAGGGTTACCGTACCCTTAGACTTTGGTGCAAAACCTTAGTCCCAAAAATCAGCGTCTTTCCACTCTGAATTGTTTATTAAATATATATATATATATTATATATATATATATATATATATATATATATAATATGTATATATATATATATATATGTGTGTGTGTGTGTGTGTGTGTGTGTGTGTTGTGGTTGTCAACTCGTGTTCAATTAAGACCATTTCCTGTTTGTTTTTTATCATAGTTGGGGTGCCAGTAGAATTTGACACTCTATCCTTGAGTTTTCTCAGATGACTCACGCAGCCAGTCCTGGGAGACATACATAAACTAAATGTTGGAACTTCTCCACTTTGAATGTTGCTGGGCTGAAAATTACCTTTTCTAATAACCCGTTTCAATTTTTGGTGTTTAATTCGGTTGGATTCAAATTCTTTCACAGACTTTATATATATAAACAAAGTAGGCACTGGCAAAAAATCGGATACTACGAGTTTTTAAAAGCGAATTAAAAATAACTAAATCTATTATTTAAGGTCAAACTTTTGTCTAAAACGATAAGTAGTAACATAATGACCATCATTAAAAAAAGAAAAATTATTACATATGCAGTTTATTTTTAATACATTTAAAGGGATTTGTTTTGGTCAATTTCGACGCGATCCGCCATTCTGTCTCTTTTTCAAGGGTTTTAAGCGCTTGTTTACAATTTGAATGTAACATTCGCGATTGCAAAAAAATTACTAAAAATCAGGGAATTATCGGATTTTAAATGAAATGTTCAGTATTGATTTATCAATTAATGAATTTTATAATGCATCAGTTATTTTATTTCAAAACTTTTAATTTAGTATTTTTGTGCTATAAAAATTAATATATAAAATTCATTAAAATAAAAATATTAAATTTTTAAGTTTTAGATTCTAGAAATAAATATCTATTTAATGCAAACCTTATTTCATTGCATCAAATTTTAAGAAAAACTCTATTGAAAATGTAGCCCACCCCCTTTTTTAAGCAGAAAAAATATCGATGTATAATTTTTTCTTTTATAAGATAATAGCCAATTAAATAATTATCGAAATGAGTAAAAAAGAAATCTCCAAAAAAATTATTACTTATTATTTTTTAACATTTTATTTTCCGATTTTCGGTACTTATTTTCTTATAAAATATTCCACTTAATTTTTTTTTTTTTCTATTTACAACTTTGGTCTTTTATCTTTTTATTTCTACTGTAATTAGTATCAATCAAGGACGAACTCGCCAATATTTTACACTCCCAGAGTAAAAATTAAGTGACCTGAAAAAAATGAAAAGTTTTGAAATAAAATAAATAATGTATAATAAAGATCATTCATTGATAAATAAACACTGAAAATCTCATTAAAATCCGATTATTCCCTGATTTTTGGTAAATTATTTTCTGTAGGGGGGTTAAAGTCATTTTGTCAAAAACGCATTTTAGGCTCATTTTGCCAGTACCTAAAACAAAGCGTTTATTGTAAGTTGTTTTTTTTTAAATCTTATAAATGCCTCGAATATTTCGAATGTTTTTTGTTTGTTTGTTTTTTTTGTGTGTTTTTTGTTTTTTTTTTATAATATCCCGTGTTTCGTAAAGAATTTGGTGTATTTGGGGTTTTCAAGTGATATCTATTTGTTGAGATGATTTATAACGTGAGCGCTCTAACCTGAGAGCTGGTAGGTAAGATGTCTAGATAAGATAAAAGCAACCGTTTGTCCATTCTCCCGAGGGCATTGCGTTTCGCTAAGAGATATTACTCTAAATTTTTATTGAATCGAGTTGTTGTTAATTAGCAGATTAGAGGATTTAAATTTTTTTGTGTAAATAAACCGTTTCACACATTTTTCAAGGTTGAAAATGGGGGATATGTTTGATGACGTGTGATGACGTGTGATGACGTGTAATACGTTTTAAATGCATCGCTTCTATATCTGTCACCA
>CM042151.1:104250605-104285027 GCA_023376005.1 Doryteuthis pealeii
AAGAGAAGATTCCTGCTAACCTAACCATTACCTGCAATTCTTACCTACTAAACTAAACTAACATAAACCTAACCCTAACCCTGTTAACCCTAACCCTATCAGTCTGAAGAATCACATTTCAGAGTTTAAGCCAGCTTAAAAATGACATTGTGTCACATCCTATCCCGCGCAGAGGGTTGGGTAAATGCATATAAACGCTATTGAATACAGGGGGAGTTCCCGTGGTGCATTGGCTAACGTATGGACTGCGACATCATAGTAAGCGAGTTCAAACTCCAGTCGCTCTATTACGTTCACTTTCGGACTAATACCCTTGGGAAAGGTATTAACCTCTTCACCGCCCTCCCCCTCGGGTATGGGTTAAATAGTACAACTACTGTTCTCTACTAGATGGCTTTGGCATTAAATAACCCACGAAGGTTGATATGCATTAAATCAAATAACCAAGGACTATCGAATTGCCCTTGCCAAAGTATTTATACGAGTCTGTGTTTTGTCAACTTTTTGTGACAATTTGTTATGGATTTATTTTTTTGGGGGATTAGACGCTATAATCCACTGTCGCAACATTGATAACTATTGAATTTTAGATATTAATAAATAATAACAAATGATTATAATAATTTATTATGATAGAGATTATGCAACGAAACTATGTCACCATTGACGTCACGATGTCCTTAGTATTTAAGTTATATAATCAACGATTATGAAATAGTGATGATTTAATCTTAATCTTATTTCTTAACGATGTCTCTATTAAGGTCTGAGTTAGATTTGCCGCAAAACTTCCCATATTATTATGCATTTAATCCTGAATATAGCATATGGTGAGAATAATTTTGCATAATTATTTTAACAAACCAGGTTTAATAAATGATTACTTGGTGTTATTGATCTCTAATATCATTGTTTTATTCTCCTACATATCAAAATTAATCCTATGAATGATTTTTATTGGCACCAATTAAAATATAATTAAATAATCTTTTTATATGTATTCTTATTTAATTTCGTTAGTCTTTCTAATTTGATATATTTCACATACATTAAAACTTGAATACTTATGCTCGCCGAGGGCGCATATTCTTGGTAGTATTATTAATTTATATATTAATACTCTTGTACCTTAATCTTCCGACCGTTATCATCTTGCAACATCCTCTGGTTAAAAATGTAACTGTCCAAATCATCCAAGATGAAATGCAAAAATGTAAATCCTGATTATCTGGTGTTGTTTATACGTCGAATTCTTATTTCTTATTGGTGTCGTAGCCCCAGCTAAATAATGGACCATTCTGTTTTTATTATAAAGAAGAAAGGGAAGAAAAGTGTACGCTATACATAAAATATATAATAGAAAGAAGAAAGAAAGAAAGTTGGTGAAAGCTAGAGAGGAGGGGTGAGCGCGTGGAAATCGATAGCGATAATCTGTTTCGATCGAGCATAATGAAACGATGAAAAAGAAAGAAAAAAAAGAGTTAAATCAGATTATTATACTTTTTACATACTAAGCTAATTGCAATAGCTCTTAAGTAAACATACCAAACTTTGTAATAATAAATCATCTCACTGTGGTATATCCACAAGTTCTGCTAATAATAATAATACTAAATGCATGAAACTATTGTCCATCTTCATTGTTATTTGTACAACGTTTCGGCCGATATGCCTCCGGCCTTCTTCGGGTTTCTTGTTGGACTTGGGAACCTTCTTTTCGAACTCGGGAACTTTCTTGTCGTAATCGGGAACCTTCTTGGACACATGGCCTAGTGGATAAAGTAGTTAGGTTAAGACAGTTCTAAGTGACAGTTATCTCTGGATTCCGGTTTCAATCCTGAGTAGAGGCAGTAACATAGAAAAATAATTAACACAACTCCTACCCCAGCTATGGTTAGCAGAATGAGAACAGGATACCCCCGTGGACTAAATAAAGGGTTAAGTTCGAAGTTCTGTGAGGGCTCCCGATTACGACAAGAAGGTTCCCGAGTTCGAAAAGAAGGTTCCCGAGTCCGAGAAGGTTCCCAAGTCAGACAAGAAATACCTGAAGAAGGCCGGAGGGCATATCGGCCGAAACGTTGTACAAATAACAATGAAGATGGGGACAATAGTCCAAATAATGCAGATAATACTAAAAGAAACGTGTTTTAAAAAAAATTTAAGAGTTTTTTTTTAATTGAGTACCCATCAAGAATGAGTAAAAGAAAAACATCTTCGGCATAAAATAATCCAACACGGGTTGACCTGCCGTAAAACCCAACCAACCAACCAACTCCCCCAAATGCTTAAGCGCACATATCAGATTACCAGGCTGCGCTACTCATGCGTTGAGTTGGCCGAGACCGGTATCGAACCAGGAACCTTTCAATTACCAAGGCGGATACTTTCTCGACTGAGCTAAATAGCCCCCGGCAAAATAAAGAATTTAAATAATTTTCGATATGAACTTTAAACGAAAAGATGAGAATTACACAAGAAAAACAAAACTTTTTGGGATATCTAAATCAAACCATTTCGCATTGGCCTTCTGTTTAAACTAGAAAGTGACACTAATGCAGAATAGCGCGCAAGAGATAATATCATTAGATTACCAATAAAAAGCATTGGTACTAATGCAGAATAGCGCGCAAGAGAGAATATCATTAGATAACGTATAAAAAGCATTGGTACTAATGCAGAATAGCGCGCAAGAGATAATATCATTAGATTACGTATAAAAAGCATTGGTACTAATGCAGTATAGTGCGCAAGAGAGAATATCATTAATAAAAGCATTGGTGCAAGAGATATCATTAGATTACGTATAAAAAGCATTGGTCAATGCAGAATAGCGCGCAAGAGATAATCATTAGATTACGTATAAAAAGCATTGGTACTAATGCAGAATAGCGTGCAAGAGAGAATATCATTAGATTACCAATAAAAAGCATTGGTACTAATGCAGAATAGCGTGCAAGAGATAATATCATTAGATTACGTATAAAAAGCATTGGTACTAATGCAGAATAGCGCGCAAGAGATAATATTATTAGATTACGTATAAAAAGCATTGGTACTAATGCAGAATAGCGCGCAAGAGATAATATCATTGGATTACGTATAAAAAGTATTATATTTCATAATAATGCAGATAACGCAGGTAATACTAATCTTCAAGCCTCATCTCAAACATTCAGAGAAATAGACTCAATTTTTTTAAAACTCATTTTTTATTTATTCAACTCATAGATGGCACCGGTACTACTGTGTGCAAACGAATGAATATTACTGAATAAGTATACTTACTTTAGACCATATAATTGTACATAAATTATAAGTATTAGATAGGAATAATTAAAACCATATACCGACCTGAAAATTAATTTATATCAAATTTTGGTTCTAAATAACCCATAAGGGTTTGATATGCCGTTAAACAAATAAATCAAACCAAACTCTCTCCTGTGGAAAGTACCTGTTCAATGGACTAACTAATTGCATATTTAATGCCAGCACTCGGTGATCAAGCCAAAGTAAAATCCAAGATCTTGAATGATGATTCTCAAAATAGGTAGACCTTCAAGTCTGACGCAACACAATCTTCCTATTCTGATTCTTCTTGTCAGACTTAGTAAGATTTTGCATTGTAAGGTAGTTGTATATTTCGCAACAGTGACAGAGGTTGTTGTTCGATCCCAGGTTAAAACATATCTTGAATGCTGATTTAAAAGGCAGATACATTTTCACCGCTTGAAATATTGCCGCTACATGATCTTCCTCTTCCCATTAACCAGGGGGTTCAATCAAGCTTAGTGAATTACAGCATTTGGAAAAAAATTGACAGTATTAATATGAAGATGTATCAAACAAATGTCCCCTGATAAACTGAAAGGCGGTGGGGGCTGTTAGACAAAGATGGTCAGAAAAAGGGCCGGTTACTTACCAGTAAATGTCGTTGGGTAGAGCAATGGACGGGCGCACAGGGAAAAAATTTAGAAGCCATTGTCAATAATTTTGGCGGTAAAAGAAACACGGGCGATTGTCAATAGGAAAGTGGTTGCGTTTGATTCAATCCAAAAAGAAATGTTCGGGTCACGTGTTTAGTTAGAGTCGAATAGAGACCCGCCCTGGTTTCGAGTCACGTGGGTCGGGTTTTTACTTCCGCGAATGAAAAGCGGCCGACTTTATCTGGAGCAAAGCGGGATTTGCACACACGGATTATCTGCGCTTTTCACACACAAATAATAATAACAATAATAACAGAGAAGATAAATAAAAAAGATAAATAGATAAATAAATAGCACGTCTTTACATTGACTTTTCCTCTCTTCCTTTTTTTCCGAAATAATAATAATAATAATAATAATAATAATAATAATAATAATAATACGTTGGCCTTCACAGTAGTCACAGCACGTAAATCCACGACACGAGAAATCTATGGACTTGCGAGACTGCGATGAATAATAATAATAATAATAATAATAATAATAATAATAATAATAATAATAATTGTGCAAGAAATAATAATAATAATAATTATGCAAGAAATTAAATTTTAAATAATAATAATTATGCAAGAAATTAAATTTTGACCACACAACAAAATGGTATATGCATAAACCAGAATCTGTTCTTGAGAACGAAACGCACAAAATTATCTGGGACTTTGAAATTAAAACGGATCACCTTATCCCAGCAAGAAGACCAGACCTAGTGTTGATAAACAAAAAAGAAAGAACTTGTCAACTGGTGGATTTTGCAGTGCCAGCGGATCACAGGGTGAAGCTAAAGGAAAATGAAAAAATTGACAAATATCTGGACCTTGCCAGAGAACTGAAAAAGTTATGGAATATGAAAGTGAAAGTTATACCAATTGTAGTTGGTGCACTTGGAACAGTCCCAAAAGGATTAGAAAAGGGTTTGGAAAGTTTGGATATCAGAGGAAGGATAGAGACCATTCAGAACACTGCACTGCTGCAATCTGCCAGAATACTCAGAAGAGTCCTGGAGACCTGAGGAGACTTGCTGTCACTCAGACTCCAGTGAAAGACCATCAGCTAACACTGATGTGAAAACTCAAAAATAATAATCAGAGGAAGGATTGAGACCATTCAGAACACTGCACTGCTGCAATCTGCCAGAATACTCAGAAGAGTCCTAGAGACCTGAGGAGACTTGCTGTCACTCAGACTCAAGTGAAAGACCATCAGCTAACACTGATGTGAAAACTCAAAAGGAGTGAATAATAATAATAATAATAATAATAATAATAATAATAATAATGCAGGAGCAAAACTAGTCTGTGATAGAATTGACGCACCCCTTCGAAACACTAACACAAACAAAGAACCAAACAGAAACACAAAAGCTGGATGGGAGTTCAGATTGGAAGAACAAATAAAAAAACTACGACAACAAACAATACGTTAAATAAAACACAAATACACATGTAGCTAAAAAGGTTAAAAGACAACAGCAAATTAAGTTGGAAGAAGTAAAACAAAAGATATCGGCTATAGAAGGAAGACTCAAAAGATATCGAGAGAGTAAACAGTACAAACAAAATAGGACCTTCCAAAACAATGAAAAAGATTTTATGAACAAATTGATGGAGCAAAAACAAACATTAGTGAACACCCAAATGCAACAGAAGCAGAAAAGTTCTGGAGTGATATATGGATGAGGAAAGAACATAATAAGCAGTCAAAGTGGATAAGTGATATTAAGAATGAACTGATGGAAATTGAGGAAGGACCTGTTGCCAGTGTTCATGTAATTACGCTTAAATCAGTACTCAAGAAAGTAGCAAATTGGAAAACACCAGGCCATGATGGCATACATGGATTCTGGTTCAAAAAATTTACGACTATCCACAAAAGAATGGCCCAGCAACTGAACAGATGCCTACAAGAAACGGAAATACCCGAATAGATGACAAAAGGAATAACTACACTAATCCAGAAAGACCCACAAAAAGGAAATGTCCCCAGCAATTATAGACCAATAACTTGTCTACCCATGATGTGGAAAATTCTAACTGCTGTTGTAAGAGAAGAAGTATACTTTTCACTCAATTGGCGGAAACTTCTCCCAGAAGAACAGAAAGGATGTCGCAAGGGAAAAAGAGGAACCCACGACTTACTCTATATAGACCAATACATTCTTAAAGAAGTCAAAAATAAACGGAAAAATATTGCAATGGCCTGGATCGATTACAGAAAAGCCTATGACATGGTCCACATACCTGGATTTTAGAATGCCTACAAATGTATAAAATTTCCAACAACATTATAACTTCATTAAAAAAGCCATGGAAAACTGGCGAGTTCAATTAAAAGCTGGAAAACAATCCCTGGCAGAAGTAAAAATCCAAAGAGGTATCTTCCAAGGAGACTCATTATCACCACTACTCTTTATTATTGCAATGATGCCGCTAAACCATATACTGAAAAAATGTACCGGGGATACAAATTTAGTAATTCACAAGAAAAGATCCACCACCTTATGTACATGGATGACATTAAAATTTTTGCAAAAAATGAAAAAGAATTGGAGAGCCTAGTACAAACTATTAGGATATATAGCCAGGATATAGGGATGGAATTTGGAATCGAAAAAATGTGCTATGCTTGTAATAAAAAGGGGTGAAAGAAAACTATTAAATGGAATACAACTACCAAATCAGGAAACTATAAAATCTCTTGATGAAAATGAAAGCTACAAATACTTAGGAATTTTGGAAGCGGACAATATCATGCAAGCAGAAATGAAAGGAAAAGTTAAAAAGAATATCTCAGGAGAACTAGAAAACTTCTAGAAACGAAACTTAACAGCAGAAATCTGATCAAAGGAATTAATACCTGGGCTGTCCCCATTATAAGATACTCAGGACCATTCTTAAAATGGACAAAAGAAGAACTCAGACAGATAGACCAAAGGACGAGAAAATTAATGACCATGCACAAGGCTCTCCACCCTAGAGATGATAGAGATAGATTGTATGTGTCAAGAAAGGAAGGGGGAAGAGGTCTTGCCAACATAGAGGAATGCGTAGAAACCACAATCCAACAACTTGAAGATTACACAAGGAAGAGCAAAGACAAATTACTTATGGCGACCAACAATAGTAGAAACGGCAGATGGACAAACAGAAGAACGACAAAGACTAGAAAACAAAAATGGGAAGAAAAACAATTATATGGACGCTTCAAACGACAAATAGATGAGGTTGCACATCAAAAGACTTGGACATGGTTAAGAAAGGGAAACCTCAAAAGAGAAACAGAATCACTTATAATTGCTGCACAAAATAATGCCATAAGGACAAACTACATCAAAGCGAAAATTGATAAGACCCAACAAAATAGTAAATGTAGACTTTGCGGTAATAGAGATGAGACTGTTAACCATATACTCTGCGAATGTAGCAAACTAGCACAACGAGAATACAAAACTAGACACGACTGGGTTGGGAAGGTGATCCACTGGGAATTATGCAAGAAATTAAATTTTGACCACACAACAAAATGGTATATGCATAAACCAGAATCTGTTCTTGAGAACGAAACGCACAAAATTATCTGGGACATGGAAATTAAAACGGATCACCTTATCCCAGCAAGAAGACCAGACCTAGTGTTGATTAACAAAAAAGAAAGAACTTGTCAACTGGTGGATTTTGCAGTGCCAGCGGATCACAGGGTGAAGTTAAAGGAAAATGACAAATATCTGGACCTTGCCAGAGAACTGAAAAAGTTATGGAATATGAAAGTGAAAGTTATACCAATTGTAGTTGGTGCACTTGGAACAGTCCCAAAAGCATTAGAAAAGGGTTTGGAAAGTTTGGATATCAGAGGAAGGATTGAAACCATTCAGAACACTGCACTGCTGCAATCTGCCAGAATACTCAGAAGAGTCCTGGAGACCTGAGGAGACTTGCTGTCACTCAGACTCCAGTGAAAGACCATCAGCTAACACTGATGTGAAAACTCAAATAATAATAATAATAATAATGAGAAACTGAATCATTAATAATTGCTGCACAAAATAATGCCATAAGGACAAACTATATCAAAGCGAAAATTGCAGTGCCAGCAGATCACAGGGTGAAGTTAAAGGAAAATGAAAAATAGACAAATATCTGGACCTTGCCAGAGAACTGAAAAAGTTATGGAATATGAAAGTGAAAGTGATACCAATTGTGGTTGATGCACTTGGAACAGTCCCAAAGGGATTGGAAAAGGGTTTGGAAAGTTTGGATATCAGAGGAAGGATTGAAACCATTCAGAACACTGCACTGCTGTAATCTGCCAGAATACTCAGAAGAGTCCTGGAGACCTGAGGAGACTTGCTGTCACTCAGACTCCAGTGAAAGACCATCAGCTAACACTGATGTGAAAACTCAAAAGGAGTAAATAATAATAATAATAATAATAATAATAATAATAATAATTTAGGACAAATTATATCAAAGCGAAAATTGATAAGACCCAACAAAATAGCAAATGTAGACTTTGCGGTAATAGAGATGAGACTGTAAACCATGTACTAAGCGAATGTAGCAAACTAGCACAACGGGAGTACAAAACTAGACACGACTGGGTTGGGAAGGTGATCCACTGGGAATTATGCAAAAAATTAAATTTTGACCATACAACACAATGTTATATGCATAAACCAAAATCTGTTCTCAAGAACAGATTCTGGTTTATGCATATACCATTTTGTTGTATGGTCAAAATTAAATCTTTTGCATAATTCCCAGTTGATCACCTTCCCAACCCAGTCGTGTCTAGTTTTGTATTCTCGTTGTGCTAGTTTGTTACATTCGCAGAGTATATGGTTTACAGTCTCATCTCTATTACCACAAAGACTACATTTATTATTTTGTTTGGTCATATCAATTTTCACTTTGACATAGTTTGTCCTTATGGCATTATTTTGTGCAGCAATTATAAGTGATTCCGTTTCTTTTTTTAGGTTTCCCTTTCTTAACCATGTCCAAGTCTTTTCATGTGCAACCTCTTCTATTTGTCGTTTGAAGCGTCCATATAATTGTTTTTCTTCCCAATTTTGTTTTTTAGTCTTTGTTGTTTTTCTGTTTGTCCATCTGTCGCTTCTACTATTGTTGGCCGCCATAAGTAGTTTGTCTTTGCTCTTTCTTGTGTAATCTTCAAGTTGTTGGATTGTGGTTTCTACGCATTCCTCTATGTTGGCAAGACCTCTTCCCCCTTCCTTTCTTTACACATATAATCTATCTCTATCATCTCTAGGGTGGAGATCCTTGTGCATGGTCATTAATTTTCTCGTCCTTTGGTCAATCTGAGTTCTTCTTTTGTCCATTTTAAGAATGGTCCTGAGTATCTTATAATGGGGACAGCCCAGGTATTGATTCCTTTGATCAGATTTCTGCTGTTAAGTTTGGTTTCTAGAAGTTTTCTAGTTCTCCTGAGATATTCTATTTTAACTTTTCCTTTCATTTCTGCTTGCATGATATTGTCCGCTTTTAAAATTCGTAAGTATTTGTAACTTTCAGTTTCATCAAGTGATTTTATAGTTTCCTGATTTGGCAGTTGTATTCCAGGCATTAGTTTTCTTTCACCCCGTTTTATTAGTAGCATAGCACATTTTTCAATTCCAAATTCCATCCCTATATCCTGGCTATATATTCTAATAGTTTGTATTAGGCTCTCTAATTCTTTTTCATTTTTTGCAAAAATTATTATGTCATCCATGTACATAAGGTGGTTTATCTTTTCTTGTGAGTTAGAGAATTTGTATACCCCTGTACATTTTTTAAGGATATGATTGAGCGGCATCATTGCTATAATAAAGAGTAGCGGTGATAACGAGTCTCCTTGGAAGATACCTCTTTGGATTTTTATGTCTGCCAGGGATTGTTTTCCAGCTTTTAATTGAACTCGCCAGTTTTCCATGGCTTTTTAAATGAAGTTTATGATATTGTTGGAAATTTTGTACATTTTTAGACATTCTCAAATCCAGGTATGTGGGATCATGTCATATGCTTTTCTGTAATCGATCCAGGCCATGGCAATATCTTTCCGTCTATTTTTTACTTCTCTAAGAATGTATTGGTCTATATAAAGTAAATCATGGGTTCCTCTTTTTCCCTTGCGGCATCCTTTCTGTTCTTCTGGGAGAAGTTTCCGCCAATTGAGTGAAAAGTATATTTCTTCTTTTATAACAGCAGTTAGAATTTTCCACATCATGGGTAGACAAGTTATTGGTCTATAATTGCTAGGGACGTTTCCTTTTTGTGGGTCTTTCTGGATTAGTGTAGTTGTCCCTTATTATTATTATTATTATTAATAATAATAAAAATAATAATAATATTAATAATAATAATAATAACCTATGAAATGCTAGTAAAGCAATATTCACTCCATATCGAGTTCTTTTTTTCTTTTTTTCTTTCTTTTTTTTTTTTTTTTTGTTAATAAAAACTAGGTCAAGTCTTTTGACCTGGATTGTGTAATCAGTTTTTATTTAAAAGTCCCAGAGGATTTTATTTTAATCAAACGCATAAAATGAACTGGGACTTCAATCCAGGTTAGGTTGGTTGGTTGGATTTTACGGCATGTCAACTCTTGTTGGGTTATTTTATGCCGAAGACGTTTTATTTTATTCATTCTTGATGAGTATTCAAAATTTTAACTCATTTTTAAATTGATTTTTTTAAACATAATTTTTTATTTAACCCATAGATGAGACTCCGGTTTATAGTGGACCTGGAAGTAATGGTGATGAAAGGGTACTCCACACTCCCCAGAGCTCCATAGTGGAACCTCACCATCAGATAGAGTTTAATGTCATACCCAGGACAAGTAGACCCTCAGCCACCGCCTTCTAGCACCCATATGATAAAAAGGTCTGAGGCTTGCTATAAGAGCAATAGGGTTGGGGCAATCATATAGGTGCTAGGGCTTGACGTAACCAGCCGATTGATCGGAGGAGGTCTCTCCGACCGCCCGTCTAGCCCAAGAAAGGATAAAAGTGGAGTATTGCAAGTCACTGACTTGCTCAACCACCTGGGTTCTATCCTTAAGCATCACGGCAAAATAAAGGATTCAAATAATTTTCGATATGAACTTTAAACGAAAAGATGAGAATTACACAGGAAAAACAAAACTTCTAGGGATATCTAAATCAAAGCATTTCGCATTGGCCTTCTGTTTAAACTAGAAAATGACACTAATGCAGAATAGCGTGCAAGAGATAATATCATTAGATTACGTATAAAAAGCATTGGTACAAATGCAGAATAACGCGCAATAGATAATATCATTAGATTACCTATAAAAAGTAATGGTACTAATGCAGAATAGCGCGCAAGAGATAATATAATTAGATACGTACAAAAAGCATTGGTACTAATGTAGAATATCGCGCAATAGATAATATCATTAGATTACGTATAAAAAGCATTGGTACTAATGCAGAATAGCGCGCAATAGATAATATCATTAGATTACATATAAAAAGTATTATATTTCATTACATTTCACGAAAATGACCGAAACCTTTAAGACGCTAGGGTTAGGGTTAGGGTTAGGGGTAGGGGTAGTGTTAGGGTCAGTGTTCGGCTACATTAGTTTTCGTAATCTAATGCTATTTATACGTAAAATGCGATTCTAATGATATTATCTCTTGCGCGTTATTCAGCATGTGTACCAGGAAGTAATTGCACATGCAACATAAGCAACAGCCTACGTAACCCCCAACAGATTTTCTTTTTTGAACTTGTTGCTTGTATTTGCATTTGGCACAGAAAAATAGATAAATAAATAAAAATCCATTCATGTGAAAACTAAAAATTATCGGATTATTTTTTTCTTTCCCCTTCCCTCGACCGTTACACTGAATCGAGGAATAACGGCGTGAAAAATCCTCATGAGAGGATTAAGTTAATTCTCAAGTGTTATATAAAGTTTTTTTTAATCGTTCGATAGCTGAGAAGACCGGACACGGAAGGAAACGATAATCTCTTAAAAACGTTTGCAAAACCGTGATTCGTATTTAGACAATCGAGAGATCGATACTCACTGGACCGTAATAATAATAATTTAGATAATTAAATGAAGCGTTTCGAAGTGTAAAGACAAGTGCACGGTAATTAAGATTCAACAACCAATTAATTTTGAATTAAATATTTACGCGGTTATTTCATTGCTAGTTTTCATCAATCTTATTATTGTTGCTTTTTATCACAATTCATTGGGCCCAAACACTTTTCATTATATATAATCGTCATCAGGTCGTGCTGGTAGCATGGATATCTGTTACATAATCTATGCGGTGGCATAAGATTATTGTCAATCCCCTGTAATTCTGAGGGGATGACCCTTTTCATATCATGAATGGAACTCACGAGCGCTATGTTAGTTAGCAGATGTCTGGGTTGGGGATTGAAAATAAAGTAACATCAAAATAAATCGAAGTCTTGTGTTTATTATCTAAAAACTAACAATGGCACATGGCTTCTGATAGAGAGAAATCCCTAACAGAAAACCAGACCGAAGTCCCCAAGTCAACTCCAGACGCTAGGCCTTAGAAGATATCCAAGATCTTAGAAGATGCCAGACCAAGTCAAGATGATTGAAGAAATACCAAAGACGATCAGAATACTAAAGACGGCCAAGAAATAGAATTAAAGAAGAAGGGTATGTTAAGTATCTGGCAGCCATCCTTGGTTCCAGATGTAGTGAATAAGTAAGCAAGCCAATAAGAATCCGGTGTTAAAGTATTCCTTGTAAGTCCTTCGTCCAAGAGAATCCAAATGTCAATTAAATAAGCTCAGAATGGTGCCTCTATTAATACAGCAGAAGCAGCAGCAGCAGTGCCAGTGATTGGACAATAGAAATCTACCCCAGGTCACGTGGTAGTCAACGAGTCTATATTTAGGAGTGACCATTTGCCCCATGCCTTATATCATAAAATAATTCAACAGGGTATACAACATATCCATGACTCTTTCTTGCCGATTGTACCTATCGGTCATTGCCCCTTTTTTACTGCCCCCTGGTCTTCATAGAAAGGGACGAACGACGCTTCTTTACTGATGTCATTAAGTGTATTTAATAACACCCGTGAAACTGTACAAGGAAAAAAAAACAAATAACATTTAATAAACGGATAACACCGAATACCTTTCAAAGAAATAGGAAATCCTCAAAGAAATGTGAAAGCGCTTACCGTTGTTGCCTATCTCCGACCAGTGACATAAACTCTGAAAGGCTTGTAAATGACTTCCCCTTATAGAAATTTAGTTGTAAATTAAGCTGGCCCCTATGGTGTAGGAGAGATAATTTATGAGGAACAAATTCGCAGAATGAGATATAGGCGGGAAGTTGAAAGAACAAGCATACGACGACAAATATGCTACAATAGTGGATTTAATAATGTTAAATGTACAACAATGCATACAAATATATACGTTATAACAAAGGGGTTAGTGAATGTTCACTTCAATGTTTGTTAAGAATAGGTCAGATAAAGTATCAAGATTTTTGTAATTTTGACACACCTCTTTTCTGAAAAAAAATAACGTTCCATTCATTGTTCATTTCTATCTTGGTAAATACAGCTTCAAACTCGACACTTTTATGACACACCTTGTATTCTGAAAAAGAATTAACATTCACTATTCATTTCTATCTTGGTAAATACAGCTTCAATACTTTGATACTTTTATGACACACCTTTTACTACCTACTGGTCTTCGTAGAAAGGGACGCATATCGCTTCTTTACTGATGTCATTAAGTGTATTTAATAAACACCGTGAAACTGTACAAGGAAAAACAAATAACATTTAATAAACGGATAACAGCGAATACTTTTCAAAAAAATAGAAAATCCTCAAAGAAATGTGAAAGCGCTAACCGTTGTTGCCTATCCCTGATAGTGACACAAAACTCTAAACGCTTGTACGTGACTTCCCCCTGCCCTCCTCCGGTTAGGGTTCATAGCCCTCAGAAACTAGTGGTCGGCACAAAATGGTATCAATCAACCCACTAAACCACTCTAAATTGGATACAGTGGCTATAGTTAATTTTTATAAACAAAAACAACTATACAAAAATAAGACACAATTAACTGGTCGGTTTAGCGGCAGTTACACCCCTGGGAGATCCTGGGAGATCCTCAACAACCAATTAATTTTTAATTGAATATTTTCGTGGTTATTTCATTGTTAGTTTTACCCAATCTTATTATTGTTGCTTCTTATCACAATTCAATTTGCTTGCTTGGATTTTCACGGCACGTCAACCCTTGTTGGGTTATTTAAATGTTTTGTTTTATTCATTCTTAATAGGTACTCAATTTTTTAAACTCAATTTTTCAAACACATTCTTAAGCTCACTTTCTTCTATTTAACCCATAGATGGGACCTTATGTCTTCGGCATAAAATAACCCATGGGTTGTCATGCCGTAAAATCTAACCCACCCAACCTAACCTTAGAGAAGGAAACGATAATCTCTTAAAAACGTTTGCAAAACCGTGATTCGTATTTAGACAATCGAGAGATCGATACTCACTGGACCGTAATAATAATAATTTAGATAATTAAATGAAGCATTTCGAAGTGTAAAGACAAGTGCACGGTAATTAAGATTCAACAACCAATTAATTTTTAATTAAATATTTTCGCGGTTATTTCATTGCTAGTTTTCATCAATCTTATTATTGTTGCTTATCTATATATAAATACTCGTGTTCCTCAAAAGTACGAGCGTTATCATCTTGCAACCCCCTCTGGTTAAAAATGAGACTGTCCAAATCGTCCAAGCTTAAATGCAAAAATGTAAATCCTGATTATCTGGTATTGCTTATACGCCGAATTCTTATTTCGGTGCCGTTATAGTATGTGGCCTACCCGGCTTGAATGTGTCCTACCCCAGTAAGAATTTATTTATAGATATAAGTAGTAGGCAATTTATTGAAACTAATTATTTTTCACATATATTCAATTTCAAGAAATGCAATTCTGTAAACTATGTAAGCTGTATATAGTAATTAAGAATCATTTTTTAAAAAGAATTTATTCATAATTTACATGAATTCTAAAATATTCTAAAATTCTGAAATAGGGTTAGAGGTTCGGGTTAGCGTTAGGGTTAGCGTTAGCAGTTATTATTACCTTATAATATGCTTCTTTTATGGTATGCCACATACTATAAGAGAGACCAGATATCGTAGACCACATTCAAAAGGTAGATCACATACTATAATTGTACCCTTATTTCTAGTGGGTGTCATCACCTCAGCTAAATAATGGACCATTCTGTTTTTATTATAAGGAAAGAAATAGAAGAAAAAGGACATGCTACGTATAAAAATATAATGAGAAAGAAATAAAGAGAGTAGAGAAAAAATAGAGAGAGTGAGGGGCGCGTGGAAGCGATAGCGCTAATCTGTTCCATTCGAATATAATGAAAAGATGAAAAGAAGGAAAGAAAAGCAGTGTGAGAGAGATAAATCAAGATTATTACACTTTTTACATATTGAAGTATTTCGAAATAGCTCTTAAGTGAACATATCAAACATTGTAATAATTACATTATCATACTGTGGTATATCCACATGACACGCTAGTAATGATAATTTCACAAATGATAATCAGGTGTTTAAGCGTAATTAATGTTGCCGTCCTGTCGGTGGGGCTATAGAATACCCCGACTGTACCTCTGTAGAGGGGTAAGACTCCCGCCCAAATGGGGACATCTGTTAGATGGAGTCCTGGTGTCTGAGCAATCCATAACATGCAACACTCTACTTTGGACCTTACTTAGGCTATGAAATTGACACGGTGACGAGAGTTCAAATCCTGGTCACGTCAAGCTCAAGCACCTATATGATGCATACTTTTCCCTTGGTTAGACAACCAGTCTAGGAGAAGGAAAACTCTGAATTCAAACCTGTTAAACTCCGCTTAAGAAATTGACCTTGTGTCACATACTACTCGTGGGGGAGGGGTTGGTAAATATATAAATATGAGTGACCCGATCCTATTGCCCTTATGGCAAACCCAACCCTTTTTATTATATATGTGCAAGAAGGCAGTGGCTGAGGGTCTTAATGTCCTGGTTATGACGTTAAACAACAGCTAGTGGTGTAGTTCCAATCCTGGAGCTCTGGGGGTGTATAGTGTCCCTTAATCACCATTACTCCCAGGTCCACTTTGAACGGAGTGGTAGTACTTGTTAGGGTTAGGTTACATAGATCAAAAATCAGTTTTAGAATTTTTTTAAAAATTGAATACCCGACAAGAATAAATCAAGCAAAATGTCTTCGGCATAAAATCACCCAACAAGGGTTGTCATGCCGTAAAATACAACTCTTATAAACGTTTGTAAAACCGTTGTAACGTAGGTTCAAAGTTATACATACTTTGATATACACAAAACTCCGACGAAGGTTAACAGACAAAACATTTAATATAGTACAGCACATGGATATGACGAGATACAAAGTATATAAGTAAAAGGGTACATAAACAAGGAGTACATAAATAAAGATGAAGACACATTCATGAATGGTACAAGATAACATATAAAAGTACAGACATGAGACTAGGGATAGTCCATGCTGTGTGAAGAACTTACAGTAATGTAAGTGGGGCCAAAAGCCCCAACGAGAAGGAGTAGACCGTGTCTACTCCATGTGGCTCGTAGTTACTGGACAGGAAAAAGAGGCCGAAAGGGTTTGAACCCGGCGCATAAATACTATAACCCCCTAGCGGGCACCAGCAAACTAAATCGGGCAGACAACTCCACCAAGCAAATACGAAACTAACGCTACACCGTGATTCGTATGTAGACAATCTAGAGATCGATATTCACTGGACCGTAATAATAATAATTTCACAAATAAATCGATAATTAAATGAAGCGTTTCGAAGTGTAGATACTCAACGGTAAGTAAGATTCAACAAGAATTTTGTTAAAATTGAATACACGACAAAAATGAATAAAACAAAAAGGTATTCGGCATAAAATAACTCTGAGTTATACCTACTAGCAAAATAAAATCACCCCCCGGGCGATGTAAAAATAGATTTTTGAAACATATTGCCTGAGGGGTGGGAGTAAAAAATTCAATGTCAGCGAGTTTGTACCCTAAGTAAGTAAAATCATCAAATTCATTAAAGGATTAAAAAAATAAAACAATTTGAAATGTAAACTTTAAATATGTATTAAAATAAAACAAACTATATATAGATATATAATACCAGTCATGTATTTATTAAAACTTGTTTAAAAAAACAATGAGGACTGTCTAATGCGGCATGTTCAAATTTTGAGTGTATTTATTCTATGTTATGACGATTTTGGGTAATGTGACGTAGGCAGTGACGTAGTTTTTGTTACAGACAAAAACCGGAAGCGAATCTCCATTATTAATAGTTGTGTGTGTGTACGTAAGCGGACTTCCACGCGGGCACACACACACACACACACATACACACACACATACTATATTTTTGCATTTCATCTTGGACGATTTGAACTGTCTCAATTTTAACCAGAGAGTGTTGCAAGGTGATAACGGTCGGAAGATTAAGGAACGAGAGCATTAATATATAGATAAAAAGAATAAACATTAAAACATGTTACAATACAGTCAGATCATACTGGAAGTACCGGTTCCCTCTAGATCACCCAAGTTATATAGCGATGAGCCTGTTCAATACTTAATTGGGTGACCACTTAAGCAACAGCAGGTACTGTAAGCAACCCGAGTCCTTTGTCTTTCAAAATTACATAATTTGGCATTAAATAATCCGAAAAGGGTTGATATGCAGTAAAATAAAACAACTATATTACAAATGAAAAGTCAATTAAGGGAGGCGCGTGGAGTACCGATGAGAGTTGTGTGAAATGGACTCATCGACTCGAGTTCAAATCCTGGACGTAGCCACAGTTCACATAGTGCTAATACCATTTGGAAAGATATGAATCCAACAATTCTCCCTCCAGATATGTGTAAATAGTAGGGCAGATCGGGCTCTTTAACCTTGGTTAGGCAACCAATCTACGAGAAGGAAAACTCTGAATTCAAACCTCTTAAATCTCCACTTGGAGTGGTCACTACTAGAATAGACTCAGGCCTACTTAGTGATCTATTTTCAATTTAAAAAAAGAAATTTGACAGTACTCCTTAAGAGTTTGGAATTCCCTTTTTGGGGGGTCTAAATGCTATTTATGTCAACCCCTCCGCTTCGAGTCCCAACTGTCTTTTAAAATCTAAACTAAATCGCAAACCCTACCTCTCTGATATCACACGTGATATACATCTTGGTACATTAGTTACCACACAATAACCTGTTACCTGTAAATTATACCCTTTAGATGTCCGACACATCCGCTATCCAGAATACCAAAGGTGGTGGGATGACCACGTCACACAATTTCCCCTGTCTAGTGGTATCAATATTACCTTCCCCAATACTAAAATTTAGTCAAGCAGTTGTTTTTTTTGTTTCGTTTTAATATATTATAAATTAAGTTCCGCTTTACCCCCCCCCCCCGTAACTCCGAGTTTCGTGTTTTTCCCGCTCATCACACGGGCAGATGTTATAAGGTTGAGGTCAAAATTACAGGTTACGCAGTGCAAACTTTTCAATAGGTACTCGACTAAAAATGGTAGGAGCCAATTTACTTATATATATATATATATATATATGTGTGTGTGTGTGTTTGTGTGTGTGTGTGCGTATTATTAGTAAATGGTTTTATATATATATATAAGCAGATATATTTTCTTATATTACTCCTTTACTAGGTTAACTCGGAGCGTCAGGTGTACACGAAACACCTGACATAGGTGTTTCGTATACACCTGACGCTCCGAGTTAACCCAGTAAAAGAGTAGAACGTTGGTAAATCTTAATTAATATTCACGCTTCGATTCACACATTCTCCTGATTTGATTTTCATTAATCTAATCTGCCACGCCGATTATTCCTAAAAGCAATATATATATATATATACTAGCAAATATATGCACCCTCCGGGTGCAAGTATTTAAGTTTTAATGTAATAAAATATTGTATTAAATTAGAAAGGCTAATGAAACTAAATAAGAATGCAGATAAAAAGATTTGAAACAGAGGGAGTATAATAAAAGATTTGAAACAGAGGGAGTATAATAAAAAATGGAACAACTGAAACTTACTCTTCCATCACTCTCGTCTTTCATTGTTTTTTCTAATTTAAGTATTTAGTTATAAGAGGAAGTAAAGAATAAAATGACAGTTATTTTATCTTGTTAATGGATTTCATTTAAGATTCATTGAAGAGATTTTTGCTTATATTCATTAAAATAAAACCAAACAGTTAGAAATCAATAATACTAAGCACATATTTATTAAATTCGATTTTTTAATATTAATATGCAAATTAGCCTTCTCATTCACACTGTAAACCGCTATTTTGTTGTATATATAAATATAATTGCATGTTGTCAGTATGTAGACATAGTTAACAGTATTAATAATGTAAGACAATTTTATTAATAATTGAGGTTTAGATAAAAATAAAATCCTGTAGAATGTGACGTAAATAACTAAGAGAATTGTGACTTGAGTAGGAATATAGTTTCGGTTACAGACAGAAAAACACACAATCTCCATTATAATAAGATATATATATATATGTGTGTGTGTGTGTGTGTGTGGACTCTCTCGTCGATTTTCGACGCATGAGGGTTCACACACACAATGAACACCCACACAGTGATTTGTTTATAGTGGTGAAGGCTTGTGTTGGACCATCCACACTTTTTGGCACAGTCGATAGGAAAGAATTGGTGCATAACAATAATAATTGGTTACCACAAACCCAATCAACGACCGACCTCAGGAATTTTGAATTCAGAGTTATCCCTCTCCTAGACTGGTTACCTACCCAAGGCTGAAGGGCCCAGTGTGCCCTACTATTTAACCCCTAGCTGGAGGGAATTTTGAATTCAGAGTTATCCCTCTCCTAGACTGGTTACCTACCCACGGTTGAAGGGCCCAGTCTGCCCTACTATTTAACCCATAGCTGGAGGGAATTTTGAATTCAGAGTTATCCCTCTCCTAGACTAGTTACCTACCCACATTTGAAGGGCCCAGTCTGCCCTACTATTTAACCCATAGCTGGAGGGAATTTTGAATTCAGAGTTATCCCTCTCCTAGACTGGTTACCTACCCACGTTTGAAGGGCCCAGTCTGCCCTACTATTTAACCCATAGCTGGAGGGAGAATATATGGATTCATACCTTTCCCAAGGGTATTAGCGCTATGTGAAAATGCCAACATCTTCGTATAGGAATTGAACTCGAATCGACGAGTCCATTTTCCACGACTCTAACCACTAGCTCAAGCGCCTCCAAAAAGTGTGGATGGTCCAACTCAAGCCTTCACCACTATAAACAAATCACTGTGCGGGTGTTCATTGTGTGTATGAACCCTTATACGTCGAAAATCGACGGGAGAGTCCATAATATATATATATACGGGTCAACATACGTAGTTCTAATTTCTTATTGTTTATCTATATAAAGTCTCATGAGGCAGCTATCTGCCCCAGTCAAAAAAAAAGAAAACTTTTCCTATCTATAGATCATTACGCTAGTACCTACCTACGTGTGTCATGCCCTGTCATCACCTCAGATAAATAATGGTTTGGTTTGGTTTGGTTTGTTTTGTAGGATTTTATGACACGTCGACCCCTGTTGGGTTATTTTATACCCAAGATGTTTTGTACTATTTTTGCTTGATGGGTATTCAAATTTTATCTTATACTCAATTTTTAAGTATAATATGTGGAAGTGCGTGGTGTAATGGTTAAAGTCATGGGAAATGAACTCGTCGCACCGAGTTCAAATCCTGGATGTTGTAATTGCATTTCACTTAGCGCTAATACCCTTGGGAAAGGTATGAATCCTACTCTCCCTCCAGCTATGGATAAATAGTAGGGCAGACCGGGTTCTTTAACCTTGGTTAGGCAACCGGTCTAGGAGAAGGAAAACTCTGAATTCAAAACCTGTTGAACCCCGCTTAAGAAATTGACCTTGTGTCACATCCTGCTCGTGCGGAGGGGTTGGTAAATATATATACTCAATTTTTAACATATTTTTTTTATTTCTATTTAACCAAAAGATGGGATCCTAAAAGAATACTACCAGTGCGTGACAGAGTGGACCTGCAAGCAATGGTAGGGCTTGACGTGACCAGCCGATTGATCGGAGGGTGGGTTTCTCTGACTATCCATTTAGTATAAGTAAGGGCCAAAGTGGGGTGTTGCATGTCATGGATTGATCAGCTATCAGAATTCCGTCTATACGCATCACGGGTCACCAAACACGGCCAACAGGTGCGCCCATTGGGAGAGGGGATCTTACCCCTGTGCTGAAGTGCAGTCAGCGTATTCTACCGCCATAGCTGACAGGGTGGGGTTCTTTTAGGAAAGACCATAATAAACTTGGGTTTGGTTTAGTTTGTTTTTTTTTACGGCATAACAACCTCAATGGATCATTTAATGCCGACAAAGTTTTGAAATAAATTCATTCTTAATGCATAATACAATTTTGTTTATAAACTCATGTTTTTCTATTTAACCCATAGATGGGACCCTAACAGGTACTACCACTCCGGGTCAGAGTGGACCAGGGAGCAATGGTGATGAAGGGGTGCTCCACATTCCCCAAACCTTCAAAACTGGAACCTCACCATCAGATAGAGTTTAACGTCATTCCCAGGACATGTAGTAGACCCTCAGCCACCGCCTTCTAGCACCCATATGATAAAAAGGGTTGGGGCTTGCCATAAGGGCAATAGGGCTGGGGCAATCATATAGGTGCTAGGGCTTGACGTAGCCAGCCGATGGATTCTTATCTCTGTACAGTCAGTGTATTCTAAGCACTGACGACAGGGCGTTTATTGAAAGATGTTTTTTAATACTTAATGCTCGAATATTTCGACTCTTTGTTTTATTTATTCTTTTTTTTTTTGTTGATTTTTTTTGTTTTGTATTTTTGTTTTTTGGGTTTTTTTTTACAAATGCAGAATAGCGCGCAAGAGATTATATCATTAGAATCGCATTTTACTTATAAAGAGCATTAGATTACGGAAACTCCGAAGCAGCCTAACACTAAGATTCAGCCTAAGACTAACCCTTACCCTAACCCTAACCCTAGCGTCTCAAAGGTTCAGGTATTTCAATATATATATATATATATATATATTATATATATATATATATATAATATACCAAGCGTGTTGGTAGATCCTTGCGGAGAGAAAAAACCGGGCAGAGAGTTTGATTGTAAAAATATACTACCAAACATCAACCAGGAAGAAAAAAATTTTGAAAAAAAGAAAAGACCAAGATATTCGTACCAACAAAAATAATCTATTGGTACAGTATTTGGCCAAAAGAAAAACAATTTATATGTATATATATGTATATAAGATATATATATTCATATAACCGCTAGGAGAAGCTAATTTGTAAAAAGTGCTCGATACCTAAGTAGAGCCAAGTAATAAGGATATCTACTGAGTCAGACGAACCTACTATTAGTTTCGCATAAAGCTCTTCAGGGCTAAAATCTGACTCAGATTTTAGCCCTGAAGAGCTTTATGCGAAACTAATAGTAGGTTCGTCTGACTCAGTAGATTATCCTTATTATATATATATATATATATATATATAGAGTGTTCGGGAGAAATTTAACATAAAAAAAGAAAAATTTAATGGATTGTAAAGAAATTCAACAGATACGGAAATTACACGACGGTCAACAAGTTTCACTCAAAATAACCGCCATTAGCGTCGATCACAGCCTCAATCCTGCTCCAGAACCTGGAGCAAGCTTCCCTGTGAAGGGTCTCAAAAACTACCTTAATTCTGTCGATTAACTGGGCTTTTGTAGTACTAGCTCGGCGATTGTTGTCTTTCTCAACAGCGCCACATACATAATAATCCATGGGGTTAAGATCTGGGGAATTCGGAGGCCAAACATTGGGACTGGTTTAGTCGTAAAAATTCGCCGACTTTTCCCAGAGGTGTGGCAGGTACATAAATATGGCCTACCATTGGCTACCCTTGTTATCCAGGGCTTGACTCCAGTGTTTAGCAACTCCACGTAGGCATTTGAATTCAACCTGATACACTTTCTGCAGATTTTTGTAGTCTCCATTGCAATTCTCCAGTTCATGCTTGATTGTTCATGGAGCATTGGGAAGCAACCATAATCTCCTTATTTTGATGACCGGAACAGATCATCATGATATGTTATTCTCTTCCATGATTCAGGTGGGTTCCAGTCATCCATTCGATTTGTCACCACGTATATAAGTGAAGGGTCCAAAATAATGTGTAGTGTGCGTCAATACCTCCAGCCTTTGGAGAAAAATAACCAAATATAAATAATTCAAATTCCTCCCCAACACTATATATATATATATATATATATATATATATATATATATATATAATTGGTAATATCCATCCACATATATATAGTAATAGCATTAATGTTTACAGACCACTGCCATTCCTCATAATCCTACAACACCACCACCAAAACCTTTCCTCTCATGAGCCCTCAAGTGACTCATCAATCCAGCTGCAGATCCATGTTTGATGTGAATATGACATAGGAAGGACGTCCTTCCCACTGGATCAAATGGATCAGATGGTGAAATTTGATGATTGTGCACCACCAAGTCTCTTAAGACCAGAAGACGACTTGCAAATTTTGTTGCAGATTGTACAAGTCACAAAGTTTGTTCATGGAGTGTGCGTGGATGAGATTTCGGATGGTTGACATATCTAGCCTCAGAGAAAAGAATCCGACCACATGTTTGACATTTCCAATCCTCCGTGTTCTCACCAATATGCCAGGTGTATCCCTTTCGAAGTTGATACTTAAGATACTCCTTCAGACAATTACATGTCTAAAGAGTGACATTCATCTGACCAGACATGCATATATATATATATATATATATATATATATATATATATCATGGACACTCTCGTCGATTTTCGACGCATGAGTGTTCATACACACAATTAACATCCACACAGTGATTTGTTTATAGTGGTGAAGGCTTGTGTTGGACCATCCACACTTTTTGGCACAGTCGATAGGAAAGAATTGGTGCATCAAGGGTTACCACAAACCCAATCAACGACCGATCTCAGGAATTTTGAATTCAGAGTTATCCCTCTCCTAGACTGGTTACCTACCCACGGTTGAAGGCCCCAGTCTGACCTACTATTTAACCCATAGCTGGAGGCGCGTGGGCTAGTGGTTAGAGCCGTGGAAAATGGACTCGTCGATTCGAGTTCAATTCCTAGACGAAGCTGTCGGCATTTCACATAGCGCTAATACCCTTGGGAAAGGTATGAATCCATATATATATATATATATTCTAAAGCTCTTCCATGATATGAAAGCTGTGGTCAACATTGGAGAGAAACTGGCAGATCCTATTTCCGTGGAAAACGGTGTTAAGCAAGGGGATATTCCAGGGCCCACACTCTTTGCTTTGTACTTCGCCACCGTGTTTAGAATGGCATTCAACGATTGTTCTGATGGTGTGTATATTCGATATAGAACTACTGGGAAGCTTTTCAACATCAGACGTCTTAGTGCACACACCAAGGTATTCACTAACACGGTTCGGGACTTGCTCTATGCAGATGATTGTGATCTTGTGGCTGATACACGGACTGATATGCAACGCCTCATGGACGCCTTTGAAGCTGCTTGTAGTTCATTGGGACTTACAATTAGTTTGAAAAAGACTGTCCTTATGTATCAACCGGCACCAGGTGAATCATACTATGAACCGGCTATCTATGTCTATGGGCAGAAGTTAGCGGTTGTAGATAAGTTTGTATACCTGGGTAGCACGCTAAATATGACTGGTACCCTTGGTGACAAGGTCTGCTTAAGGATCAGCAAGGCAAGTGATGCCTTTGGAAAGTTAGACAGAAGGTTGTGGAGTTGTCGTGGAATATTAGTTGCAACTAAAGTCAAGGTCTATGTTGCATGTATTTTATCTGTTCTCCTCTTTGCTTGCGATACTTGGACCACGTACAGGAAACATCTGAAACGCCTCGAACGCTGTCACCAGCAGTGCCTACGACAAATATTAGGGGTACGTTGGTAAATGTACGTCAGTGACATTGAGGTTCTAGAACAAGCCAAATGTCAAAGTATAGAATCTATTATAACAGTGAGGATGGACGATGGACGATTTCCTAAACAACTGTTCTATGGAGAACTTGTGAACGGAAAGCGTTTAGCTCAAAAGCCGAAGAAGTAAAGTGGACGTTGAGAAGATCGCAAATTTTAGGCCTATGCTTCGGCGTGAGGAATGAGATTAAGTTAATTTGCTTTAGAAGCATTGTTGAGTAAAGTATATTATTATTTATATTGTTTTACTTTATATAGTAGTAGTAATAGTTACGTATTTACCCTTGACAAGCTAATTTCGCAAGTATCGTTTGCTGCGTACCGGTGGCCCTGTTGTTTACAGACTGGAGTTCTCTGGTGATTGCAAAAACATGCATCTACGTATGTACCAATTAATTGTTCGCCACTGACTAACAGTTTCTGACGGCCGTGAGGGTAAGGAGCTTGACAGACAAAAATTCTGACGGGTTTTGCTCCCGGTTAGACAGTAGCTGTTAAAAAGTCGAGCCGCACTGATGAGACGTAAACGCCAAAACAGTGTGTCTGTGAATGACTAATATATATATATATATATATATATGTGTGTGTGTGTGTGTGTTGGTTGTCAACTCGTGTTCAAGTAAGACCATTTCCTGTTTGTTTTTCCTCATAGTTGGGTGCCAGTAGCATTTGACACTCTATCTTTGTGTTTTCTCAGATGACTCACCAGGCCAGCCCTGGAGAGACATACATAAACTACATGTTGGAACTTCTCCACTTTGAATGTTGCTGGGCTGAAAATTACCTTTTCTAATAGCCCGTTTCAATTTTTGGTGTTTAATTCGGTTGGATTCAAATTCTTTCACAGACTTTATATATATAAACAAAGTAGGCACTGGCAAAAAAATCGGATACTACGAGTTTTAAAAGCAAATTAAAATTAATTAAATCTATTATTTAAGGTCAAACTTTGTCTAAAACGATAAGTAGTAACATAATAACCATCATTAAAAAAAGAAAAATATCATTACATATGCAGTTTATTTTTAATACATTTAAAGGGATTTGTTTGGGTCAATTTCGACACGATCCGCCATTCTGTCTCTTTTTCAAGGGTTTTAAGCGCTTGTTTACAATTTGAATGTAACATTCGCGATTGCAAAAAAATTACCAAAAATCAGGGAATTATCGGATTTTAATGAAATGTTTAGTATTGATTTATCAATTAATGAATTTTATAATGCATCAGTTATTTTATTTCAAAACTTTAATTTAGTATTTTTGCTATGAAAAATTAATATATAAAATTCATTTAAAATAAAAATATTAAAATTTTAAGTTTTAGATTCTAGAAATAAATATATATTTAATGCAAACCTTATTTCATTGCATCAAATTTGAAGAAAAACTCTATTGAAAATGTAGCCCCCCCCCTTTTTTAAGCAGAAAAAATATCGATGTATAATTTTTTTTTCTTTTATAAGATAATAGCCAATTAAATACTTATCGAAATGAGTAAAAAAGAAATCTCCAAAAAATTTATTATCTATTATTTTTTAACATTTTATTTTCCGATTTTCGGTACTTATTTTCTTATAAAATATTCCACTTAATTTTTTTTTTTTTCTATTTACAACTTCGGTCTTTTATCTTTTTATTTCTACTGTAATTAGTATCAATCAAGGACCAACTCGCCAATATTTTACACTCCCAAAGTAAGGGGGGGGGACAAAATTAAGCAACCTGAAAAAATGAGAAAGTTTTGAAATAAAATAAATAATGCATTATAAAGATCATTTATTGATAAATAAACACTGAAAATTTCATTAAAATCCGATAATTCCCTGATTTTTGGTAAATTATTTTCTGTAGGGGGGGGGATAAAGTCATTTTGTCAAAAACGCATTTTAGGCTCAGTTTGCCAGTGCCTAAAACAAAGCGTTTATTGTAAGTTGTTTTTTTTTTAAATCTTATAAATGCCTCGAATATTTCGAATGTTTTTTGTTTGTTTGGTTTTTTTTTGTGTTTTTTGGGGGTTTTTTTATAATATCCCGTGTTTTCGTAAAGAATTTGGTGTATTTGGGGTTTTCAAGTGATATCTATTTGTTGAGATGATTTATAACGTGAGCGCTCTAACCTGAGAGCTGGTAGGTAAGATGTCTAGATAAGATAAAAGCAACCGTTTGTCCATTCTCCCGAGGGGCATTGCGTTTCGCTAAGAGATATTACAACATTTTTATTGAATCGAGTTGTTGTTAATTAGCAGATTAGAGGATTTAAATTTTTTGTGGTAAATAAACCGTTTTATTCATTTTTCAAGGTTGAATGGGGGATATGTTTGATGACGTATGATGACGTGTGATGACGTGTAATACGTTTTAATGCATCGCTCTATATCTGTCACACACTGTAAATCTCTAAATAGATAGATAGATAGATAGATAGAAACAGAGATAGATAGATATGAAGGACAAATCATTATATCTACTCTGTTGAGATCACAGATTTTACAAGGATTTTAACATAATTAGATAAGCTCTTCTCTCTCTCTCTCTCTCTCTCTCTCTCTCTCTCTCTCTCTCTCTCTCTCTCTCTCTCTCATTATATCTATTTATCTTATATAACTGGTAATATTCTCTCTCTCACACACACACACACACACACACACATATATATATATATATATATATATATATATATATATATAAATATATAGTAAATGAAGAAAAACTCTAAACTTGCTTTATTACAATAATTTATTTCAACCGTATTAATACGGCATCTTCAGGTAATCACAAGAACATGACTCTTACTGAGAATTTCCCAAAGTAACATCTCTTTTATATCTATCAATTTAGGGTAGGGAGGGTTGGTGTCTTATTTTGGAATGGGTAGGGTTAGTTTCTTTGGATGAGGCGGGGAGGTCTATGTTTTGGATGAGGTGTGGCTTAGCTTGAGGCAGATTCCTTGGGGAAATAGTTGTAAGAGTGTATATACAAAATGAGCAGAATTTAAAGACTAAAAATAATAAAAAGAAAAAAAGAAGAAGAAAAGGAGAAAGAGAAAAATAAAGATAACAAAATAATATATATCCCCTAAATTGATAGATATAAAAGAGATGTTACTTTGGGAAATTCTCAGTAAGAGTCATGTTCTTGTGATTACCTGAAGATGCCGTATTAATACGGTTGAAATAAATTATTGTAATGAAGCAAGTTTAGAGTTTTTCTTCATTTACTAAATTTCTTGCTCTGTCCTGTTACTCACTGGTATTAGGCACATTGAGCTCTCCTTATGGTCTACCTGCATCAGCTTGGTTAAACCATACATGGAAAGACCCTAACTACGGAAAAAAAACTATATATATATATATATATATATTCAATAAATGAAGGAAAAAACTTCATTACAAAAACTTCGTTTTTTCGTTCATTTATTGAATATCTTGCTCTGTCCGTTCACTCACTGGCACAAGGCACATTGAGCTCTCACTACGGTTTACTTGAATCATTTTGGTTAAACCACACATGGAAAGATCCTAAATACCAGGAAAAATATATATTCATTATAGTGTGCAATTGTTACATAATTATTGGATCCCTAATATCTTTTTTAAGGTAGTGTAGAAATCATAATGGCGATTAGTGCAGCTGATGGCCTTGAGAGTGAGTGACAGCGCTTGACCTCAATCTCACCTTGTTTTCCAGGGATAAATCGTGAAACCATAGCGGGTAAAGGATATAGTAAGTTTAAGTCAGTTAGAAGTTAGAAGCCGAGCTAGCAAGATGTGAGGATCTGCGCAGATTGTCTGGTTTGGGGATTTACAAATAAAGTAACATCAATGTAAATCGAAGTCTTGTGTTTATTACCTAAAAACTAACAATGACACAAGGCTTCTGATAACGAGGAATCCCCAACAGAAGACCAGACCGGAATCCCCAAGAAAGTCAACACCAGAACGGAAAAATTTAAATGATGTCAGCATAGACGCGTGAGGGTTTAGAGAATGATATTCAGCTCGGCTGTCAAAGAATGGACATAAAGATAAAATAAAAGCTAGATCAAGCAACAACAAAAAATGTCTTACTAATTCAATTAATTGCAATAACCAAATCAGCCCATGAAAAAGAAGCCCTTAGTCAGAAGAGATCAGCTCTTAGTTAAGAAGAAGCTAGAAGAATTCAACTAGACAGGAACATGACAATTAGAAGCAGTAATGAAAGCAAGAAGCAAGTAAGATCCCCTAAACAAGTAAGTCTCTAATATCTCTCTCTCTCTCTCTCTATATATATATATATATATAATATATATATATATATATATTATATATATATATGGAAATACGGTGAGGAAATTAATCCAACAATATGAGAAGAAAATATTTTAAAAATACTAGCAAATATATGGAGGGTGCAAGTATTTAAGTTTTAATATAATAAAATATGTTAAATTAGGAAGGCTAATGAAACTGAATAAGAATTCAGATAAAATATTTGGAACAGAGGGGGTATGATTGAAAAATAGAACAGCTTTGAAACTAACTCTTCCATCATTTGCACTTACTCCCGTCTTTCATTGGTAAATTTTCCTAATTTAACTCTTTAGTTAAAATAGGAAGTAAAGAATAATAATACAGTTATTTTTTCTTGTTAATTTATTTCTATTAAGATTTATCCTCGAGATTTTTGCTCATATTCAATAAGATAAAACCAAACAATTAGAAATCAATAATACCAAGCACATATTTATTAAAATAAAATTTTAAATATCAATATGCAAATTAGCCTTCTCGTTCAAACTGTAAACCGCTATTTTGTTGTATATATATACAACTGCATGTTATTAGTATGTAGATATGGTCAACAGTCTTAATGATGTAAAACAATTTTATTAATAATTGAGGTTTAAATAAAAAATAAAATCATGGAGAATGTGACGTAAATAACAAAGGGAATTGTGACTTGAATAGATAATATAATTTCGGTTACAGACATAAAAACCCACAATCTCCATTATAATAAGATAACAAACACAGGATGTTATGATTAGGGGAAACAATTTTATGTGTCCATACTTAAGCATTTCGGTATATTGTACCATCTTCAGGACACTGTTAAGTAATGTTTATGTGAGGGACAAAATGAAAGATGTTAAGTGTATAGTGATTGTGTGAATATGATGTTATTAACCGTTAATTTTTATATGCGCGTTTGTTTACGAAAGCCAATGACGTGATCAATGCATGTGCAAAAATGTGAAGGTGAAGATCATATGATGACGCATGTATGAACGTGAATAAGCGGAGAACGAAAAGTTAACAAAGATATGACGTATTTCATATGGAATATTAATGTTAGAAAAATAAGAAGATTAAAATAATATATAAATACATATAATCCATATATACGCATATCCACATACAATCTACCGAAATGCTTAAGTATTGACACTAAAAATTGTTTCCCCTAATCATAACATCCTGTGTTTGTTATATTTTTAAGATATTTTCTTCTCATATATATATATATATATATATATATATATATATATCACTGAAGAACTCTCTTATCTGAGAAGTCCCACTCTCACACACCAATTATATACCTGATGTCAATGTGGGTATATAATATTACCACAAAGTTTTCGGTTGGTCGTACAACCATTTATGCACCTTCATTTGTATGTTCAATTCATCAGGATGATAGTCATGTTACATAATTATTAGATTCCTAATACTCATGTACAGTAGTGTAGAAAGTAAAATGTCTGTTATAAGTTGCAGCCCACGGCCTTGAAGGATTGAATGACAAGGCTTGACCTCATCCTGATCCTTCCGGTGGATATCTCTCCAACAACAACAACGACAAAAAAAAAAATGGGTGAGATATGACGACTGAAAAGATAGGATAGATAGATAGACTGAGAGAAAGATAGACAGACAGACAGATAGATGTCAGACTCTATATAGTAAACTAGATAGATAGCAGAGTAGAGAAATTCTCAGACTTGGATAAGAAGAGCCTGAGACATGATATGATTGGATATGTAAATATAATATATATTATAATATATATATTAATATATATATGAGTATTTAAGTGTTGGAGACACGGGTATGTCTTGAAATGGCTTTTTTTGCCCACAATTTATTGGGAGAATATGGTGCTTAATTGGAGTCGTACCTTCAATTCTGAAAATTAATTGTGGAATTAATAAATGAATTAGGCGGGAATGCCTATTAAATGTATGGCTACAATATCGGAAAAAATCAATCTTTGATGTACATGTTCGGCCTTTTAGGCCTCATCAGCAGAGCCTATATATAGAGGCCCAGCCTGGCTGGCGATGTTGATAACAGTCACTACACAAGCTGACAGGCGATTCACAACCTACACCAAATGCACTTCTAGTTTTAAGTTTGTTAAAGAGTAGGTTATATTCCTCTTCAGTACTTTTATTACAACTATTGATAAGTGTAAACAAGTTTGTTTGGAATGCTCCTTTTTGCCAACATTCTTTAGGGGTAGTGCTATCTGAGTCGTACCTAATTTGAATTTACTATTATTAATACATGAATTAGTGCGGAATGCCTATTTAAAGTAGCGTAAACATTAAACTAGTAGTCTGAATGTGCAGCCCTACTTAGCCGATATTGTCATACAGAGGCTGATCTATTTTCTCGATTTGGTTTAGCCATACTTTGAAGAGGTGAGGCTATTCCTGCTATTCACTATAGTTATTAAATTAATTTTCAAATTAGTACGACTAGCCAATAAGCATATCTTCCTTCAAATATACGTATGAGTTAATATATGTAAATAAGTATAATTTGGCGAGCATTTTTTCATTTTGCATTGATTAACAGACTATATTCCTTTAACAAAATTTTTTTTGCGATTTTTCAAATTTTCTGGCCACTTTTTTAATATTTGGGTTGTGAATTCGTGGATTAGTCCACAATTCATGTCCCGCGTACTTTCGGCACTTTCGAAGTGCCTCTCAGGATGTATCGTGTTCCGTTTTTAAAATTATATTATGGATGTGGAGGGCTGAAGGACAGGAATTGATAGAAAAGTGTTTAGGCATTTTGATGTGCGTACTGTATGCAAATTAATTTTATTTACGGATGGTTGTATTGTTTTATGTAAGGCTTCTAGTTATTTGGAGTTTTTGTGTTTATTTCTTTTTTGCAAAATGTGGGCGTATTTCCGTTGATTTTGGTAATTAGAGTGGGGGCATCATGTAATTTCGTGTTGTGAAATGTACAGTAGATAGATAGTAGATACGATAGATAGAGGAAGAAATTACACCCTTAGTAAGAAGCGACTAGACAGATAATAGCTGATAGAACTATGACCGTAGCATAGATAAAGGATAGAAGATAGATAGTGAATAGATGAGAAATCACGAGTTGAGTATAAATACTGACAGAAAAGGGATAGAAATATATATAAGAGATATAGAAGAAACCTTAAGTACTTGAGAAGTCATATGAGAAACTCTAACTGGATAGATAGTACAGGAGATAGAAGAAGGAATGAAACAATTCACACGCTTAGATAGACTGAATGATTAATAGCTGGATAGAGAGATATATATATATATATATATATATCAAACAGAACAGACAGATAGATACGATAGATAGATAGAATAATAATATGAATGACAATCATTATACTCTCTCTGTTGAGATCACAGATTTACCAAGAATTTTTACATAAACAAAACCTTCTTTATCTCTCCTTCCTTATGATAGATACGATTAGTAATAGATAGATAGATTGTACGACTAGATAGTACTGAATAGATAGAACAACATGGGTGAGATATGGACAGACAGATAGAATAGATAGTAGATAATAGATAGATAGGCAGAGGAGAAAAGTTACACGCTAGATAAGAAGAGACTGAGATAGATAAATAGATGCATAGAAGGATATATATATATATATATATATATATATATATATAATATATATATATAGAGAGAGAGAGAAGAGAGAGAGATGAGATAGAAAAGAGATAGAAGGATATGAAGCACAAATCTTATCTACTCAGTTGAAGATCACAGATTTACAAGGATTTTAACAATAATAGACTTTTTATCTCTCCTTCCTTATAGATAGATAGATAGAGTAGATATATAGATAGATAATGTCAGACTTAGATAGAACATAGATAGAAAACAAGGTTAGATATAGAATAGACAGACAGGATAGAAGATAGATAGAAGATAGATAGATAGATACGGCAGAGGAGAAAAATCAGCAGGCTAATCAAGAGACTGAGCATGATAAATAAGAGGATAGAAGGATATATATATAATATATATATATATATATAATATATATTAAACAGACAGAGATAGATAGATAGATAGATAGATAGTATGAAGAGACAATCATTTATTCTATCTGTTGAGATCACAGATTTTACAAGAATTTTAACATAATTAGACCTTTTATCTCTCTTCCTTATAGATAGATAGATAGATAGATAGTAGATAGATAGATAACATATACAGACCTAGTAGATACATAGATAGATAGAAACATGGTGAGATATGGACAGACAGACAGACAGATAGATAGATAGATAGATAGGCCAAAATTACAGCTTAGATAAGAAGAGACTGAGATAGATAAATAAATGAATAGAAGGATAATATATATATATATATTATATTAATATATATATATATATATATATATATATTAATTAGTAGAGAGAGAGAGAGAGAGAGAGAGAGAGAGGAGAGATATGAGGACAATAATTATATCTACTCTGTTGAGATCACGATTTTCAAGGATTTTAACACAATAGATTTTTATCTCTAAGTAATAGATAGATAGATAAGACACTAAAATACAGACCTAGATAGATAGATAGATAGATAGATAGATAAACATGGTGAGACTGACAGACAGACAGATAGATAGATAGGTAGATAGATAGATAGATAGGCAGAGGAGACAAAATTAGGCTAGATAAGAGACGACTGAGTAGATAAATAGTGGATGAAGGATATATATAGATAGTAGATATAAACAACGGATAGATAGATAGATAGATATGAAGGACAATCATTAATCTACTCTGTTGAGATCACAGATTTTACAAGAATTTTAACATAATTAGATAAGCCTCTCTCTCTCTCTCTCTCTCTCTCTCTCCTCTCTCTCTCTTCTCTCTCCTCTTGGTTAGATGTTGAATGACTGAAAGACATTCAAGAGATTAAG
>CM042151.1:104292537-104384330 GCA_023376005.1 Doryteuthis pealeii
ATATATATATATATATATAAACCAATTAAGAAATTTATTTAAATTAGATTTATTTAATCAAATAAATGTAACGATTTTTTTATATTTTTGTTCGGTTGTTTAAATATTCAATATGAATATTTTTGGGCAAATTAAGTTTGAAGGAATAAAAATATTTATAAAAAAAATTTTTTTTTTAAACATGTGCAATCATTTTTGTATTATTTATTTTTTCATTTTTGACAAAATAAGAAATTTGTCCGTTCCAAAATATTTGTCAATATTTACATCAGCAAAATTATAGAAATTTTTGCCTGAAATGTCGTTTGTAAAATTATTTGGCACGCAAGGAAGAATAAATTTGATTATTTTCTTGATTATTTTTCCAATCATTTAAGTGAATTTTTCAAACCAGCTTCAGAATTCTTTTAAAGATAGATATTTCTTAGTCTTTTATGTGTTTATATATATATATATATATATATATATATATATATATATATATATGTAAGAAATTTTTATAGAAAAACAACAAGATGTTAAAAATATATATATATATATATAAGTATATATATATATATATATATATATAAGTAAAGAAATAACAAAAGACTTAGAGATTTTACCCTACAGCTGAGCGATACAGGACAATAAAAAAAAAAAAATTTTTTAAATCTGTTTTCAAATGACTTTAAAGTAATAAAGAATTCATCATTCGCATCTGATGAGTTGTGTGAGTTAGACATCATTTGTCTAAGCTCCCTGAAATAGACTATACTGCAAAATCTCTAAGTCTTTTGTTATTTCTTTACTTATATATTTGCTCTGTGACTCTAACATTAAGAGCACATATTGAGCTCTCAAACTGCGACAGGTTGTTTAAAAAACTCCTTTGTTGTAAGGAAGATTTCTTCTCTGGACTTTTGGATTATATATATATATATATATATATATATATATATATATATATATGTGTGTGTGTGTGTGTGTGTGTGTATTATATATATCTATAATATAATAATAATGTCTATAATATATATTGTTTGGCATATATATATAAATACGCATACATTAAATAAGAAGCATACGTGGACCTACAACATATATATACATATATATATATATATAAAAGCACATATTCTCCCAAATACATATATATATATATATATGTTGTTGGCATCCTTCCATCTACTAAAGATGATGGTGTAGTGTCCATTATTTTTTTCTTTATCTGCAACTGCATCAGTGGCTGAACAGACCAATTTTTAAATGGCAATCTCTGGTGCAGTGACTGCAAACAAACGGTGATGCTTGCTGGAGTTGATTTTGTCTCTCCTTCCTTTTGGCTCTCTTTGCCGTGGCGGCTACTTTCTTCTCTTTTCACTCCTTTTCATTCCTTGTTTGATGAGGAGGTGCTAGGTCACACGGTCTTCCGTACAAGCCTCCATGTGTTGGTGTTAATGTGGCATGTCTTCATGTTTCTCTTGCAGACATCTTGAAAGCGCAGATGCAGTCTCTCTACTGGTCGGGTGCCCTCTGCTAATTCGCCATACAGTAGGTCTTTGGGGATGCGGCCTTTGTCCATCCTCCTGATGTGACCAAGCCAACGTAGGCATCTCTCGCAGATGATGGCAGACATGCTGTTCATATATATATAGGCGTCAAATTACAATTTTACTTTTTTCTTTACTTACCAGTAATTGTTGTCTGTCAACAAAAAATTGTCTGGTTTCAAACAAAATCCAACTCAACCCCAAAAACTTATGGAAATTGAAGAATGGGAGGAGAAAAAAGATGGGACGATATGGCAAAAGAAAAAATTACTGAAATGCTTGAAATTGCGTGGGTAACTTCCTTGATGTCATGGATGTAGGCCTGTCTTCTTCATCAGACGGTAGGGGTAGGGGTGATTGTTTGGGGGGAAAAGATGTCTGTTGCCGATAACAACTCAGTTGGAAGGGCAAAAATAATCCCCGGCTCTTTGCAGTCCGATTTTTATATACCAGTTGGCACTAACATCACAAAGCAAAATTTAACCATACATAACCCTCAACAAACCTTTTTTTTAGATAATGATAGTATAAATTTCATAGACATTTATTTAAAGACTTATTTATTAGCCACGAGCAATTATACTGTGTAAGGGAGGTAAATGCGTTTACATGACAAAAAAGTAGTTCATTTCTGTGTGAAAATAAATAAAAATCTATGGTAGATCATACAGTAAAATTAATTAGCATATTTTTAGTTTGAGTCATAAAGGGAGAACAATTTTTCAATCTGTGGTGATCCATATACAAAAAAAAAATCATTAGTAATCATTTTTTGAATATGTAAAAATCTCAGAAAATATATTTCGCAAAATTGCACATTTTTAAACTTATATTTTTTGATAGATTTAATAAATCTTGATCTACAGTTAGAATATTGAGTTCGATATGGCACCTTCCAAACATTCAAAATTCATTATTAAATTCTTAAGTAAATAAAAATAAGCCAATGGAATTAGAGAAAATACTTTTTTTTCATCAATTCAAAGAAAAATATTGTTTTTAAAACTATGAAAAAAAAAAAACACACTACAAAAATTATTTTTTGAGTTTTAAGAAAATAACTTTTAAATTTTCAAATATTTTTTTTCGGGTATTGAATCTTTATTTTTTTTATGCGTTCTTCAGGATTTCATCTTCATAGAAATGGAAAAATTGGGGATTGGAAAATTTTAAATGACCAAAGGTCAAACCTCCCTCCTACATTCTGAATTGATAAAAAAAATTTTTTTTAAGTTTTTAAAGTTTTTTTTAATAAAATAAGCCATTCATTACAAAATTAAATCATTAATGAATAATTTGGTGAAAATTTCATTAAGATTGAACAATTCGCTGATTTTTGGTAATTGTTTTAAAATTTATTATCTCCCTTTGTTAATTTTTGCCCATGACTAATTATCATATTCAAATATTTTGTTTCGGAATAAGAACTCACCTCACCTTTTAATTTGTTTTTACTAAAATTTCTTCGGGTTCAAACCACAGAAATTCACATAATATATTTTTTTTAATTTAGGTGCTCTTAATATTTTGTTATCCTGGTTTCCTGCTTTTATTTACGATACGTTTTTTCCGTGGCAGTGTTTGGCGTAAATCCAGCCAAACAACTCACACCCCATTTAGAATAGGTGATTTTTGCTTGAATTTTCACAAATTTTAATTGAATTTTTACAAAACACCAACTCAGATTTCAAAACAATATGTTTATATATATATATATTGGAGGATATGTGCTTCAATTGAAGTCATACCTAATTTTGAAAATTAATTAGTTAATAATCAAGGAATTTAGGTGGGCATATATGTTCAAATGTAAGGCTAAACAAATCGAGAAAATGTCAATCCCTGTATGTACATTTCGGCCTATTAGGTCTCATCAGCAAGGTTATAGACATGGGAGACTGCTCCGTGTGTGACTCGAAACCTCGACTGCGTGTCACACACGGAGCAGTCTCCCATGTCTATAACTTTGCTGATGAGACCTAATAGGCCGAAATGTACATACAGGGATTGACATTTTCTCGATTTGTTTAGCCTTACATTTGAACATATATGCCCGCCTAAATTCCTTGATTATTAACTAATTAATTTTCAAAATTAGGTATGACTTCAATTGAAGCACATATTCTCCAAAAATTAGCGGCTAAAAAGGCCATATCAAAAATAAACACAATGTTTACTTACTTTCATATATATATATATTTGGGAGAATATGTGCTTAATTGAAGTCAAACCTAATTTTTTTGAAAGTTAATTCATTAATGATTAATTAGGCGGGATTTAACAAATTTATTTAACATATATATATATATATGGAGAAAATGTAGAAACAAACACAGGATGTTATAAACAATGGAAATTTATAGTTGATGTTCGAACATTTCGGTTTACAAAGGAAACCTTCAGGACAATGAAATTAAGTTTCCTTTGTAAACCAAATTGTTCGAACATCAACTATAAATTTCCATCCATTATAACATCCTGTGTTTATTTCTACATTTTCTCCACATACTGTCAGATTAATTTCCTCATCTTACTTCCATATATATATGTATATATCTATAAGAAGGAGATAGGCTCCCTTACTGTTCAGCTGATACTGACAATAGATCACTTCACTGACATTACCACGGTAACCACATAAAAATACAACAGAGAAAGTAACTTTGAAAAAAGGCAGTTTTGTTAATATTTCAATGTTTATTTACATCATCCTCAGATCCTATTGAATAGAAATAACCTTTTCCATCATTGTTTCAGTGAATTTCCTATATGAATGCACATATGTCTCTTGAGATGGGAATTCCTTGAAAATGCTGATCCACAAATTTGACAGAGAAACGGTTTTTCACCCGTATGTATACGCTTGTGTTTCAGCAAAGTTGATACGTCCGAAAATTCAGACCCACACATTTCACAATGAAAAGGTTTTTCTCCAGTGTGTGTCCGCATGTGAACAATCAAGTTGGAGTTCAGCGTAAATTCCGACTCGCAAATTTCACAATGAAACGGTTTCTCTCCAGTATGTGTCCGCACGTGTACCACCAGATTTGAATTCCGCGAAAATCCCAACCCACAGAACTCGCAGTGGTAGGGTTTCTCCCCGGTGTGTGTTCGCAAATGCACTGCTAAGTCTGATTTCTGTGCAAATGCTGAAGTACAAATCTCACAGCGAAAGGGTTTTTCTCCAGTGTGAGTTCGCATATGTCGTCTTAAACTGGAATTCTGGGAAAATGCAGACAGGCACATTTTGCATTTGAAAGGTTTTTCACCAGTGTGTGTCCGCGTGTGCTTTCGTAAACTCGAATTTTCCGAAAACTTCAGGAAACAAATTTCACATTGGAAAGGTTTTTCTCCAGTGTGTGTTCGTAGGTGTGCCCTTAAATGTGAATTCAACGAGAAATAGGAGCCACATATATCACAAGTAAAATGTTTCTCAGTCGAATGTGTTCTCATGTGTTGGCTCAAGTGGGAATTGTAGATAAACTCTTTGGCACATATATCACATTTTAAAATCTTTTTTGTTATCCCACACGTTTCATCAGATTTATTTGTCGAAACTGAATCACGAACTACACATTCAGAGTTTTCTGTAAGAGAAATTGCCATTGTTCATAAGATAAAAACTATTCTCCCTCCAGCTTTGGGTAATTAGTACGGCAGATTGGTCTGTTTAACCTTGGTATGGCAACCAGTCAAGGAGAAGGAAAACTGAATTCAAACCTGTTAAACTCAGCTTAAGAAATTGACCTTGAGTCACATGGAGGGGCTGGGTAAATATGTATTTGTATGATTTAGAATTTTAGTATCTATCTACTTTTTTCTAAATAGAATACATCATATCTCAGTACCTCTGGTCAGGTTTTGATTGGTTTCTTTGCTTATATATCAACCTTTATGGGTTATTTAATGCCAAATGCATTGTTGTGGAATAATAGAAATGGTACTATTTATCCCATAAAATAAAGTGTGAGCCAAAAACCTTGCCACTATTTGTCATTGTTGCTAGTTTAGATGATCCATCATTGAATTGTCTCCCTTTAATTATTGAATTATCTCCCTTACCTTCAGAACTAGGGAAACTATCATTCAATTTCAAGTTTAACTGAAAATTGCTACACATGTTTATACAATAACGTTTTAATACTCTTTATAAAGGTTTATCTTTCCCTGAACAATTCTCAGTGACAGCATTCAGTTGAGCCAGCTCCATACAGCTAAATCCTTGTGGTGAATTCATGGAAGTAGTAACAAGGGAATAGGAAATTCACAAGAGGTCCCCAAACCCTTCATGCATATCTTGTTTGATACAGATTTTCCACAGACACATTTTGTTTTTTTGTTTTTTGTTTTTTGGGGTTTTTTTTATTGCTATTAATTTTCACTCTACTCAAGTCTTTCATACCAGTTTTAACTTGAGAATTATCCCGCAAGTCCCCGAATCTCCATGACACTTCTAAGTGGCTAAGACCTTAACAGTGCTGTCTCGATTCTTCCTCTGATATCCAGTTCCCCCAGTGTCTTTCCCACACCTTTGGGACCGTTCAAAAGGCACCAACTAGAACTGGTATCACCATAACCTTCATGTCATTCAGCTTTTTCAGCTCTCTAGTATTTGTTTATCTTTTCGATTTCTTTTCTTTTCCCCCTGATCCCTGATGATGATGGAGAAACCCTTTGGATTTTTACCAGAGCCCCTTTGGCCATGTTGTGGCTCTAATACCACTTAGTACCAAACCTGTTCACCTTGGGTGACCCTACCAGGAACTTAAGTTCCCAATGGCATGGCTCTGACACTCCCAAGTTTACACAACGCAGCCGAAATGGGAAGGGGTTGGAGCTTAGAAATAATGTGTTAAATGGTCGTTGAGCAAAGAGCTTCCTCTGCCCTTTTAAAGGTCTTGTTTTTCATTCTGCAGGGTTTCTAGCCACCCTTCTTCACCAAACAAAATTAGTGGAGTTAGCAGTTTAGTTGCAATTCTTTTATAAGTTGAATGAAATAAATTCTTCTAAAATCCGCTTCTTCTTAATCTGTGTTTTTCATTTCTTTCTTCTTGGGAAAATCATTGGGTTGATTTTAACATCCAATTTTCTATATTTCTCCTTTGAAATTTTCTGGAAAAAAATATAATTTCAATTCAATATAATTGTAATTGTTAATAAAAAGTTGAAAGTTTAAAAATAAAGTATCAGTGGTTTGTAGATTGATTTTGAATTATTTAGACTATTGTCCTTGTTGGAGTCTTTTTTATAAGGTGTGCTGAGGCCCACTACTTAAACTTACAGACTCTGCTTGGGTGCATTGATTAAAACCAGCCAATCAACAGCTTGAATACGTGGTTAGTTAACTATTTAATCGCTGATCTTGAATGCCGTTCATTTGAAGGTATTCGCCACAGACAAATGGACTTAAACCAAGAACTCTGCTCAACCAAAGGATTCTACCCAACACTAAGAGACATCGAGGAACAACCAAAGGATTCTTCACTAAGGATCAGCCTCTACTTAACACAAGAGATCTTCACTGTAAATTGCTCTCACTTGAAGCCTAAAAATGGCCACAAAAATCATAACAGTCCTCATCTTCATTGTTATATACTCAATGTTTCGGCCGATGTGCCCTCCAACCTTTTTCAGGTGTTTCTTGTCAAACTCGGGAACATTCTCTTTGAACTTAGGAGGCTTCATGGAACTTCAAACTGAACCCTTTATTTAATCCACGGGGTTAGACTGTTCTCATTCCATTAACCATGAGTGGTTACAAGTGTTGAGCTGTGTTAAGTATTCTATGTTGCTATAGCCCTTGGCCAGGACTGAACCTGCAGCCCAGGGTTGATTGTTGCTTAGAACTGTATTAACACAGAGCGAGAGAATTCCACACAGACATCCAGCAACAAGATGGATGACAATGACCAGTCTGGCACTGATGACAACGGTGTAACTGCCGCTAAACCGACCAGTTAATTATAACTTATTCTTATATAGTTATTTTTTGTTTATAAAACCTATATCTGTTGCATCATGTGTCCAACATGGAGAAGGTTCCTGATTCCAATAAGAAACATTTAAAGCAGGCAGGAGGGTATATTGTCCGAAACAATGAAGTTAAAAAGATTAGTGCAAATGATACAAATTATCAAGACTCATCTCAAAAATTCAGAGAAATATTAAAATTCATATCTGTCCAAAATGGTTCCAATTGTCGACCATGACACTGTCTAGACATGTGGGCAAACCACTCTCCCATAACTACCTTATCTTCCTAAGCAGCAGCAACAGCAGCAACAGCAGCAGCAGCAACAATGCTGTTAACCTCATTGTCATATTTGAAAGGATCCAATTGACATAGTTACAAAATTTGAATGTTGAGTGCAGAGATAACTGTCACTTAGAACTGGATTAACTCAACGCCTATATCCACTATGCCATGTGTCAAATTGGCTGAAACGTTGTGCAATTAACAATAAAGATGAGGACAATAGTCTGAATAATCCAAATAATCAGGCCTTAACTCAAAAATTCTGACAAATAGAGATGTGTTGCATCAGTTGGACAAGAAACACCTGAAGAAGGACGGAGGGCACATCGACTGACACGTTGTACAGATAACAATAAAGATGAGGACAATAGTCCAAATAATTCAAATAATCATGCCTCATCCCCAAAATAACAAGAAACACCTGGAGAAGGTCGGAGGGCACATCGGCTGAAACGTTGTGTAGATAACAATAAAAATGAGGACAATAGTCCAAATAATCCAAATAATCAAGCCTCATCTCAAAAATTCAGAGATTTTGAAGACTTGTCACAGTGCAAAGGAAGAGAAGGAGTGTGAGACGCAGTGTAAATGAAGACTCCACCAGTTTTGATTGATCGAATGCCACACCATATCAAAGATCTTCACCTTATTAAGAGAATAGATTCAGTAGCGATTGACCATGAAAGTGAGTCTTTGGAATGTGCGAGTGTGGTAGAGTATAAGGACAGTGAGTCATCAAAGCTACGGATCACAGAGTGAGAGAATTCCACACAGACATCCAGACATGACCAGTCTGGCACTGATGACAAGGGTGTAACTGCCGCTAAACCGACCAGTTAATTATAACTTATTTTTATATAGTTATTTTTTGTCTATAAAATTAACTACAACCACAGTATCCAATTTAGATTAGTTTAGTGGGTTTGATTAATCCCATTTTGTGTCGACCATTAGTTTCTGCAGTCTATGAACCCAAACCAGAAAAGGGTAAGGGGAAAGTCACTTACAAATCCCTTTAGTTTTATGCCACTGGTCAGGACATGCGACACAGTAAGCTCCCATTTCTTTCAGGTTTTTGATTTCTTTGAAATGTATTTGCTGTTATCCTTCTATTGAATGTTATTTGTTTTTCCTTCTACAGTTTCACTGTGTTTATTAAATAAACAGCTGCCTTCTGATTTAGGTCGGAAAATTAAAACAGAAAGTTTTTTGGTGATCCCCCATGACAGTTTAACTACAGTCTATAAATTAACTTTTTCGAATTGGGTTAGCATTTTTGGATTCCTTGGGCTAAAATGCTTTTAGAAACCAATTTTTAGGAGTAGGGAAGCTCTAGAACTCATTTTACAGACAAAATAGATTACAAAATGTCGTCATTTTTCGTGACCGACCTCCGAAATTTGGAAATCTAAAAATTGACATAATTTCCCCAATTTTTGGAATTAGGAACTCAAATTTTCACCTGGATAAAAATTCAGAAAAATTGAAGTGAGAGATTTTAATAAATTTTAACAAAATGTTGTAGCTTTGGTTCTGAGCAAAAACCAAACTATCTTTTTGGTACAAATAATGTTCAATATACGTAAAATAATAATAGAAAAAATCTTTGTCATAGATACAGTGCCACATCTTTCAGAAAAATTGAAGGGGTTGGGTGACATGGCCTAGATGATTTGAAATGGAATTACCCAGTAGGAACTGTTGTGAGAAGATAGGACTGGAATTTTTCCTAAAGATTTGTACTCAAGAGAAAAACCAAAAGAAAAAGGAAAATACAGGTAAATAAACAACATACTCTTGGTGTAAGTTTTAATGTAATGAAATATATTAAATTAGAAAGACTAACAAAACTAAATAAGAACACATATAAAAAGATTACATTTATTTTAATTATATCTTAATTGGTTTCTATATAAAATAATTCATAGGATTGATTTTAATATGTTGGATTGGTTGGTGTATTGATTTTAACGGCATATCAACCCGTCTGGGGTTATGTCATGCCTAACGGTCAGGGTGTTATACATATTGTGCATTCATATATATACTTTTAGTAATTGGTTTTAACAATGTGTTAGCATTATTGGGGATTATATTGTATGGTATTGGTTTGTTTCATGTCTATATTCTATGGTAGAATTTTATTTCCCTCAAAAAAGAGAGAATATCCTCCATGTTGACGTTTTCAAACAGATCTTTCATGTTGTCTGCTTTAAAATAACGGTTTCTGATGTGAGCAAAAAATCTGCATTCCATCAATAAGTGTTTAACTGTCAAAGGTGTTTTACATGTTTCACATTGTGGTTGTTGTTCTTGTTTGAGTATATAGGAGTGCGTTAGTCTTGTATGACCAATGCATAATCGGGACACAATGACTTGTCCCTTTCTAGTTGGAGATTGAAATAATATTAGAGATCAATAGCATCAAGTAATTATTTATTAAACCCGGTTTTGTTAAAACCAGTATGCAAATTAACCACACCATATATTAGGTAAACCTTTATTTCTTAGTGATATATAAGACACATTGCAAGATTTTACACGTACTAATAACAAGGACGGTTTTGAGACAAATCTAACTCAGATTTTCATAGAGACCTCGTTAATAAATAAGATTTATTAATGATTTTGACTCTAAATTAAATACTCATTGATAAACTTGCGCAATGACTGGGTATTTTGTGACATAAGCAGAGACATAGTTTCGGTTACAAATACTGAATCACCATTATAATAAGATTTATAATTATAATAAGATTTGCTAATTAAATAAGTTAGATATTTACCACGTACCCCACGTGTACGGGTTAGGCACAAGGCCCTATTAATGTTGGACCACCCACGAACTGAAGCTCATGGGTGGCAGGTGCAAAAAATGCATTGATCCCATAGGCATTCGTCCTCAATGGGACGCCTCAGGCACCGGGCAATAAACCCAGCCCTGCCCCTTTAAACCAAGGGAGCAGGTGTTACCTGGGGGGGGGGATGGCCCCCTGGATCAACGATGTGAGTTTGTCAGGTCCAGGAACGAAAGCACCGGACCCCCCCCCCCTCCCGGTCGAAACCGGAGTTTGATATGCGGAACATAACCTAAGAATTTACTGCCTCAAGTTTTATGGAAATGTTAAGGAAGGGAGGCTACTCCCACTTGATGTGCGAAATTTCCCAGCGTCTATTTAAAATTTAAGAATTTTGCATATAATATAATAATATCATATGAAAATTTACTTCTAAAAATGCTGGAAAATTTTTATTTCTTTTTTTAAATAGCATTCTTGAAGAAAAATAGTGCCGGAAACTTTTGCACATACGATTTTATGATTAACCAAGTAAGAGTTGCCTCCCTTGTTGTCATGTTAAATTCCAAAAAATTGCTTTGTTTTTATTATTGTTTTAAAATTGTATGTCTTTCGTCTGAGAAAAGCGCGAGAGAAGCCAGTCAAGAATAAATGTATACAAACAATAAAGATAAGATACTCGTCAGCATAATTAATGGGTACAACATTTTGTTGTTTCGTAGAAATGTCTGTTTTACAAACAAACAAAAAACCCATCTAATTATAAAAAAACTTCATTTAATTAAAAATACAAAATAAATTTATAATTTATTTTAATTGCCAAATATTTTCCTTAATTTTATAAAATTATTTTTGCATTTAATTATCAACTAATTTTTAACGAAACATTGATTTTTTTTAAAAATATATTTCGTTTAATCAACACTGAACAATAAAAAGGATTTTTTTTTAAACTAAAGATTGACTTACCCAAAATATTTGACATTTGAAATTGTTTCAGTAATAATATTATCAACCTTTGATGGACGGAGACAGGTAAATTAGACAATGTTTAGGAAGTTGGCGGTAGTTTTTGAAATAAATAAAAACGTAGTCTATTTCAAACAAAATGGTGGAGAGAACAGAAAAAGGGAGATAATCCACATAATTTATATAAAAATATAAAAGTTTAATATATATTCTAATTACTAGTACAAAATAAAAAAAACACCCTCTGGGCGATGTAAAAATAGATTTTTGAAACATATTGCCTGAGGGATGGGAGTAAAAAATTCAATGTCAGCGAGTTTGTACCCTAAGTAAGTAAAATCATCAAATTCATTAAAAGATTAAAAAATAAAACAATTTGAAATGTAAACTTTAATATATATTAAAATAAAACAAACTATATATAGATATATAATACCAGTCATGTATTTATTAAAACTTGTTTTAAAAAACAATGAGGACTGTCTAATGTTGCATGATTCAAATTTTGAGTGTATTTATTCTATGTTATGACGATTTTGGGTAATGCGTAAGCAGTGACGTAGTTTTTGTTACAGACAAAAACCAGAAGCGAATCTCCATTATTAATAGATAATCGTGACTATTAATTATAAATATAGGTTTAATTATATAGGTTTATTTGATTATATATATATATATATATATATATATATATATATATATATATAAAGGAAAAGTTGACTTACCGGTGAATTTGGTCACGATGGTTAGTAAGTGTAGAAGTCAGCGATATAACAAATACAAAGTGCTCAATACTAAGTAGAGCAAATTATTATAAATGGGTACGAGAGATAACCTACTCGAGTTTCACCATAAGGATCTTCAGGGTTAAATCCACTGAATTAATCGAGACACCAATTAATAGCAGTCGATTTCACATGTGTGTGGAATGCAATATATAAACTTATATCTATTAATTAAAATACATATTAAACTTATATTAAATTAAACTTATTAATAAAATCAGCCACAAGGGTGAATTGTTCAGCATATATGTGCAGAGTGGGATTTAATTTTAAATAAAGAATATATAAAATAAGGGAGAGTGCGTACTGATTAGAGTCACAAGAAATGGACTTGTCGACCTGAGTTCAAATCCTGGATGAAGCCACAATTCACATAGTGCTAATACCCTTGGGAAATGTATGAATCCAACTATTCTTCCTCCAGCTATGGGTAAATAGTAGGGCAGACTGGGTTCTTTAACCTTGGTTAGGCAACCAGTCTAGGAGAAGGAAAACTCTGAATTCAAACCTCTTAAATCTCCGCTTGGAGTGGTCACTACTAGAATAGGCTCAGTCCTAATTAGTGATCTGTAATGAGATTATGAAGATCCTGAGTTTTGTGAGGACTACTATAGAAAAGGAGGAAGAAGAAATGAGACAAGTGGAGGCTTTGAAAAAGGGTGAGTGATGCACAGTGATTTGACCGAGGCATGACCCCCCGAATGGAGAATTGAAAGCCAACCAGAAGTTTCGGGTGTTGACCGGAACCGGAAGTCACATGGTGACGAGTAATGATGAACAACAAGATCGTCCTCTTTTTGATTTCCGAGAGCATAGGATTCGGACAGGCCTCTGGTCCCTAGTGTGGGATCTCAGTAATTTAACAGTGTCCTCTCTCTCTTTCTTTCTGCCTTTCCTCCTCTCCGAAACAACCCACGAGACGAGCCCGAAAATAAAAGCTAAGCCCTGGAGAAGATATATTTCAAGTGTTGTATCTTTTTTTATCAACGAGACGACCGCCGCATAATAAATATCTTTTTAGTACTGTGAATTTAGAGGTACGTTGACAGGACCCGCTATATGACATATTCGCTTTTGGTACTGTAACCATGTATCGCCACGTAACAGATCTATTTCTTTTTTTTTTTTAATTAAGTAATTATTTTTATTTATTTCTCAAATCAGTTTTATCTTAATCACTGATATATGTTAATGTTAATGTGTCAAATTTTTTCACCCAAGAATTTTTGGATAAAACTTGGGGTACTGTAAAAACACTGTATGAGAGCAAAGTCTACGTGCAGGCTGCACGTGCTTGCTGAGGGCCGCATGTTTGATATGCCTGTTCCGCCCTCATCGATCAGGATTTGCAGCCATAAAGGAGGATGCATGTGGGATTTTAGGGACCACTTGTATAATTCCTATCGGTAATTTATGAGGAAGTGCGTCCCGGTCTCCTGCCTCAGAAATTGCTACCCGGTGACTATTAAAATATGTTGTCTCCATTTGTTCATATCTATCTGTATTATTTTGTTTGTTTATCTATCTATCTATCTCAGTCTATTCCAAATATATATCCATCTTCATATCTAAACAAGAATTACAACAAATTACTATAAATAAACAAGAATTATGACGAATTACGACAAGATTACGACACGATAACAAGAATTACGACAAATTTCTATAAATGAACAAGAATTACGACAATTTCTATAAATGAACAAGAATTACGACAAATTACGATAAATAAATAAGAATTACAAAAAAAAAGAACCCCCCCCTCTAAAATACATTTAATGCCCTAAGTTGGTTGTTTTCTTTCAAGTAACACCGACATATTTTGGGGACGTTATTTTAATAGTCACCGGGTAGCAATTTCTGAGGCAGGAGACCAGGACGCACTTCCTCATAAATTACCTTCCTATCCCTTTGAAATCATAACTGTATGTAAATAAATGTTTATTTACTATAAATGTATAATAAACTGTTGAGGTTGAGTATTGTATTGCATAATGAAAACAATGCGTGAGAAAAAAAGAATTTACAATAAAGTAAAAGAGAAAGTGAGGAGATGGGCGCACACGAGGTAATTCAACAAAGATTTATCACAAACTGAACAGAACCGTTACAAAAGGCGGGAAAAGGGTGCTGGGCGGAAGTAGGTGGAGCTTTGAGCTCCTGCTGATGTTACATTAAACATATTTATCAAGAGGAATATGAGCTTACAATTACTCTACATAAACATATTTAAATCAACTCTATTTGTAATATCTATCATTCCAGGAATCAGATTTGAAGAAACCAAAAGGGGCTGATATAAATTTATATTTGATAAACTAAGATCTTCATTTATATACACACACACACACACACACACACACACACACACACACACTCACACACACACACACACGCACACACACGCACACTCACGCACACACACACATATATATATATTGTTATACTAAAGCTCAGCGAATCAATGCTTGTTTCTTAAAGGCTTTTTTTATTGTTTAGTTTAATCACATGAAAGTTATACTATATTATTCCTTACTTTTAGGATTGAGTTATGTTTGAAAAAAGAATCCATTTTTATTGGATTAGTCATAATTTGCAATTAAGTCAAAAATTGCCCTGTCTCTTTCTTTACATTCTACTTATCATTTCCCCCTCTCCATGAATATCTTGATTACCTCCTCATTATATATGTCAGTTTCTCAGTGAGTTTAGAAAGAGAGAGAGAGAGAGAGAGAGAGAGAGAGAGAGAGAGAGAGAGAGAGAGAGATGTTTATGTAATTGAAAATAGAATCAACCAACATGAGTCTTTCACCAATCACTCATATATTCCAAAAAGGAAAGCGTGTGGTGTAATGGTTAAATCATGGGAAATGGACTCGTCGCCCCGAGTTCAAATCCTGGACGCGGTAACTGCATTTTCTCTTAGCGCTAATACCCTTGGGAAAGGTATGAATCCAATTCTCCCTCCAGCTATGGGTAAATAGTAGGGCAGACCGGGCTCATTAACCGTGGTTAGGCAACCAGTCTAGGAGAAGGAAAACTCTGAATTCAAACCTGTTAAACTCCGATAAAGAAATTGACCTTGTGTCATATCCCGCTCAGCGAAGGGTTGGTAAATATATATATATTCCAAAAATGTCTTGTAGCAAAATCAAAATGCTGACTCTGCCATTGGTCAACATTTATTGGATAACTCGATTTGTTCCAAGTCATTTAAAATAGTCAGTTTACCATCCTAGCTTGTGTATGTTCAGAATTCCGAAGGCAATATATATAACACCTCTCAAACAAGAGCTTTGCAAATGGAAGGAAATTGTCTACCATCTACAATTCTTCCTGTGGTAATCCTCTGATGAGACTCAGGTTAAAACAAAGAATTCTTGTTAAGAATGAATCTACTTATGATAAACTGCAATGGAACATTGAAAATATAGTTATGATCGTAATGAAGCATTTAGAAAATAATTGAATTTTGGTATTAAGTAACCCATAAAGAATTGACATGCCATTAAACATGTTTGGATTATCTTCACATTGGCCTGGAAGAGTTATCTTCCTGCTGGGTTGCCGCTTGTTCTCACCAGGGGCTATAGTATTTAAGCGGCTGATTCAAACTTTTCTGCTCTTTGCTACCTCTTCTCGTAGATACCCACATGGGTTAGACACATTGTCACACCCTTCTCGGTGGGGGCTTCTGCCCCAATGCTATGCTACTCTCCTGTCAGTGTCGGAGTTGTATGTTCATATATTAACTTTGAATCCTACAAACAAATAAATCAGACCAAACCAGACCATTGAATTTGCTTTGAATTAATTTTTAGGCAGGATAATTAAGAAACTGTGTTTTGTCGGTCGGCTGCTTGCTTGAATTTTACAACATGTTGTTACATTCACAAGCTGCTTAGCTTTTATTTCTAGGGCTAGTCTCGTGGGCTGTGTCGGAGAGGAGGAAAGGCAGAGAGAAAGAGAGAGAGAACACTGTTAAATTTCTGTATCCCACACTAGGGACCAGAGGCCCATCTGTTCCCCCAGGCATCGGAAAGCAAAAAGAGGCCGGTATTTTTCTTCGTTGTTCCACGTCACCACGTGACTTCCGGTTCCGGTCAACACCCGAAACTTCCGGTTGACATTCAATTCTCCATTCGGGGGGTCATGCCCCGGTCAAACTCACAACATCCGTTTTGTGCTCATCACTTTTTTTAACCTTTCCTATCTCTTATTTCTTCTTCCTCTCTTTTCTAATAGTGTTGCATACCCTTCTTATTATTTATTACTTACTTCTATTCTTCTTCTGTTCTTCTGACATCTTAAGTTCTTCTAGGTCTCTTCTAACATCTTCGGCTTTGTCTTGGTGACTTCGTCTTGGTCGGTCGCACTCAACTCATTTCTTCTTCTAATCAGTCCTGTTACCAAGACACCCATTAATCACAAGACCGTGTTATTTTTCTTAAGCTTTTATTTCCTTAACTATACATTTCATGTAACTAAATACCTGACTAACATAGCGCACATATGCAGAGTGAGTCACAGTTAAGGCAGAAAGACCTTATCTGCCTGACGTCTAATTGAAAACTGAGGAACCAACCAGGTTCCACATGACTTCACATATTTCGCGGGCTTTCTGTAATATTCCATGGAAAGTCCCGCCCGTGATATGAAAAGGGGCCATCCCTTCAGAAATACAGGGGATTGACAATAATCTTATGCAACCGCATAGATTACATAAGCACCTGGCCTGAGAAAATGGCCGAAAAGGTCCCACGTGACTTCACATATTTGGCGGGCTTCTGTAATTTTCCATGGAAGGACCCGGCCATGGTATGAAAAGGGTCATCCCCTCAGAATTACAGGGGATTGACAATAATCTTATGCAACTGCATAGATTATGTAACAATAGTAGTTTTCACAAAACTCAGGATATTCCCCATCTTGCTACATGAACGACATCGCTCTGTCCACATCAGGTTAGCATTTTTTTTTATTGTGGGTGTGGGGGGAATTGAATTGGACTATTGTAAATTGGGAGATATCTACATTTGTGTATATAACACTTTCAAAGCATTAACTTCTGGCTCACCAGTTTCTTTTTAAACTCAATTTCTTTTAAATACATTTTTTTAATATTTCTCTGAATTTTTTAGATGAGGCTTGATCATTTGGATTATTCAAACTATTTTCCTCATCTTTATTTTTATCTGTCCAATGTTTCGGCCAATGTGCCCTCTGGCCTTCTTCAGGTATTTCTTGTTGGATTCGGTAACCTTCTCGAATACGGGAACCTTCTTTTCGAATTCAGGAACCTTCTTGTCATAATCGGGAGCCATCACAAAACTTTGAACTCGACCCTTTATTCAATCCACGGGGTATCCTGTTCTCATTCCACTAACCATAGCTGGGTACAGGTGTTAAGCTGTGTTAATTATTATTTTATGTTACTGTCACCCTTGAATAAAAGAAAACAAATATGCAATATGAGGCAAGGTAAAAAATCATACATAAGTAAAAAGGTAGATATTCTAAGTAAAACAAGTTCCCAAGGTTTATAAGTTCCCACAATTCATACTGAATAGTCCAATTGGACACATAGTGCAGTGGATATAGGCATAGGGTTAAGACAGTTCTAAACGACAGTTATGTCTGGGCTGCAAGTTCAATCCTGGTCAAGGGTGCCAGAGAGCACATCAGCTGAAATGTTGTACAAATAACAATAAAGATGAGGACAATAATACAAACATTTAAAAAAAATGTTTTTCTCTATATAACCCATAGATGGGACCCCTAACAGGCGCTACCACCCCAGATCAGAGTGGACCTGGGAGTAATGGTGATCAAAGGGTACTCCATATTCCCTTTTTTCTCTCTATATATATTTACCAACCCCTCTGCACAAGCAGGATGTGACACAAGGTCAATTTTTTTAAGTGGAGTTCAACAGGTTTGAATTCAGAGTTTTCCTTCTCCTAGACCGGTTGCCTAACCAAGGTTAAAGAGCCCAGTCTGTCCTACTATTTACCCATAGCTGGAGGGAAATTGGATTCATATCTTTCTCAAGGGTATTAGCGCTAAGTGAAAATGCAGTTACGCGTCCAGGATTTTAACTTTTTTCTCTATATAACCCATAGATGGGACCCCTAACAGGCACTACCACTCCAGATCAGAGTGGACCTGGGAGTAATGGTGATCAAAGGGTACTCCATATTCCCATAACTCCAGAACAGGAACTTCACCATCAGATAGAGTTTAACATCATACCCAGGACAATAAGACCCTCAGCCACTGCCTTCTAGCACATATATGGTAAAAAGGGTTGTGGCTTGCCATTAGAACAATAGAGATGTAACAATCATATAAGTGTTAGGGCTTGACATGATCTGCAAATTGATTGGAGGGGGGTTTTCTGACCACCTATTTAGCCTAAGTAAGGACCAAAGTAGTGCTGTAAGTCACGGACTGCTCAGCCACTAGGATCACCTCTTCACACATCATGGGTCACCACCCACAGCCAACATGGGTGGCGGGGGAGTTTTACCCCTGCATAAAGGTGCAGTCAGCGTATTCTACAACCCCAGACGACAGCGCAGCCAGGGAATGTTATTAGTAACATATTTAATGGTATGTGCAAATGTTTCCAGCAGTAAAGTGGTTTTCAGGGGGATTTTACGTGTCTAATTTTCAGGGCATATCATATAAATGCGTCCTGGCCTCCTGCCCTAAAAAACGCTAAACAGTGTCTGCTAAAAATTGACCCATGTTACTTATAAACTCCATAGCTGTTTGAAAGAATTTTTTCTGAAAAGTTAATACGATATGAAAGCAATATTTTACACACACACACGCACGCACACACACACACACACCAGTATTTTCTCAACAAGTAAATGTAAATATTTTAAACCCCCCCCCCGCATCTTTAAAATAGTTTTTTAGTGGTTTGAAGGCGTTTTTATCAATAAATAAGTTTTTTTAAATTGTTTGAAGGCATTAAAAGTAAGCCACCCCCAGGTTTTTATCTAAATGTAAATATTCTACACCACCTCCTTTAAAAACCTTTTTTTTTTCAGTATTTTCATTTTATCTTAATTACTAACAACAGTCACAAATTTTTAAATAAATACAACCGAGTTTCGAAAATAAAAACAATCAATACATTTTTCATAAGTAGCACGGGTCGGATTTTCAGCAGGCACTGCGCTTAGGTATTTTTTTAGGGCAGGAGGCCAGGACGCATTTATGCGATATGCACCTAATTTTCAATAAAAAGCACTGAGGACTTTAGTATTTCATTTATTCAATTATTTCCCATTTAGTATTGTAGGGGGATAATCTACATCAGCTGTCCCCAACCTTTTTTGCGCCACGGACCGGTTTCAACTAAGACAATATTTTCACGGACCGGCCTTCATATGCTCCGTCCTACATTTGCTCGATAATCGTTAATGACGTAATCTAATAATAAATCATCCGCAGTGGTCTTATGTCAAATGCAAACATCAACAGACAATAAACAAACTTTTATTCATAAATTAATAATCAACAACATCTCTGTAAACGAAAATATTTATTTTAGAACAAAACTCCTTTTTAATAAGAAATAATTAGAATAAAAATCTTGATTCAAATGACAATAGTGATCATTTCTATATAAAAGAGTGAACAAGTGAATCAAATAATAATAATTAGTGAGAGCCCTGAGCTTGTTTCTCTGCAACAAGCCGGCCCCATCTCGGGGTAATGGGAGACAGTGACACACGAAGTGTGTTTCGTACGTCCAGTCTATTCTGTAGTTTCGGTTTGGTTGCAGTCACTGCTGACCTATCACATGACCAAGACCTGTCAAGAGGCACAGAAGTCAATTTTCAAAATAAAACATCAACATTTAGACTGATAACCAATAAAAAAAAAAGGAAAATTCAAACGTTCTGTGCGGCTCGGTACCTAATGGCCCGTGACCCGGTGGTTGGGGGACCGCTGATCTACACAGTTTAGGAAGGTCTGTGGGCTAACTTTGCAGACTTTCCAAGGGCAACAGAGGTCAATGTTCAATCCCCTGGGAAAAGCTATGAAAGCTGATTTTTAAGGCTGGCAGGCTTTGAACACTTGTGAGATAATAGCAACACCACTTTCCTCAAAACCATTTTTATATTTGTGCTAATTAGCTATCTTCAGTACCACCCTGTTGGCAGAGGCTTTAGAATATATCCACCAAAGGTGTCACCAGTTGTCCATGGATAATGACCTGTAATGCTTAAGGATGGGATCCTAGTGACTAAGCAATCCATGACATGCAACACTTCACTTTGGCTCTTACTTAGGTTAGATGGGTGGTCGGCGAGGCCCCCTCCAATCAATCGGCTGGTCGAATCAAGCCATAGCACCTATATGATTGTCCTGACCCTATTGCCCTTATAGCTGACTCCTAACCCTTTTTTATCATATATGTGCTAGAATGCGGTGGCTGAGGGTCTTAGTGTCCTGGGTATGACATTAAACTCTACCTGATGGTGAAGTTCCAATTTTGGAGCTCTGGGGAATGTGGAGTACCACTTCATCACCATTACTCCCAGGTCCACTCTGAATAGGAATGGTAGTATCTGTTAGGGTCCCATCTATGGGTTAAATAGAAAAAAGTGAGTTTAACAAATTTTTTTACCTTTTTTTTTTTAGGTAATTTATGAGGAAGTGCGTCCCAGTCTCCTGCCTCAAAAATTGCTACCCGGTGACTATCAAAATAACAACCCCAGCTCGTCGTAATTCTTGTTTATTTATCGTAATTTGTCGTAATTCTTAGTATTTAAAGTAATATAGATAAATATGAACAAATTGAGATAGATAGATAGATATGAAGATGGATAGTTTTGAATAGACTGAGCTGGATTGTTATTTTAATAGTCACCGGGTAGCAATTTTTGAGGCAGGAGACCGGGACGCACTTCCTCATAAATTACCTTTTTTTAAATAAGTTTTTAAAAAAATGAGCACCCATAAAGAATGAATCAAACAAAAACGTCTTCGGCATAAAATAACCCAACAAGGGTTGAATGCCGTAAAACCTAACCAACAAACCAAACCAGCATCTTCAGCAAAATTATCAGTTCAATTCAACCAAGGGCAGAGAACTCTCATCAGCCATGGGCAGATAACTCGTGTCTAACTCAAACCCTTAACGAAGAAGGCAAGAAAGTATTTGTTTTTCCTCATTTGCAAACGTCAACGAGGTAGACAGAAGCCGAAAAATATGTGGTTTATGTACTTTTTAAGTTGGGTAGGACTAATTCTCCAAATATGTGTAATCTCTTTGTCTGTGGGTAAGTCTTTTTTAGTTTAACATTTTATATAACCGGCATTGACTTGTATTTAAATGTCTCTTTCCTACACGGTTCCACCCTTGTGAGGGTAGCGAATTTATTTTTAAAATCATTTTTTTATAACTGTTTATTTTCTTTAAAAAATATCTAAACTTTTTTTTATCTATTTAATTAATATCTGTTTTAATTATTTCATTGAAATTTATTTCATGTTTATGTTTTATGTTTTTTATTCGTTAAAATATCTCAAAACCTGTGAATCGTATCTGAGTTGTCGAACGACATCGTATAAAGAGGAAATAAATTTTTTTGATAGGTTTAACTTCATGAATTAAAAAATTTAAACCTAACTTTGATTAATTTAATGAAATATTTTACAAGGTTTCTTGATTTTTAATAAGTACGAAAACATTATTTGGTACCCAGCGAAATCAAAAAAGGTAATGTCTGAAAAGTCGCTTGTTTAATTTAAAAACAATTCATTTTCTCCCTTTTTTTTTCTTTTTCAGGGAAATCAAAAATATAAAATAGATTTTTAATTAAATTTTGTACTTAATATGTTGATTAGATTCATTCAATTCTTATTTTAATTTAATTTATTCAAAATCCATTGTCTTAGTTTTTATCGTCTGCCTTCCTTGATTTTTTTTAACGAGTCAGCAGAAAATTTAAGGTTAAATTTTCTGCTGAATTTTTGCCACGTGGAAAATTCCAAAAATATTCTTGAAATTCCAAAGAAAAAAAAATAGATTTAATTAAAAGTATTTTTAAAAATAAATATTTTCTTTAAATTATCTTAATTTAAAAAATAATGAAGTAAATAAATGTGTCTTTCTTTTTTCGTTAAGTTTTTATTTATTTATTTATTCAACGGATAAATAAATAAATTATAAATGAATTAATAAATTCAATAAATAAATAAATGATAAAATATTAAATAATGAATTCAATAAATAAATGATAAAATATTAAATAATGAATTCAATAAATAAATAATAAAATATAAAATGAATTCAATGAATAGAATAGATAGATTATTATAAATTCAATGAATGAATAAATAAATAAATGCAAACTTTAATAAATTTGTTGCAGACAAGAAAAAAAAAAAAAGAAAATAAATTTCTCAATACAATTTTTTTGTGTGTGTGTATTTTTTTTTAAATTTTACCTATACAAATATTTTTATTTATTTATTTTTTACCCTTTAACATTTCTAAGTAAATGAATGGCAAACACGAAATTTTAAATAAAATGACAATTGATTTTACTTCAGGTTTTGTTTTTTTGTTTAGTTTTTTTTTTTTTTAAAGTTAACTTCTATTCAGATAAAAATTGACAAAAAAACCCCAACAAACTTTGATATTTAAAATCCAACAATCCCAGAAATCAAAATGTGAATAATCCATAATGTCGATGCTTCAGTGACAACATTCGTGTTTGTTTTTTGTTTGTTCCGTTATTCCAGGAATTGTAATTCTCATTTACCTGCTAGTCGTTCTTGACAAACTTTTAATACCGGGTTCGATCCTAGGTGCCCCCAAAATTCAGTCATATACCATCCAGAATAATCAAGAGGTTTCTTCACTTCAGAGTGGACCTGAGAGTAATGGCACTAAAAGGGTGACTATACTTTTCAAAGATCCAGAACTGGGTTGGATTTTACGGCATGTCAACACTTGTTGGGTTATTTTATGCTGAAGACGTTTTGTTTTATTCATTCTTGTTGGGTATTCAATTTTTTTTTTTTAAATACAATTTTTTGTCATTTTTTAAATCTATTTAATCCATAGATGGGTCCCTAACATATACTACCACTCTGTGTTAGGTGGAACAACCAGTTAACTCTGTAGAGCATTCATCTAGGAATCGCAAGGTTCCAAGTTTGATCCTGGCCAACTCAGCGTGTAATCTGATTGGTGCACTAAAACATCTGGGATCTGATGGTAGGTGTGGCATTTCACATCAGCAAAAACAATCATCCTGGTGTAGCATTTAGCAAAAAGGGGATAGACTCCCTCACTGTCTGACCAATACCAACAATGGGCCACCCCACTGACTTTTTTTACTAGAACTCAAACCAGCTTTACTCCACTTGAAAAATAACCTTGTGTCACATCCTGGAGGGGTTGGGTAAATACATACAAAAATAATTGTGAGACGCGCAACAAAATGTTGTTATCCCAATGTTGTTATCATTAAAAAAAAACAGCCCTGTTGGCTGGGGCTTTAGAATATACCGACTAAACCCCTGTAGAGAAGTAAGAAACCACCCCTTCAATAGAGCCACCAGTTGGCTATGGGTGGTGGCCCATGATGCTTAATGATGGAAGCCTGGTGGATTAGCAGTCCCTGAATTGCAACACTCTACTTTGGCCCTTGCTTTGGCTAGACAGGCAGTTGGAGAGGCCTCCTCCAAATCCAATCAATCGGCTGCTCACGTCAAGCCCTAGAACTTATATAATTGCTTTTTATCATATATGTGCTAGAAGGCAGTTACTGAGGGCCTTTGTGTCCTAGGTATGGTGTCAAACTGGATCTAATGGTGAAGTTCCAATTTTGTAGATCTGGAGAGTGTGGAGTACCCCTTCATCGCAATTACTCCCAGGTCCACTCTGATCCAGAGTGGAGGTACCTATTAGGGTCCCATCTATGGGTCATATAGAAGAAGGTGAGTTTTCAAAATTTGTATTTAAAAGAAAAAAGTACCTGTCAAGAATGAATAAGACCAAATGTCTCTGGCATAAAATAATCCAACAAGTGTTGATATGCCGTAAAAATCCAACCAACCAACATTCATTTCACTAAGCATACCTCCTAAGTTCTGTAGTGAAAAAGTTTCTAACCGCCATCCTTGGCCAGTTGTAAAGAACTTAAAGTAAGTCCTGAGCTATAGAATCCTTTGGTAAGTGAATAAGTCCTGAGTTATGGAATCCTACGTAGTGTCAAAGGTCCAGTGATATAATCCTATGTTCCGTCATCCATGAAGGTTCAAAGCAGTGTGTGTAGGTATGACCAGAACAGTCGGTATAAATAACAATATCAGCAGCTGAGTACTGCCAGTGATTGGCCAAGAGTATGGTCACATGATTATCGCCGAGTCTATAAGTAGGAGTGGGCTTATAACAGAAAATCTCAACAATGATTCTGGAAAACTTACTTTTTGTGACTATGTCAGAAGGGTATAGTACTGTGGCCCTTCAGACTCATCCATACAGCCCTTCGCACAACTTTCAAAATTTGTTTTCACCTTTACATATTGACTATGAAGAAGTAACATTAAAACAACAGATGGTACTCCACCCTGTCTGCTGGGGTGTTAGAATACACCGACTACACTTCTGCAGAGGGGTAACACTCCCCCAGATAGGGCCACCTGTTGGTGGCGACCCATGACGCTTAAGGACGGAGTCTTTGTGGATGAGCAGGCCATGACCTGCAACACTTCACTTAGACCCTTACTTGGGCTAGACGGGCGGTTGGAGAGGCTCCCTCCGATCAATCGGTCAAGCCCTAGCATCTATATGATTTTCCCAACCCTATTGCCCTTATGGCAAGCCCCAACCCCTTTTTATCATATGGGTGCTAGAAGGCAGTGAGGGCCGGTATGTCCTGGGAGTGACGTTAAACTCTATCTGATGGTGAGGTTCCAGTTTTGGAGGTTTGGGGAAAGTGGAGCACCCCTTCATCACCATTACTCCCTGGTCCACTCTTTACCAGAGTGGTAGTACCTGTTAGGGTCCCATTTATGGGTTGAATAGAAAAACATGAGTTGATAAACAAAATTGTATTATGCATTAAGAATGAATTTATTTCACAACTTTGTCGGCATTAAATGACCCACTGAGGTTGATATGCCGTAAAACAAACCAAACCAAATCTATTGCCCCTATGGCAGACCCCCACCCCTTTTATCATATATATGAAGTTCCAGTTTGGAGCTCTAGGAGTACCCCTTCATCCACCCTAACCCGGAGTGGTAGTACTTGTTAGGGTCCCATCTACGGGTTAAATAGATAAAAAAATGAGTTTACAAAAAAATGTGTTTTAAAAAAATTGAATACCCAACAAGAATGAATAAAACAAAACGTCTTCAGCATAAAATAACCCAACAAGTGTTGACATGCCGTTCTGGATCTTTGGAAAGTATAGTTACTCTTTTAGTGCCATTACTCTCAGGTCCACTCTGACCTGGAGTGTCCCTTCTATGGTTCAAATAATTTTGAGATAATGTTTAAAATCATTTTGAACTGCTGCTATTATTCATTCATAACATGCATCCCTAAATTTGTGTTACATAATTATTAGTGTCCTAACACTTATTTACAGTAGTGTAGAAACCAAAATGGCTGTTATAAGTTGCAGCCCGCGGCCTTGAAGGATTGAATGAAAAGGCTTGACCTCATCCTTATCCTTTCGGTGGAGAAGACCCTCTTCCGGTTTAGATTAAAAAGAGTTTAGTTCAGTATCAGCCAAACCACGACGGTGGTAAGTCATGTTAAGTGTACGGCCGACTCAATCTGCGCAGGTAGTCTGGTGGGGATTTCGAAATAAAATATGATCTAAAGTAAATCGAAGTCTTGTGTTATTATCTAAAAACTACCAATGACACAGGGCTTCTGATAAAGAGAAATCCCCAATGGAAGACCAGACACGAAGTCCCCAAGACGAAGTCCAGACACTAGAAGAAGAACGTAAGATACCAAAGATGAACAGAAGAATAATAGAAGTAAAGAGAGTATACAATATTTGGGCTATGAAATTCTGAAAAAAGAAAAAAGTATCTTTTATATGCACTGACTTTTTAGAATTTAATATTTGTTCAACTTTTTGCACAGTTCATATAGACTAAAATCAAAAATGTATACAGTTTACTTGTTTTGAAATAAAACATTTACGCAGTATTAAGAGCAAACACACGGCCATGTTAATACGAAAATGCAACAAGCCTTTTTGACCCAATTTTTTCTTACTTTATTTTTCCTTACCGTGAAGAGTTCTTGAAATTGGTTGACTTTTGTTTAATTATTAAATTATATCCCTTAATTAGTAAAAATCAAAAAAAAATCAAATTTGTGTGTTTCTTAGTTAGAAACACATTAATGTGTCTGCGAGATTTCAAATCAATGGCATCTCTTTTCGGAGTTATAAGTCGACGCGTACATACAAAACATTATTTTATATATATAGATATATATTATACTGTACTATACAATTAAAATGCGTATTAGCCACTTATCAGGATAACGCGCCTGTGAAAAATCATTACAGCAGGCGTGTTGTCCTGATAATAAGTGGCTAATACACCGCTTTGAAACCAATAGTAACTATCACCTTGTATAGTACACTATAACAATTATAGCTCTTACACTTGTAATCGAGCACTTTATTTTAATTTCTCCAATACAAAATACCTATTTATATATATTGTATGTGTTGATTATAAATTAATGTTGTTTAATGTTAATTATTCACTGATTATTTGAAATAAATTCTCTGTATTTACCTTCTTTTTTTTTTTCTCTCTTTTTTCAGCTGCTGGGTTGTATTACCTGGCTGAATTAGTTGAAGAATACACAGTCTTCACAGCTAAAGTGATCAAATACCTTATTTTCGTAAGTTACCATTTCACATGACTTTTGGAAACTTTTTTTTTTTCATGCTCACAATTGCCGAGGCATGGAATAAACTGCCTGCATCCATTGTAGGCTGCCAAAACACTGCATCTTTCAAAGCCTCCATGCTTCCTGTAACCCACCAACACTATACCTGATACCCCCCTCCACACACATCTGCATGCACATGCACACATACATATATATTATTACTGTACACTGTTCATGTTCCTGGCACTAATACATTATTCTGTGTACTAGACATGAAACTTTGATGAGTTGTGGTGCACCTGAGCACTGTACGCATACATGTATATTATTATTGTATACTATTCATGTTCATGACACTAATACATTATTCTATGTACTAGACATGAGACTTTGATGAGTTGTGGTGCACCTGAGCACTGTACACAATAAATTTCATTATCATTATCATTATTATTATTTTTAATTCATCTTGCTTGCATTAGGTAAACCAGTTCATTACCCGTAACAATAAAGTTTTCCCTAGGAATGTAGAATATGCCAACTGTTGGCTGGGGCCTTAAAATACACCAACTGCACCTCTGCAGAGAGGTAAGACCCCCCCATTTTTTGGCAAGAGATTGTCATGGATATCCGTGCTAATTGAATGACATGATTATCTTGGACGATTTGGATGGTCTCATTGAATATAAAAAAGAACATATCGTCAACATTCCATTGTAATCATTATTTTTTAAATCGCACTTTTTATGTCAATAACAATCTGTTTGCACAGTTATATGGTATCAGGTGTTCCTATCTCATACAAATTATTAGTTGTATGGTTTCACATATTTCTATGAAATATTAAGTTTTAAAACAGATTTTTTTTATCCATTGATCGGACCCGAACGGGTACTATCACTCCAGGTCAAAGTGAATCGGAGATAATAGCAATGAAGGGGTACCCCATACTCCCTAGATTTCCAGAAGTGGAGCCTCACCACCAGATGCAGTTTAGTGTCAAACACAGACCAATATAAAAATCACAGAGGATGTTGCAAGATGATAACAATTGTACTTTTAAGGAACATGAGTATTAATATTTTAATTGATTACAATATTCCAAATTCATAATGTTGTGTGACGGTTCTTGGGGTTATTTTCAATACAAATCATTAACCTTTTTTTCTTTTCTTTTGCAGACAATTACCGCTGTTCATGTCTGCCTGGCATTATTTGAAGACTTACCTCTCATGATGATTATTTGTGGATTCCTGGGATGTTTGACGCATTTCTTCCTCTTGCAGAATTTCCCATATTTTGTCTTAACTTCCCCATCTTTTATGGCATCAGTCGGTAAGTAAAACGCATTTTCAGAATCTCTTACAAAAAAAAAGAAAAATTATCTAATGTGGCATTAGGGGTTAGCATTTTTGTGGGGAACAACTAAGCCACTTGGTCGCTCAGGGATATGTCAGAGGGTACTCACTGCGTACATCACATTACCCAAAATCATCAATACATAGAATAAAGACCAACCTTGTATTATATTCACTTAACATTTGATGGTCCTTATTGTTTTTCAAAAACAAGTTTTAATAAATTCCTGCCTGGTATTGTATATAGTTTTTTTTATTCTAATATTTATTTAAAGTTATCTAATGTATAGAGTTATATGAGAAAATTATTTACAAACAAGAAATTGTCACTTTTTTCAGTATCAAGAGATGAACTAAAAAGTTTACTAATAAATAAAAACCCACGGTTTTGTGTAAAATTTATGTGTGAAATATTCAATAGAATTATTTGATTAATAATTGATAGATGCATGCAACATTTTATTTGAGGCGGACAGAACTAAATTTCCATTTCAAATTGTTTTATTTTTTTTTACTCCTTTGATAAATTTGATGATTTTACTTATGATACAAAACCTCTGACATTGAATTTTTAACTCCCACCCCACTCAAACAATATCTTTCAAAAATTAATTTTTATGTCACCCTGAAGGTGTGCTGTACTTTTCTTAGTCGTAGTAATTTTCAGTCAGGCCTCAGGGTTTTTATTACTCACTCACCTTACTGGACTTTCAACTCGCCTTCTGATCCTCATGGGACGCAGCATTTCCTTTCTCATTAGCCGCTAGAATTCTACTGCTCCAAGAATGAGTTGCTCTCTTACTTCTACTTTTTATGAATTGAAAAGAAAAGAATTAAAAAACAAAACAAGAAACTGTTGTATAGTGTCTTTAATTGACGTGTACTTGTTCCGTAGAGCAGTGATTCTCAACGTGGTCCATCTGGACCATCTGTGGTCCACAAAACATTTCTAGTGGTCCACAGAGTTCAAAGCCACAAAAATGTTTTAGCCATTTCACAAAAATTTAACTAACTTAGCGCTTCTTATAATGACCCTCCCCAGTTGAAAATCTCTATTTAAGCGCACGTCGATGATCGGCGGAAAATTAATTGTCTTGTCTTACTTTAACACGTGTGCTAGCCGCTCGCAACAAGGATTGGTCCATGGGAATTTTTTGAATAAAAATGGTCCATAAGCCGAAAAAGGTTGAGAAGCACTGCTGTAGAGTATACCTGCATACCCATGGTTGCACACAGGTGTACTTGTCTTCTTTACTTAAAAACTTATCTTGTATTTCTTTTTAACCTATCCCGTTGATTATCTCCCTTGAATCGTTTGATTCATCTCAGAGAAACACATATTTCACTGGCTGAATGTAGAAATAGGTCAGAAAAGTAAAACGGAAAAGTTTGGTGTGGGCATAGAATTTAATGAATTTAGAAATTACTAAGGATACGAATTATGTTATTTTTGTGTTAAAACATGCAGTTGTATCAATTCTAATTACTTTTCAAAACCAAAAGCTGGCTGACTTCTGATTTAGGTCGGAAAATTAAAACGGAAAGTATTTTGGTGATCCCCAACTACAGTCTATGAATTAACATTTTGCCAATTGGGTTACGGTTTTAGGGGATTAAGGTTGTTTTTAATTACGTATTGCTTAAAAAAAATAAACAACAAAACTCCAAAAATAACATAATTCGTATCCTTAGTAATTTCTAAATTCATTAAATTCTATGCCCACACCAAACTTTTCCGTTTTACTTTTCCAACCTATTTCTAAATTCAGCCATTTCACTGTAGACCAATTTAAGTTAACTTTATAAAATCCTCCCATTTTAACGACTTTATTTCATTGTCATTAATTCCAGGTCCACTCTGACCCGGAGTGGTAGTACCTGTTGGGTCACATCTATGGTTCAAATAGATCTGTTAGTAATACTAGCAACATGCCTGCTGGGCACAAGTGTATAAGTTTTAATATAATTATCATATTGAATTAGAAAGACCACTGAAATTAAATAAGAACACAAAAAAGATTATACTTAATTTAACTTTATTCTAATTGATTTGAATAAACAATTATACATGTAGAATAATTATACTAAGTCCAATTACTGTCGAATTGACAAGACAGCAAGCAGTCGTAACTCAAATACGATTCTGGTTTGCTGCAAAGACTACTGCAAAATGGCAGGATTTATGGAGCCTCAGAGGATCCTACAAACCAAGCAGCCAATCAGGACTCAGGGAATGGAATCATCCAAATGAATGAGTGGACTCTTCAATAATACATAAGATTACTTTTTATATGTTTGAGAATAAAACAATAATATTAGAAATCAATAACAGTAAGTAATTATTTATTAAACATGGTTTTGTTAAAACCAGTATGCATATTATCAACACCATTCTATTTAAAAAATGATTTCTTACGGATATATAATCACATAGAATTTTAAACATATTAATAATATGGGCTGTTTTGAGGCAAATCTATCTCCGATCTTTATGAGAAATTGTTGAGTGAAAGTAGTCTACCCCAATGGATTACAAGGAACACCTGAAAAGAGCTGGAGGGCACTTGTATGTGTATATCCTATTATAATGGAGATTGTGTGTTTGTTTATAACTGAAACTACCTCACCACCAACGTCAGAATTCCCTTAGTTATTTACATTATATTCTCAATGGTTATTAAATAGTCATCATTTAATCTTAATTAGCATCTTATTTATTAACAATCTCTCTATTAAGGACTAGCTGAGATAGATTTGCCTCAAAGCAGTCAACATTATTAATGTTTAAATGTGTATTATATATCATTAAAAAATAAATAGGAACAATTTGCATACAAGTTTTAACAAAACTGTGTTTAATAAATAATTACTTGGTGTTATTGATTTCTAATATTATTATTGCTTTTATTCTCAAACAAAAAAAACATCCTATGTATAATTTTATATTGAAATCAATTAGAATAAAGTCAAAATTAGTGTAATCTTTTTTGCATTAGCATTTAATTTCATTAGCCTTTCGTACCTTGACACCATTAAGACACCCCAGCCCAAAAAGGAACTGAATTTTGCTTTTCACCGATTGTTAGTAAACAAAACAGCCGACCGATAAAAACCAGTAACATTTTTATACTAAAATAGTTTTTGATTTTATTTTTTTTTTAAATAGTTATTTCATGTTGTTGTCATTAGCATATGTGGAAAAATTAATTTTGCACTAAAGATAAACTAATATTGTTATTTTTTAAAAATAAAACTTAAAACATGTTTGTTTATTTTCCATATGCCTCTATGAATAATTAATATTAAAAATTTTGCTAGGGTTAGCAATTATTCTAACTTTAAAAGTTTTATAATTAAAAAAGAATTGTTATTGAATTAACAACAACATGAAATAAGTAAAAAAAAAAAAAAAACATCTTTAATATAAAAATGTATCTATCGTTTATAGTTTTATAAATTTTTTTAAAAAGTGTGTCTAAAAATCGTCTGTAAACAAACAACTGGATTTTGACGGTGAAAAGTAAAGCATGTCCTTTTGAATTTAGGTCGCAAATGGGGTGCTTAATGGTGTCCTTTGTAATTTAAATTTAATATTTAATTATACCAAAATATAACTACTTGTGCGCCTTTTTTTTTCTTTCTTTTTGTTGTTGTTATTAACAATGAAGATGAGGACAACAGACTGAAAAATCAAACTAATACATACCAAGTTGATTATCTCCCTTTAATTGTTTTGACTTGATTTGTCTGAAAGAGACAGATTTTTACACTACACCTTTTAAATTAACACCCTGTCAGCAACGTTTAGAATACAACTAGTGTATCTACTGCATCTCCTTCCTGCTCCCCCAAAAGAGTTTAGTTTGGTTTTACAGCATATCAACCTTGGTGGGTCATTTAATGCCGACAAAGTTGTGAAATAAATTCATTCTTAATACATAATACAATTTTGTTTATCAACTCATATTTTTCTATTCAACCCATAGATGGAACTCTAACAGGTACTACCACTCCGGGTCAGAGGGGACCAGGGAGCAATGGCGATGAAGGGGTGTTCGACATCCTCCAAACCTCTAAAATTGGAACCTCACCATCAGATAGAGTTTAACGTCATTCCCAGGACATGTAGACCCTCAGTCACCGCCTTCTAGCACCCATATGATAAAAAGGGGTTGGGGCTTGCCATAAGGGCAATAGGGTTGGGAAAATCATATAGGTGCTAGGGCTTGACGTGACCAGCCGATTGATCGGAGGGGGCCTCTCCGACTGCCTATCTAGCCTAAGTAAGGTTCTAAGTGGAGTGTTGCAGGTCATGGACTGCTCATCCACCAAGACTCCATCCTGAAGCATCACGGGTCGCCACCCACGGCCAAAAGGTGGCCCCATTGGGGGAATCTTACCCCTCTGCAGAGGTGCAGTCGGTGCATTCTAACGCCCCAGCCAACAGGGCGTCCCAAAATGAGTGTGTCCTGGTTATGACACTAAACTACATCTGATGAGGCTCCAATTCTATAGCTCTGGGGAGTTTGGAGGCACCCTTTCAATGCCCCGCCCTGTCAGCTGAGGCTTTAGAATATACTGACTGCACCTCTGCAGTGGGGTAAAATCCCCCCTCCACCAATGGGGCCTCATGATAGCCATGGATGGTGAACCATGATACTTTAGGGATGGAACACTGATGGCTGACCAGTACGTCATGAAACCCTATTGCCCTTATGGCAAGCCCCATCCCCTTTTTTATCATATATGTGTTAGAAGGCAGTGGCTGAGGGTCCTGGGTATGATGTTAAACTGATGGTGAAGTTCCAATTTTGGAGTTCTAGGAAATGTAGAGTACCCCTCATCACCATTACTCCCAGGTCCACTTTGAACCAGTGTGGTAGTATCTAACTTTTTAAATTTTTTTCCTAAACTTGCATATAAAATAAATTTTCTATGAATTTCTTATTCATAATGAAATAAATCACGTTAAAAAGAGCACATTTTCAAGAGAGAAAAAAACGGTAAAAATGTGCCATTTTTACGTGTGATTATTTTTTTTTATCCTTCCTCTTCATAATACAGCAAAAATTACATTAAGATTAATTCATTTTTTCTGAGTTTTGTTGGATTTTAAATTCATTAGGGGTTAAAAACACATAAAATTTTGGACATACCTATATTATAGTCAATATGATATATAGTTTACTAGCAGAGCTACCCAGTGTTGCCTGGGATATAAGAAGTTAAAAATAAATCTTTTATCTATTTTTATATATAGATTTAAAAAAAAGTTCTATTTCTATATATTTGTTTTATGCTGTTAAAATCAATCAAGTCTCTAATAAGATGTAATCTAATCCCAGTTAATCAGCTTATCTATATTTACCATTGTCAATAATCCTGGATAACATTCTTTCAAATAATGGTGATTATGTATTTTGTAGTATTATTTGCGTTATTCGGACTATTGTCCCCATCTTTATTGTTATGTAATATATTGATCAGTGCACCCAAGGACCAGGCTGAATAGGAAGTGCATGGGGGTCAGGTGCAGCCTGGAAACGAAAACAGGATGTGGCCCTGACCTGACCTTTTGCACCTGGAAATGCAAGTGAACATTTGACATGATTTAGGTGCAGAAATCTGTAGGCGTAGCCCATAGCCAATGAAAACAGACTGCGTGGGCGAAGAAGCGTGTCTACAGAAAACTGCGTAGGTGTCACGAACAAAGAGGCGTGACACTGGGGGTCAGACTACAATAAAAGAAGCCCGTAGAGATCGATTAGACAGACAACGATCAGGTTTGAGATCACTTGAAAAGACTCCCGAAGGCATAACCCTGCCAACGACTCTCAGCTGTACACAACCGAGGGAATAAACATCTCACATTTTCCTAAATACAAGTGTTTGTGTTCTTTGACGGGTCCAGTGTGTAACAGTTATTTGTACAACGTTTCAATAAAGATGGGGACAATAATCCGAATAACGCAGATAATACTAATCATCAAGCCTCATCTTAAATATTCAGAGAAATGTATTTTGTATATACAACAAATTCCTGTGTGTCCTGAGTATAATGTTAAACTCCAGATAATGGTGAGGTTCCAGTTCTGGAGCCTTTGGGGGAGTGTGGAGTACCACTTTATTGCCATTACTCACAGGTCCACTTTGACCTGGAGTGGTACCTGTTAGGGTTCCATCAAGCAGTTGGAGAAGACCCCTCCAATCAATCAGCTGTTTGCTTCAAGTCCAAGCACCTATATGATTGTCCCAACACTATTGCCCTTCTAGCAGACCTCAAACCCTTTTTATCAGATGTGCTAGAAGGCAGTGGCTGAGGGTCTTATTGTCCTGGATATGACGTTAATGGTGAGGTTCCAGTTTTGGAACTCTGGATTGTGTGGAGTACCCCTTCATTGCCTATACTCCCATGTTCGGCCTGAACCGGAGTGGTAGTACCTCTTAGGGTCCCATCTTAATAAAAATCAGTCTATTATGGTAGGATCACAGGGGTGGGAGAGTTACTGTGAGCAGCTTAAAGTAAGCAAAGAGTTAAAATATACTCTATTATATACTGCCCTGTCAGCTGGGGCGTTAGACTGCACCTCTGCAGAGGAGTAAGACTCCCCCAATGGGGCCACCTGTTGGCCGTGGGTGGCGACCCGTGATACTTAAGGATAAAACCCAGGTGGATGAGCAGTTCATGACATGCAATACTCCACTTTGGCCCTATCTTGGGCTAGACGGGCGGTTGGAGAGGCCCCCCTCCGATTAATCGGCTGGTCATGTCAAGCCCTAGCACCTCTATGATTTTCCCAACCCTATTGCCTTTATGGCAAGCCCCAACCCCTCTTTATCATATGGGTGCTAGAAGGCGGTGGCTGCGGGTCTACATGTCCTGGGAATGACGTTAAACTCTATCTGATGGTGAGGTTCCAGTTTTGGAGGTTTGGGGAATGTGGAGCACCCCTTCATCACCATTGCTCCCTGGTCCACTCTGGCCCGGAGTGGTAGTACCTGTTAGGGTCCCATCTATGGGTTGAATAGAAAAATGTATTTATAAAAAAATGTATTATCCATCAAGAATTAATTTATTTCAAAACTTTATCGGCATTAAATAACCCACTGAGGTTGATATGCTGTAAAACAAAACAAAACAAAAAAAAATCTATTATATAAATGAAAGGAATCTAATGTGATCAAGAATAGAGGGATCAGTTTACAACTTGGTTATAATACGAAAATGATCCCTCACTTTAAATCTAGAAAAAAGTGGCAAGAAGAACTTAAGGTATCTGGTTGATGTAACAACACCAGTAGAGTTATCTATGAGAAAATGAAAAGAAGAAAATCAGTTTGAAAAGAAATGTGTTTAAAAAAAAAGAGAAGGATATCTTGATGGGGATGAAAGGGTTAGTTTTTTAATGTCCAGAAAAAACTAAAGTCTTCAGCACTAATAGTCAGAGGTCAGTAGACAAGAATATAATTTCATAAAGGTATTTTGGTTCTTGGAGGTCAGCACAAGAAAGAAAGTTTTCCTTTTCAGAGGTTTGGGGTCGTATATATCCGAGTGGTGATAGGCGAGAATAAATGTCCATAGATCTGTTTGTGTGCATATTAGTATCAAAGGGATAGCTATAACAAGTTTTGGAGGTTGGCAGATTTTAATAGATAATAAAATAGAAAGAGAAGGATATCTTGATGGGGATGAAAGGGTTAGTTTTTTAATGTCTGTCATAAACAGAAATCTTCAGTGCTAGTATGGTGAAAGGTCAGTAGACAAGAGTATCATTTTCTAAAGTACTTTAGCTCTGAAATATTTGGGGGTTATAAAATGTGTTTTGAAAAAAAATTGAGTTTGAAAAAAAAAATTGAATACCCATCAAGGAGGAATAGAATAAAATGTCTTCAGCAGAAAATAACCCAACAATGGTTGACATGCCGTAAAATCCTACCAACTAACAATTCTATGTATATCTTTTTTCTCTTTTCAGTTTTACTGTGTATAAACCACTACATGGCCTTTTCGTATTTTGCATCTGTGTATTATTCGTTTGGGGAGGTAAGTGTAAAGTTTTTTTAGTTTTTTAGCATCTATATATATAAAAGAAAGTTTGGTATGTACATGTCGACTTATAAACTCAGAAACGAGATGTTATTCAGATTTGAAATCTTGCATACATCTTGACATCCTTATAACTACACCAAATTTAATAGATCATTTTCCTCTTATTTTCTCCCTTGCTCCTGTTTTCTCTTCACTCACTTTCTGGTGTTCCTAATTTTTTTAGTCCGGTCATGGACCGGGTTCTTTTGCTAGTTGTGTATATTTGGTAAATGAACAACATACTCATTACCTTTTCTTCTTTCGCAATGTGATAAGCTTTTTAAAATCAATCTACAATATTGATTTTGAAGCTTTATCCCAACGTGAAAGAAGAAAAGGTAACGAGTATGTTGTTTATTTGTTGTATACCTCTTTCCTTCTTACTTTCTTACTTCTATTCTTCTAGCGTCTGGTCTTCGTCTTGGGGACTTCGTGTCTGGTCTTCCATTGGGGATTTCTCTTTATCAGAAGCCCTGTGTCATTGGTAGTTTTTAGATAACACAAGACTTCGATTTAACTTAGATCATATTTTATTCTGAAATCCCCACCAGACTACCTGCGCAGATTGAGTCGGCCGCATGCATAACACAACTTACCACCGTTGTGGTTTTTGGCCGATCTAACTAAGAATCTCTTTCTAATCTAAACTGGAAGAGGGTCTTCTCCACCGATTCTCACGGTATCCATCGGAAGGATCCGGATGAGGTCAAGCCTTGTCATTCAATCCTTCAAGGCCGCCGGCTAAACTTATAACAGTCATTTTGGTTTCTACACTACTGTACAAAAGTATTAGGAATCTAATAATTATGTAACATATTTACCTGTATTTTTTTTTATTTTTTATGTTTCCTTAATATTTCGGGATTAATATCCCTTCTTCAGTAGACTTCAGAACCTATAAAGGGATTTTCACGGCTGTCCTTATTAATCCATGTTAGTGTGGAAGTTGTAACATATATGTTAATGTATTTATTTTTAATGTTTGAATGTATTAATATTCTAATGTGCAGCATTCTATCATGCTAAAAAAATGGATGCTGTAACTGCCACTGAATCAATCAGTTAATTATTTCTTATTTTTATATAAATATTTTTGTTTATAAAAATTAACTACAACCACAGCATTCAATTTAGAGTAGTTTAATGGGTTATCATTTGGTGTGGACCACTAGTTTCTGCGGTCTATGAACCCTAATCGGAAAACAGTAAGGGGAAGTCAGTTAGAGTTTTTTACGTCAACTCGTTGGATAAGGCAAAAACAGTAAGCGTTTCCTATTTCTTTGATGATTTTTGCATTTCTTTAAAAGTATTCACTGTATACATCATTAAATGTTATTTGTTTTTCCTTGTACAGTTTCCCGGTGTTTATTAAATAAACTTAATGACATCAGTAAAGGAGTGTCACTCCATTCCATTAGAGACCAGTAGGCAGTAAAAGATGCTGGGTTTGAAATGTTGTTATTTCTTTGAATCTCTTAAGTAGACCAAGCATAGAAATGAACACAATATGGGAACCTATAATTAAAAAGGTTAGATTAGATTTTTAAAATACAAAAAAAAAATAAACAAACAAAAAAAACAATATGAGTCTAGGTAAAAAAAATTATAGATAAGTTAATAGGTATAGGCTACGGGCCCAAAGGCCAAAAAGGCTCTAGTTTTTGATTTAAATTGTAATTTTTGGGGTGGGAAAAAAAAAGCGGCCAAATGAATGCCTATAGACTCCTGAATATCACACTATTTTTTTTTTTTTTGTAAATGTTGCACATATTAAAGTTTTCCGTGGTTACCACCAATTTTCCCTGTGAAATTAACCCCGCCCTCTACTATATTTAACATAATAAAACTTGCATAAAGGTTAATATTATCTTAAAATTTTTTTATTCACTCGAAAGAAGAAGCATTAAACAAACTCCTAATGATTTGAAAAAAAATTTTTCGGCTTACAAAAATAATGCAAATTATAAACGAAAAACAATGTTTACATTTTTTCACCGTTAAATCAATTGAAATTTAACGTAGCCAAAAACAAGTTAAAACTAAGGTTTTTTTTTTTTAAATTCTATGAAAAATAAATTAATGGTCCAATTTTCACGAGAATTTCCATAATTACTTACCTTTGGATGAATATATGTCTGAAATAGTTTTTTTTCTAAAATATATTAGGGGAAATATTTTTTTATGAGGTCTACTACCACCTATAGGCCACGGGCCCAAAGGCCAAAAAGGCTCTAGTTTTTTTTTGTAATTTTGATGGTGGGGGAAATAAAAAGCGGCCAAATGAATGCCTATAGACTCCTGAATATCATACTATTTTTCTGATGCGTAAATGTTGCACATATTAAAGTTTTCCGTGGGTACCACCAATTTTCCCCGCGAAATTTACCCCCTACTATATTTAACATAATAAAACTTGCATGAAGGTTAATATTATCTTAAAATTTTTTATTCACTCGAAAGAAGAAGCATTAAACAAACTCCTAATGATTTTTTTAAAAAAGTTTCGGCTTACAAAAATAATGCAAATTATAAACGAAAAACAATGTTTACATTTTTTTCACCATTAAATTAATTGAAATTTAACGTAGCCAAAAACAAGTTATAACTAAGTTTTTTTTAAAAATTCTATGAAAAATAAATTAATGGTCCAATTTTCACGAGAATTTCCATAATTACTTACCTTTGGATGAATATATGTCTGAAATAGTTTTTTTCTAAAATATATTAGGGGAAATATTTTTTTATGTCTACTACCACCTATAGGCTACGGACCCAAAGGCCAAAAGGCTCTAGTTTTTTTATTTAATTTGTAATTTTGATGGTGGGGAAATAAAAAAGCGGCCAAATGAATGCCTATAGACTCCTGAATATCATACTATTTTTCTGATGCGTAAATGTTGCACATATTAAAGTTTTCTGTGGTACCACCAATTTTCCCTGCGAAATTTACCCCCTACTTCAGTATTTTTTTCCATTTTTTTCTTAGTTTTTTCAACTCTTTGACAATCAGTGAAATGTGCATAGCAATTTTGGTGAAATCCACCACATGTTGGTATGCCACTTGACACGCGGTTAGTGTCGAAATTTTTAGCAATTTCTGCATAAGGACCTTCTAAAAATTTCCACTTTGAAACATATTCTAGAAAGCGCATCCATGTCTTCTCTGAAAAAGATTTAACCTTGAATTTTTTAGTAGTAGTAGGTAAAATACACATAAAACATTTATTTTCTGGTGTGTTTACATTATACACTTCTTCTTCGCTTGAAGCAGACATGTTGAGTGATAACTCATGCTACGGTGATCGTGATTGGTTAATTTATCAGCAGTCAATGAAAGATGTATTCTGATTGGCTACTTCGTTGTACGCAGCTAACTAAAATTTTTAGCATCTAATTTGTGTATTAAATTATATATTATTAACTAACATGAAAAAACGGTAAGTCAAAAAAGTTACAGATATGTTTCTCATGATTTTATACATATTTCTCTAAAAAATAATGCCCACCGCATATTTTTACAAGATAAAAGTCATCTTTTTCGCCTTGGGAATGTAGCCTAGTAGATATTGTAGGCAAAACAAGACATTAGGTTTATAAGTTCCCAAAATTCACACTGAATTGTCTAATTGGATACATAGCATAGTGGATAAAGGAGTTAGGTTAAGACAGTTCTAAGTGACAGTTATCTCTAGACTGCAGGTTCAATCCTGGTCAAGGGCAGCAATGACATAGAATAATAATTAACACAAGCTTAACACCTGTACCCCAGCTATGGTTAGTGGAATGAGAACAGGATACCCTCGTAGACTGAATAAAGGGTTGGGTTCAAAGTTCCATGATGGCTCCCAATTACCAGAAGAAGGTTCCCAAGTCCGACAAGAAATACCTGAAGAAGGCCGATAACAATGAAGATGAGGACAATAGTCCGAATAATGCAGATAATAGTAAAATGTTACAAAATTCAAATGTATGAAATCTTTTCATTTTTGTAAAGTTTTAATTTACAGTGGAAACTACTCCAATGATCTTTCCGTCCTGTAAGCTGGGGCGTTAGAATGCACTGACTGAACCTCTGCAGAGGGGTAATATTTCCCCAATGGGGCCACCTGTTGGCCGTGGGTGGCAACCCGTGATGCTTAAGGATAGAACCCAGTTCATGACTTGCAATACTCCACTTTGGCCCTATCTTGGGCTAGATGGGCAGTCGGAGAGGCCCTCTCTGATCAATCAGCTGGTCACATCAAGCCCTAACACCTATATGATTTTCCCAACTCTGTTGCCCTTATGGCAAGCCCCAACCCCTTTTTATTATATGGGTGCTAGAAGGCGGTGTCTGAGGGTCTACATGTCCTGGGAATGACATTAAACTCTATCTGATGGTGAGGTTCCAGTTTTGGATGTTTGGGGAATGTGGAGCACCCCTTCATCACCATTGCTCCCTGGTCCACTCTGACCCGGAGTGGTAGTACCTGTTAGGGTCCCATCTATGGGTTAAATAGAAAAACATGAGTTGATTAACAAAATTTGTTATCCATTAAGAATGAATTTATTTCACAACTTAGTCGGCATTAAATGACCCACTGAGGTTGATATGCCGTAAAACAAACCAAACCAAATCCAATGATCTTTGCGCCCTATCAGCTGAGGATTTAGAATACACCAATGGCGCCATCTGTTGGCCGTGGTTGGTGACCCGTGATGCTTAAGGATGGAACCCTGGTGGCTGAGCAGTCCATGACCTGCAACACTCCACTTTGGCCCTTACTTAGAGAGGCCCCCTCCTGTCAATTGATTGGTTACGGCAAGCCCTAGCAACTATATGATTGTCTCAACCTTTTTATCATATAGATATTTACCATCTCCTCTACACGAGCAGGATGTGACACAAGGTCAATTTCTTAAGCAAAAGTTTAACAGGTTTGAATTCAGTGTTTTCCTTCTCATAGACTGATTGCCTTTGTATACCCAGTCTGACCAACTATTTACCTATAGCTGAAAGGTGAATAGTTGGATTCATACCTTTCCCAAGGGTATTAGGACTACATGAAATACAAACAGCCTCATCAAGGATTTGAACTCGTATTCATTTCCTACCACAGTAACCATTACACCACACACCTCGCTTTTTATCATATGTGTGCTAGAAGGTGGTAGCTGAGGGTCTTAGTATCTTGGGTATGACGATGGTGAAGTTCTAATTTTGGAGGTAACACAACAAGTGTTGAAATGCCGTAAAATCCAACCAATTAACTCTACTCAACATTATTTTTTCAGGTTTTGGGTTATTTCACAATTTGTTTATGGCTCATCCCCTTTGCCTTCTTTGTATCTTTGTCGGCCAATGAATACGTCCTACCAACCGTCACAGAGACTCGGCCATTAAACCCAAGAGGTGAGTATTAATGTTTCCAATATTAAATCATGCGTCTTTTTCTGATTTATTTGAACAAAATTCTGTTTTGACCCTTAAAACTGGTATTTATGTCAGGGGCATGCCATTCTTTCTAAAAGTACTCTTATGTAGTTTTTCCTGTGGTAACCCCGAGTTAGAACGAATCAAACATCGATCACTTCATTGGTTTGCCAAACAATAACTTTATTATCACCGTTGAAAATCATTATTAGTAACTGCCTCCACAAAGAGAGAGATAGGGAGGAAAGTGTTGTTTATCCGCACAATTGTCAAATCAGAAAGAAAAGATAATGAGATGGACAAGATATTTTGGCCGTTTAAGCTAAGTCCAGCTGACATTATGCATGTTGGAACTGTAATGTCTCCCATGTGGTGAAAGTTGCAAATTAACAAAAATAATTACCACACAAAATATTTTTTCTTCAAAACTTTGCCTTGAGGAAAAAGATTTCAATCTTTTAAAATGTTATCACTGTTACAACCTAATTTATTAGGTAAAAAGCGGCAAATGAGAGGTGTTTGGTGGTGATGGGGTATATTTTCAATTTGAATTCTAGTTATATTTTATTTGTTTCATTTAAAAGAACAACCTTTTAAATGACCCAATGGGTTGACAGGCAGTAAAATCAATCTAAACCAAAAATTCTCGTAACTTTCCACTATTATCTACACACAACTTAAATTTGAATTTTTTTCCATCTCATTATTTAACTCTTAACGTCCTATACCACCTCATTCCACCCATCCAGAAGTCATTCATTTTCCTAATCTACCCCAAATGATAGCCTTTGTTTAAATGTAATAATAAATATATTTAGAAATCTTTAATTTAAGGAAAAAAAAAAAGTAACTTTTAATGAAACAGCCATTTTTAGCCATTTTTGATAAATGCTTATAGGAATTGGGCTGTGAACTTAGAAAAATCTCAACAGGATGTTAACAGTTAACATGATTTTTTTTTTTTTTTTCTCAAATGTATTTTTATTAGTCCACTTAAAACTGATCCGTTTCAATAGCTGAAAGCACTTTGTATCATTTTCTAATTGATTGTTACATATTTTTTGTTTATTTTTAACTTTTCATTCATCATCCCAAAATGTCTAACATTCCACTATTATCTTTCACGGAACTAAATTTTTGAGTTTTTCCTTCATTATTTATCATATCTTTTTTTTAATTAAAAAAAGAATTTTTTTTCTTCCTCAAATTGAATATATAAAAATTCTAGTTACTTTCTACTATTATCCACTTAAATTCTGGGGGTTTTCCATCATTATTTAACTCTTAACATCCTGTTGAAAATTTTCTAAGTCCACAGCCCCATTACTTTAAGGGTTTATCAAAGAATGGCTAAAAATGGCCTTTTCTTTTAAAGTTACCTGTTACTTCCCTTAAATCAAAGACTTCTAAATATGTTTAATATTACATTTAAACAAAGGCTATTGTTTGGGGTAGATTAGGAAAATGAATGTGGTTGTGTTGGGTGGAATGAGGTTGTATAGGACTTTAGGGGTTTTAACATAGATTTTTTTTTTTTTTTCAAATTGTTTTTTTAATTTTTTTATTAGTCCACTGTAACTTTTGCCTAGATGGAAAATTTGATATTTTAAAAAAGTGAAAAATTGACCTACTTTACTGTGCATTATTTCCTAATTGATTGTTACATATTTTTTGGTTGTTTTTAGCTTTTCATTTGTCATCCCAAATTTGAGGGGCTTTCCATAATTATTTAGCATAAATTTTTTTTTTTTTTGCCAATTGTTTTTTTTTTTTTTTTTTTGTTGTTTTTTTTTTTTTGAAATTGTTTTTTGGTAATTTATGAGGAAGTGCGTCCCGGTCTCCTGCCTCAAAAATTGCTACCCGGTGACTATTAAAATAACGACCCAGCTCAGTCTATTCAAAACTATCCATCTTCATATCTATCTATCTATCTCAATTTGTTCATATTAATCTATATTACTTTAAATACTAAGATTTTTTTTTATTCATGTTTGTTTAATGTCTTGTTTTTAGTTTAAATAAACAAGAATTACGACAAAAAAAAAGAAATACATTTACTTGTCAAAAAATATCTATCTATCTCCATTTGTTCGTATCTATCTATATTATTTTGTTTGTTTATCTATCTCAGTCTATTCCAAAATAATTAAGACGATCTGGGGTTGTTATTTTGATAGTCACCGGGCAGCAATTTTTGAGGCAGGAGACCGGGACACACTTCCTCATAAATGACCTGTTTTTTTTTTGTTTTTTTTTTTTTTTTTTTTTTGGGGGGGGGGTCAAATTATTTTTTTTTAATTTTTTTTTTTTTTTTTTTTTTCTTTAAAATTTGTAAATTGATCGATTTCAATAGCTGAAAGCATTGCACATCATTTCATTATTAATTGTTACATATTTTTTGTTTATCTTTAGCAGATATGGACAAAGATATGGATGTCGTAAGCAACTATTTCAAACGTCGAGGAAAACGTTACGGCCTTCTGTCATTTTTCAAATATGCTCAAGAAAGTATTTTGCCCCAACGAGTCAAGAAACAATTCTAGGTATATATCCGCCCCCCCAAGTCCAATTTTGACACCACCCCTCTCTGGCCTTCCTCTGATGACCTCCCCTGTTTACTGGTCAGTTTGGTCAAATGGATTTGACCACTGTTCCTCTTGAGACAAGTTTTGAAAACTCTGGGGTTGGGGAAGGGGGGGGGTAAAAAAATTAATTCTGATTATCCGCAATACAGTGAGCTGGATAATTTTTTTTTTTTATTCCATATATTTTTAAAACTAGTCTCTTTATCTTTGTTGTTTTTATTTTATTTTTTTTTTTATTTTTATTTATTTTTTTTTTTTTGGTTGATGCATTCTTCAGCCTTCCGCGGTAGTATGTTGCATCTGGTAGTCTCAAAGTAGATAGCTTCCTTTTGTTTTTTATATTTTATATATATATTTTTTTTTTTTTTTTTTTCATCTATTCAACTTTAATGGCAGAATCACAGGACTGTGTGATAAGGTTTTATATTTGTCATCTTAATCCGAGATGAGCCAAAGAAATTGGAGGAGGTACTTGTTACGAATGAAGAGCTTCACTTTTTTGATGACCCCTGTGATGGGAGTCGTTAAAAAATCCCTAGTGCTATAACCAAGGTGGTTTTTATAGCCTTAACCCTTTAGCCTCGGTATGTTACATCAGTAAGTAATGGGCCGGGTTAGCTCAGTCGGTAGAGCATTCGGCTAGAAACCACAAGTTTCTTAGTTCGATACCGGTCCTCGACAACTCAGCATATGAGTAGCACAGGGATCTGTGCAGTAAAGTAAGGAGCTGATGGTAGGTGTGACGCTCAACCTTAGATACTAAAAACAATCTCCTTGGTCTAGCGCTATTGAAAGGGGGATAGACTCCCTCGCTGACTGGCTGATACCGACTTTAGGCCGCCCTGTTTTTTTTTTTTATGTTACATCAAACTGGATAGATGAAGCTTTTCTACAGTTAATTCTCATGTTAATACGAACACAATCTACTTAACTTTAATGGCAGAATCACAGGACTGTGCGATTAGGTTTTATATTAGTTATCTTAATTTGAGATACGCCAGTTTTTCTGTGTTTCTCAAAGATTTTTTTTTTTTTTTTCGTGTTAACAAAAGAAATTGAAGAGTTATTTGTTATGAATGAAGAGCTTCACTTTTTTTGCTGACCCCTGTGATAGGGTTCATTAAAGAACTCCTAGTGCTATGACGAAGGTTTTAATAGCCTTAACCCTTTAGCCTCTGTATGTTACATCATACTGAATAGATGAAGCTTTTTTACAATCAGTTCACTCCACTTTGGCCCTTACTTAGGCTAGATGGGTTGTCTGACAGGCCCCCCCCTCTGAACAATCAGCTATATACATCAAGCTTTAGCACCTATATGATTGTCCCAACCTTATTGTTCTTAAGGTAAATCCCAATGCTTTTTATCATAAATGTGCTAGAAGGCAATGGTTGAAGGTCTTGGTGTACTGAGTATGACGTTATACTGCATCCAGTGGTGAAGTTCCAATTCTGGAGCTCTGGGGGAATGTGGAGTACCCCTTCATCACCATTACTCCCAGGTCCACTCTGACCCGGAGTGGTAGTACCTGTTAGTGTCCCATCTATGGGTTAAATAGAAAAAAAATGAGTTTAAAAAAAAATTTTTTTTTTTTTTTAAATTTAGTACCTATGAAGAATGAATAAAACAAAACGTCTTCAGCATAAAATAACCCAATGTGAGTTGACATGCCGTAAAATTCAAGCCAGTAAAACCAGTTCTCATGTCAATATAAATATAAAGCCTTAGCCCTACCTTGTGGTTCTGTCAGACTATTTTTTTTATCATTTGAGAAGATGAGACTAAATACCAGATATAGCATCCAACTAATAAAGGAAGGCCGAAGAGTGTATCAACCTAAAATCTGTTTAAAACAGCAAAGATGAAGATGATAATCTTTAAAAATCTGGAACGACAAAGAACAAAAAAAAAAAAATACTGGATTTTTATTGGTACTTAATTGTGAAGCCCCCACCCATCCACGATTTGAATTGACCAATCAGAGACCTAGGCTTATTTTTTTTAAAATGGCAGATTATTTATGAATTAACTGTTACGAAGGGTTTTTTGGGTTTTTTAATAGAAGGGAAAATGCTGTCAAATTTTTCTTAAAAGCAATACCCATGTTTTCATAATTCTTGTGGACTGTGCCCCTCATTTTAGAATCTCAATTTTTCATGGCTTAATCTTTGTATCTGTTAAGAAAAACTGATATATATATATATATATATGAATGTAGTAAAGATTAGAGGGAGAAAAGTGGACAAAGGAACAAAACTCAGACAAGTGTATGTAGGAGATATATTTTGCCGTACATGAAGCTCGGCTTAATTAAACAACTGATGAAGCTGAGCTCAATGTACGGGGAAATATATCTCCTACATACACTTGTCTGAGTTTTGTTCCTTTGTCCACTTTTCTCCCTCTAATCTTTACTACATTCTGTCGGATTTACTCCAATCCTCTTATCCCCATTCATATATATATATATATATATATATATATATTGTTCATTCCTCATCTCAATTCCGTTTAGCCGTGAGCAGGACTGAAGTGGGATTAGTGAATTTCCGAATCTAAAATCTCTGTTAGCATCTTTCTTTCTCTGTCCAGAATCTATTTGCATTTCTCTCTCCTTCTTTCTCTCTCTCTCTCTCTTTATATCTCTCTCTCTTTATATCTCTTCTCTCTCTTTATATCTTTCTCTCTCTTTATATCTTTCTCTCTCTGTGTTTATATCTTTCTCTCTCACTTTCTGTTTATCTCTCTCTCTCTCTACATCTTTCTGTTTATCTCTCTCTCTCTCTACATCTTTCTCTCTCTCTCTACATCTTTCTCTGCATCTCTCTCTCTCTGTTCACATCTCTCTCTCTCTGTTCACATTTCTGTATCCCCTCCACTCCACTCTCCCTCTCTCTCTCTCCTCCACATTCCCCTCTCTCTCTCTCCCTCCACATTCCCCCTCTCTCTCTCTCCCTCCACATTCCCCCTCTCTCTCTCTCATTTCCCTCCTCTCTCTCTCTCTCCACGTTCCCTCCCTCTCTCTCTCCACATTTCCCTCTCTCCCCCTCTCTCTCTCTTGGTACTGACATTTTCTTACTTGGTTGATTGATGCTATACAGTCTTCTTTTCTCCGTCCCTGCGTACTGTGTCTTGTACCAATATTAAACCGCGTATCATATCTATTATCAGTTTTCTATTAAAAATCTTTTCTTTTTTGAAGATATTGAGCAACCAGTAAAAATTAATTTTAAATGCCGAAAATGTGTGAAACGTCTTCAGAAGATTAATTTGGCTTTCTCTTTAAAAACAGAAAATAAACTTTTTTAATTTTTTTAAATTATGAAAGATTTTAATTTTATGACTACCAGAACGTGTGGATATACCACAGTATGATATTTTGATTATTACAACATTTGATATGATTACTTAAGAGCTATTGCCAAATAATTCAATATATAAAAAGTATAATAATCTTGATTTAACTCATTCTTTGTTTCTTTTCATCATGTTTGATTGAAACAGATTAGCGTAATCGCTTCCACACGTTCACCCCCTCACTCACTTCATGCTAATGTCTTTGGGAAAGGTGTGAATCCATCTGTTCTCTCCCAGACACACACACTATGGGTAAATAGTAGGGAGACTGCGTTCTTTAGCTTTGGTTTGGTAACCAATATAGGAGACAGAAAACTGGAACTGAATTATGTCCGAGAACCAAGGTTCCACTGTATATGCAAACTGCCTCGTCCAGGATTTGAACTCGGCTGATCATAGAATGATTACAGATTGATACATACCTTTCCCAAGAGTTCTTAGTGTTAAGTGAAGTGTCCAGGATTTGAACTCGACTAGCCAAGTCCATTTACCAAGATGATAACGTTACACAACCACTTCTTTTTATTCAGAGGGTTGGAATTTCATTTTCCGTCAGTAGGTGTGTGCATATGAATGTATGTATGTGCATATATGTGAGTACCAGTTTTGAGAGTGAAAGAATCGTGCATGAAAACCTAAAGCGTCAATTTCAAAAGGGTTACACCTGTTATAATGGAGAGAATATGGAGGGTTGGAAATGTCAGACATGTGGTCGAATTTTACTTTCTAAGGCTGGATATGTCAATCATAGGAAATCTCACCAGGGTCGATTCATGCAAATTCCAGGAACAAACAATGTGTCTTGTGCTATCTGTGGCAAGGTCTGTAAGTCGGCTTCTGGTCTTAAGAGACATATGGTGGTGCATAAGCATCAAATTTATATCATCTGATTCATCTGAATCATCTCATTCAACAGGAAGGAAGACTTTTCAATGTCATATTTGCATCAAACTTTGTGGATCTGCAGCAGGTTTGATGAGTCGACTCATGCAAGGAAGGGTTCTGGTGGTGGGGTTATAGGATTGTGAGGGACAGCAATGATCTGTAAAGATTATGCTATTATTATATGTGAGTATGTGTGTGTGTGCATGTGTTATCTTCTGCCTCTATATATGATCAGCTATACTTGATTGTACGAGGCTATTTGTATTTCATATAGTACTAATACCCTTGGGAAAGGTATGCATCCAACTACTATTCCTTCAACTATGGATAAATAGTAAGGCAGATTGAGCTCTTTAATCTTGGCTAGGTAACCAGTCTAGAAAAAAAAACTGAATTCAAAGCTGTTAAACTCTGCCTAAGAAATTGACCTTGTGTCACATAATGCTTTTATAGAGGGATTGGTAAACATTATATATATGGCACACGAATGCATCTTGAGATCTCCGGCTTTCTCTCGTATAGGACCGTTCATGACTAAGGAGTCTGGCCCTCGACAGGCAAGCCCTGCCACATACATCACATGTGTTCAGGCGTAAATGTAGGAAATGTGTCCAGGATGTCCGTCATGTGCTGTTTACATAAAGCCCGCTTCAGGGTGAAGTGCTCGAGCCGCCATACCTTGAACCCCTTACAGCCGCCATGAACTTGATTTAATTGATCATATTGGTTCCCCCCCCCAGAAAGCTAAATGAGTAACTCTGTTTCATAATGAAGATGTCATATGGGAGGGCCCACAATTTTTGCATAGAAAGTTAGGATTTTATGCTTCCCATAAAACAGCCTGTGTTAACAGTTAATTTCTTTAATATTCTGCCTTTTGGGTTTTTTTTTTTGTAACTAATCAGAAAATATATAAAAGATAAAAAATCTTTTGACCTATAAACAGTATTCTGGATTCTTCCCCTACCCTCACCTCCATTTAAATTTTTTTTTTTTTTCCAATGTTTTAATTCTGAAAATTTGAGACAAGAAAATACAGAGACGTTTGTAAAATGGCCATCCTTGTAGAAAAAAAAGGCCATTCCATTTATTGTGGTGACTAGTCAGCCTAAAGGTTGTTAGATACGATTCAGCATCACCACAGATCTGTGAAAGCCATTTCAGCACCAGAGGAAGATTGTAGTAGATTTACCCTCACAGGACACCCTCTTTCTCTCTCTCTCTCTCTCCCTCTCTCCCTCTCTCTCTCTCTCTCTCTCTCTCTCTCTCTCTCTCTCTCTCTCTTTCTCTCTCTCTCTCTCTCTCTCTAACACTTTTAAAATATCCTTTCTTTTACCATTTGAAACATTCAGCAATAATTTTCTCTCTCTCTCTTTCTTTCTCTTTCTTTCTTTCTTCTTCTCTCTTTCTCCTCTTCTCCTCTCCCTTTCTCTCCTCCCTCTCTCTCTCTCTCTCACTTTCTCCCTCCCTCTCTCTCTCACTTTCTCTCCCCTCTCCCTCTCTCTCTCCCTCTCTCTTCTCCCCTCCCTCTCCTCTCTCCTCCCCTCCTCCTCCTCTCTCTCTCCCCCTCACTCACTTTCTCCCCTCTCTCTCACTCACTTCTCTCCCTCCTCTCTCTCACTTTCTCTCCCTTCCTCCTCTCTCTTCTCTCCTCTCTCACTTTCTCTCCCTCCCTCTCCTCATCCCTCCCCTCTCTCTCACTTTCTCTCTCTCTCACTTTCTCTCCCTCTCTCTCTCTCTCCCTCTCTCTCTTTATTATACATGGTATACCTAATCACCCACTTAACAGATAATCTGTCAAATAAATACGTTGATGTTTATGCCTTTGGCATTGAAACGTCTTGATGCTGAAATTGCGGCAGTAACATGGGCCTACCCCTCAGCATAAATCGCTGCCCTTTCTGTTGGTCTGTCTGTAAATAATATGGAATTATGAAAACAAAAACAACTAGAAAACATGGTTATTGTTGTTGTCGGACCTTGAATGTGACTGATGATTGGGCAATGCTTTATAATAATGTCTAACAGAAATCAAGATGAACCTTCTTCAAAAGTATTTGTGTCGCAGTTTCAATATGGCCAGCCTCGGTATATAATGTAACCAGTCTCAGAGTCTACAAATAACAGCTGATGTTGATACCCAAAATGGTTGCTTCAAAATGGCTGCCACTACCAGTGTCCAAGATGGTTATCTGTGGCCAAGACAATTACCAATGTTTAAGATGGTCGTTTACGTCAATGTCCAAAACATTGGCCTTTGCTTCTAAAAATCATTAACCCTTATCATCCAAAAAGTCCACTGACATTTGTCACTTGTCGACTATGTCTCTCTCTCTCTCTCTCTCTCTATCTATATATATATATATCACACATACATACATATATATATATATAATATATATATATATATATATATATCACACATACATATATATATACATATATATATATATCACACACAAACGCATATATATATATCAAACGCATACATACACATATATATATATATATATATATATATATATATGTATATCACACACAACCACATACATATATATATATTATATATATGGATGTACGATGAGGAAATCCGACAGTATGTGGAGAAAATTTTTAAAGAAAACAAACACAGGATGTCATGAACGATGGAAACTCTTTATGTCGATACTTTGATATGATGTTTGTAGGCCACCATTGTCAACATCCAACATTGACACCTTGGGTTTTGTTTCCTTCAAGATGTCAACAACAGATATTGTCATTTATTTGATACTCACAAGAATAAATGTCTCTAATATCACCATTCAAGATGGCTTCCAATATTGATATCCAACATGGCTGCCCAGATGACCACCACTACATTAATATCCAAGAAAGTCTGCCAATATAACACCCAAATATGGTCAGTGGATTTTATATCTAAGATGGCCACTAATTGAAAAACAAAATGGCCACTGGATTTAACATCCAAGATGGCTGCTAATATCAACTTAAAAGAAATTGAAAAATGACCACATCCAAACTGGTCATCTCTGGGTAAGCCCCAAGGTTCGTCGCTAATCAACTAATTTTAAGAGGTTGATGAATTCAAAATTGAAAGATAATGTGTCTATAAAAAAAAAAAAAAGTTTTCAACTAAAAATTGACATTTTAACAAATTTGTGGCATCAAGCCCCCCCCTCAATTCTTTTTTATTTGACATAGCTCTTCTGGTCCCCCTCCCCCCCTGCAATGGACTTATCCACCAAGAAAGAAAAAAGATTCAAGTTATTGTTTTTTTTTAATGGTATGTGAGGTGGGGAGAAAAATATATATAAAGGTTGCAAAATAGTTTGAAATAAAAAAAAAAGATTTTTGAAATTCAAACCATTTTGCAGACTTTTTCATGAAATATTTAATTTTCTCCTGTTGAACCCATAACAACACTTATATATATATATATATATATATATATATATATAAAAAAGTTAAATGCTAGGCACCCCCGATTCTCTTAAAAGCCACCCCCATTTTTTCTACCCTGAATGATACTTCTAAGGCTCAATATGAAGTATATGTACAAAAGGAAAAAAAAAAAACTTTTGATAAAAATATGGAAAAAAAATTGTAAAAAAAAAATATTTTACACTTAAAATTAAATTCAAAATATTTGTTGTTGTTATTTATTTTTTTTTGTTTTTTTTTTTGGGGGGGGGTTTAAGGAAAAAATTAAATGAATGAAAAATCTAGAAAAGAGTGAAGAAAAAGAATCAGAAGTAAAAATCAAAGTTTTTTGGGTTTTTTTAAAGTACGGAAGAAGTAAATGAATGAAAAAAGAGAGGCAGAAGAAAAGAGAAAAAGGAAGGAGTAAACGAATGAAAAAATGTGAGGAAGGAGTAAACGAATGAAAAAAAGAAGAAAAGTGATGAAAAAAAAAACAAACAGAAAAATCGCAAATAAACATATGAGAGAAAGATTTATGAAAAAGTAAATAAGAAATTAAATTTAAAAAATGAGAAGCAAAAAGAATGAAAAATTGTGATAGATTTATAGAAGGAAAGAAAAACTAAGAAAGACAAAAGAGAGGGGGAAAAAAAAGAAACACAAAATAAGAAAAATAAAAAATAAAAGAAATAATTTTAAAAAATAAGAAAGAAAAAATAGAGGAATAAAAAAAGAAAGAAAAAAAGTTTCTCACCTATTCAATTTTCAAACCAAGTTTTTTTTGTTTTTGTATATATATAGAAATATATGAAATGTATTCTGTACAGTGCTCAGGTGCACCAGAACTCATCAAAGTCTCATGTCTAGTACATAGAATAATGTATTAGTGTGAGGAACATGAATAGCATACAGTAATAATATACATGTATGTGTACAGTGCTCAGGTGCACCACAACTCATCAAAGTCTCATGTCTAGTACATAGAATAATGTATTAGTGTCAGGAACATGAATAGCATACAGTAATAATATACATGTATGTGTACAGTGCTCAGGTGCACCACAACTCATCAAAGTCTCATGTCTAGTACATAGAATAATGTATTAGTGTGAGGAACATGAATAGCATACAGTAATAATATACATGTATGTGTATAGTGCTCAGGTGCACCAGAACTCATCAAAGTCTCATGTCTAGTACATAGAATAATGTATTAGTGTGAGGAACATGAATAGCATACAGTAATAATATACATGTATGTGTACAGTGCTCAGGTGCACCACAACTCATCAAAGTCTCATGTCTAGTACATAGAATAATGTATTAGTATCAGGAACAGGAATAGCATACAGTAATAATATACATGTATGTGTAGTGCTTAGGTGCACCACAACTCATCAAAGTCTCATGTCTAGTACATAGAATAATGTATTAGTGTGAGGAACATGAATAGCATACAGTAATAATATACATGTATGTGTATAGTGCTCAGGTGCACCACAACTCATCAAAGTCTCATGTCTAGTACATAGAATAATGTATTAGTGTGAGGAACATGAATAGCATACAGTAATAATATACATGTATGTGTACAGTGCTCAGGTGCACCACAACTCATCAAAGTCTCATGTCTAGTACATAGAATAATGTATTAGTGTGAGGAACATGAATAGCATACAGTAATAATATACATGTATGTGTACAGTGCTTAGGTGCACCACAACTCATCAAAGTCTCATGTCTAGCACACAGAATAATGTATTATGTCAGGAACATGAATAGCGTATATTAATAATATACATGTATGTGTACAGTGCTCAGGTGCACCACAACCCATCATGTCTAGTACATAGAATAATGTATTAGTGACAGGAACATGAATAGTATACAATAATAATATACATGTATGTGTGTAGGTGGGTATTAGGTATAGTGTTGGCGGATTACAGGAAGCATGGAGGCTTTGAAAGATGCAGTGTTTCGGCAGCCTACAACGGTTGAAAAGGTGTTTCTGAAAGTCATGTGAGCTATGCTGTTTTCTTTGTCCCGCCCTATCGGCTGGGGCATTAGAATGTACCTCTGTAGAGGGGTAAGACTCCCCCAATGGGGCCACCTGTTGGCTGTGGGTGGCGATCCGTGATGCTTAAGGATAGAACCCAGGTGGATGAGCAGTTCATGACTCCACTTTGGCCCTATCTTGGGCTAGACGGGCGGTTGGAAAGGCCCCCTCTGATCAATCGGCTGGTCATATCAAGCCCTAGCACCTATATGATTTTCCCAACCCTAATGCCCTTATGGCAAGCCCCAACCTCTTTTTATCATATGGGTGCTAGAAGGTGGTGACTGAGGGTCTACATGTCCTGGGAATGACATTAAACTCTATCTGACGGTGAGGTTCCAGTTCTGGAGGTTTGGGGAATATGGAGCACCTTCATCACCATTGCTCCCTGGTCCACTCTGACCCGGAGTGGTAGTACCTGTTAGGGTCCCATCTATGGGTTAAATAGAAAAACATGAGTTGATAAACAAAATTGTATTATCCATCAAGAATTGATTTATTTCAAAACTTTATTGGCATTAAATGACCCACTGAGGTTTATATGCCGTAAAACCAAACTGGCTAAAAATTTTTCATAGGACTCTGTATATAAAAGGGTCAATAAATAATTTTGCCTTTTCGAGTTGGAAATAGGAAGATCTAAACATTAAAATCGTAAAGACATTTATATTCAAAATGTTTCAAATTATGGAAAGAAAAAAACAATTATTACGTAGAAAAATGTTCTTTTATTTTCAGAAAACATTTTTTACAACTTTTAAATTGAAAAATCGAAAAACACTTTTACAACTTTTGAAATTTCAAAATTTTACAACTTTTAAAAATCTAAAATTTTAATAATATTTTTTTACAACTTTTGAAATTTCAAAATTTTACAACTTTTAAAAATCTAAAATTTTAATAATATTTTTTTACAACTTTAAAAATTTCAAAATTTTACAACTTTTAAAAATCTAAAATTTTAATAATATTTTTTACAACTTTTGAAATTTCAAAATTTTACAACTTTTAAAAATCTAAAATTTTAATAATATTTTTTACAACTTTTGAAATTTCAAAATTTTACAACTTTTAAAAATCTAAAATTTTAATATTTTTTTACAACTTTAAAAATTTCAAAATTTTACAACTTTTAAAAATCTAAAATTTTAATATTTTTTTACAACTTTAAAAATTTCAAACAGGAAAAAATGTAACAAATAAATCTTAACAAAATAGATAAACTTTTTTTTTCATATATTTTTTTTTTTTTAATGTCATGGAAAATTCTTTTGTCCTAATGTTTATGTATTATTTCTAGTTCACTTTCTGGACAAGTATCCTCATTATTGTTGTTTTTAGCACTGTGTTCTGTCCAATATTTTTAGCTTTCTTTATCTTAAATTCAAAGTTATACAAATTAATATCTCCATCCTTGTTGTTTTTAGTATTACATTTAACATGATTCTAAAGAACAAATGTAAATAAAAACCACAAGAATAAGGATATTTATTCAAATTACTATTAAAATGATAAAAACAGCAAAGAGAAAATAATAGTATTTTTTTTTTTAAAAGAATCAAATTTTTTTTTTAGTATTAAAAATCTTCAGTATTATCAACATTTCTATAAAAATATATCAGCCATGTTCTACTGAAGACGATTTGAAAAAACATTGAAACATCACCAAAGTTTTATTTATAATCATTTGAATGATAGAGAGGTCAGCAGATTTTGAAAAAAATTAGAATGGATTTCTCGGTAGAACGGGGGGGGGGGGGCAAAGTTTAGGTGCTGGACGTATATGCCGAAAAAGAGGGGGGTCCTCTTAATTGTAAAAAGTACCTGGTACCTCTAAGGAAAGGGGTCATTCTTAAAATGAGGTAACCAAGTGAATACCCGGTACTATTAGTATTTTTTGTAATTTAACCATTATAGTTCTTTTAGAAAATAAAAATAAAAATTATTCTAATTAATTATTATTCTGATAACTCCATTAATCGAACTTAATGGACCTAAATTCCACCATCATATGCCACCACACTGAAAGAAAAAAATACCAAAAATCAGGGCATTAACCAAATTTAATGAAATTTTCAGTGTTGATATATTAATGAATAAAAGATATAATGCATCAGTTAAAACTTTTACATTTTTTCAAGTCAATTAATTTTGAACCACATATCTTTGAGGTGTAACACAAATTCTCAAAGATACGTGGTTCAAAGTTAACTGACCTGAAAAATAACTGATGCATTATATCTTTTATTCATTAATATATCAACACTGAAAATTTAATTAAATTTGGTTAATTCCCTGATTTTTTTTTTTTTTTTCAGCGGGAAGAATTTAGGTCCATTAATTTTGATTTAACCATAAAAAATTTTAAGATTTCTTGATTAGTTAAGTTAAAAGTTAATAGACGAAAAGAACATGACATGCATTTTTAAAAATTGAAATAATTAATTATAAATTATTCTATTTATTTATATATATATCTACATCTAGATAATAAATGCGGAGGGCATATCGGCCGAAACGTTGTACAAATAACAATGAAGATGGGGACAATAGTCCGAATAACGCAGATAATACTAATCTTCAAGCCTCGTCTCAAACATTCAGAGAAATAGTAGATAATAAATGTCATGTTTAAGTAATAGCTAGATGGACAAAGGCCGCACCCTCCAAGACCTACTGTATGGTAAATTAGTAGAAGGCACCTGACCAGTAAGGAGACCATGTCTGCGCTTTAAAGATGTCTGCAAGATATGAAGACGTGCCACATCAACACCAACACATGGGAGGCTTGTGCAGAAGACCGTGCCACCTGGCGCCTCCTCGTCAAACAAGGAACAAAAAGGAGTTAAAAAGAGAGGAAAGAAGGTGCCACAGAAAAGAGAGCCAGAAGAAAGGAAAGACAACAGCAAGCATCACTGTTTGTTTGCAGTCACTGCACCAGAGATTGCCATTCAAAAATTGGTTTGTTCAGCCACTCACACAGTTGCAGATTAAAATTTTTTTTAAAGCGGACACTACACCATCGTCTTTAGTAGACGAAAGGGTACCAACTATAACAATTTTTCCTTAAGGTACTTCGACTTTTCGGCATACATTTCCAGGACCTAAACTTTGACCCCCCCCCCACAAATGAAAGGGTCAGTTTTTATATACAAATTTTAACAGCTTTAAAAGATTCAAGGAATTTTAGCAATGTACATTAGTGTCTGTATGACAAGACTTTAAACTTACGTTAATTTATGAGGAAGTGCGTCCCGGTCTCCTGCCTCAAAAATTGCTATCCGGTGACTATTAAAATAATGACCCAGCTCAGTCTACTCAAAACTATCTATTTTCATATCTATCTATCTATCTCAGTTTGTTCATATTTATCTATATTACTTTAAATACCAAGATGTTTTTTTTTATTCATGTTTGTTTAATGTCTTGTTTTTAGTTTAAATAAACAAGAATTACGACAAAAAAAGAAGCGACCCCCCTCCAATACATTTACTTGTTGAAAATATATATCTTCATTTGTTCATATCTATCTATATTATTTTGTTTGTTTATCTATCTATCTATCTCAGTCTATTCAAAACTATATATCCATCTTCATATCTAAACAAGAATTACGACGAATTACGATAAATAAACAAGAATTATGACGAGCTGGGATTGTTATTTTGATAGTCATCGGGTAGCAATTTTTGAGGCAGGAGACTGGGACGCACTTCCTCATAAATTACCAAACTTACTTTTTGTAATAATTTATTTCAACTGCAACGAGCTTAGCTTGTTACAGCATCGTCAGACACAGAACAAGTGTAGGAAGATGTTGTAATGAGCTAAGCTTGTTGCAGTTAGAATAAATTATTACATGAAGCAAATTTATAGTCTTTTCCTTCACAAGGTGCAAAATTCAGGGGTTAAGTCAGCGATATAAACAAATACAAAGTGCTCAATACGAAGTAGAGCAAATTTATTATAAAAAATGGATATAAAAGAAACCTACTCGAGTTTCACCATAATGATCTTCAGGGTTAAATCCACTGAATTAATCGAGGTACTGATTAATTGCAGCCAATTTCTCGTGTGTTAATCAGTACCTCGATTAATTCAGTGGATTTAACCCTGAAGATCCTTACGGTGAAACTCGAGTAGGTTTCTTTTATATCCATTTTTTATAATATATATATATATTTATATATATATTTACTTTAGTATATATATATATATATATATATATATATATATATATACTACTTAAAGTAAAGTCATCGGGGGTAGCCAAAAGTCGGTATCAGTGAAGCACCACACCTACCATCAGCTTCTTATTTTACTGCACAGGTCCCTGTGCTACTCATATGCTGAGTTGGTGAGGGCCAGTATCAAACTAGGAACCTTGTGGTTTCTAGCTGAATGCTCTACCGACTGAGCTAACCTGGCCCTATATATAAAAACAAAAGTTTAAGTAAGTAAGGGAATAAATTGTATATGATACATATTATATATATATTAGGGGTACCCAAAATGTTGCGTTTTTGACAAAATGACTTTATCCCCCCCCTACAGAAAATAATTTACCAAAAATCAGGGAATTATCGGATATTAATGAAATTTTCAGTGTTTATTTATCAATAAATGATCTTTATAATGCATTATTTATTTTATTTCAAAACTTTCTCATTTTTTTCAGGTCACTTAATTTTGACCCCCCTTATTGTTGGGGGCGTAACATCTTTTACAAGTTCGTCTTATATTGTACTAATTACAGTATAAATAATGAGATAAAAGACCGAAGTTATGAATAGAAACAAAAAAAATTTTTTACAGTGGCTTTTCTATGAGAAAATAAGTACCGAAAATCGAAAAATAAAATGTAAAAAAAATAATAATAATTTTTGGAGATTTCTTTTTTACTCATTTCGATAATTATTTAATTGGCTATTATCTTATAAAAGAAAAAATTATACATCGATATTTTTTCTGCTTAAAAAAGGGAGGGTATATTTTCAATCGAGTTTTTCTTCAAAAATTATACTTTGATGTAATAAAATAAGGTTTGCATTAAGTAGATATTTATTTTTAGAATCTAAAAATATAACATTTTAAACTTAACATCAGGCTTTTCATATTTTAAATGAATTTTATATATTAATTTTTCATAGCAAAAATACTAAATTAAAGTTTTGAAATAAAATAACTGATGCATTATAAAATTCATTAATTGATAAATCAACACTGGAAATTTCATTAAAATCGGATAATTACCTGATTTTTGGTAAAATTTTTTGCAGTCACATAAAAATTGTAAACAAGCGCCTAAAACCCTTGAAAAATAGACAGAAAGGTCAGATCGTGTCGAAATTGACCAAAACAAATCGTTTTAAATCAATTAAAAATAAACTGCATATGTAATGATATTTTTCTTTTTTTAAATGTTACTACTTTCATTTTAGGCAAAAGTTTGACGTTAAATGATAGATTTAATTAATTTTAATTTGTCTTTAAAAACCTAGCAGACGACAAAATTGGGCATGCCTAATATATATATATATATATATATATATATATATATGTGTGTCTTTTCAACACTATGTCAATTTGCAGTGGAATGTTATGAAATGTCAAATTTAAATCAAAATCTTCAAAAGGTTTTTTTCTGGAATGTTTGCAAACCAATACTTCCTGCCATAAGTTGAACTGTTCACAAGCATCAGTTTTAGATATTATCAGGTGGAAGCCTCAGTTTTACAGATCCCGCATCAATAAGTAGCAAAGGTACTGTCATGAAATATTCCACCAATTTAATGACGCAAGAAAATCTCTGAAAAAAGAAAAGGAAAAAATGTTAATATCTTATTATAATGGAGACTCAGTGTCTGAAAATACATTTGTTTATTTTGGGATTACCTTCATATTATTACTAGCAGCGGTTACCCGGCATTGCCTGGGTATGTTGTATACTCTCTTTCCTTATTTTCTTACTTCTATTATTCAGAAGCCCTGTGTCATTGGTAGTTTTTAGATAATAACACAAGACTTCGATTTACTTTAGATCATATTTTATTCCAAAATCCCCACCAGACTACCTGTGCAGATCGAGTCGGCACCGTGCATAACACGATTTACCACCATTGTGGTTTTTGGCCGATCTGACTAAAAATCTCTTTCTAATCTAAACCGGAAGAGGGTCTTCTCCACCAATTCTCACGGTATCCATCGGAAGGATCAGGATGAGGTCAAGCCTTGTCATTCAATCCTTCAAGGCCGTGGGCTGCAACTTATAACAGCCATTCTGATTTCTACACTACTGTACATAAATATTAGGAATCTAATAATTATGTAACAGGTATAGGGGGATTTTTTAAAAGTTAGTCCCACAGATCCATTATTGCTGAATCATGAGTTGAATCCTGGTGGGATGCTCCATTTAAATCCCTATGTAAAAAAAATAGACCTTGCATTGATCCAACTACTCTGAAAAGAAATGTTAATGTTTATTATCTAAAATATTAAATGAAAACAAAAATTCCATGCTGTTACCATTTAAATTTTACTTTTTTAATTATCATCATGAATATAAATCAAATCTCTATTATTTTTGCTCAAAAACCAAACCCTGGTGATATTTAATGTGTATATATATTTACTTTGTCCTTCATTTTTTTATTTTCGAAGTTTCCTCCGGATATACATATACACACAACTGCCCTTTATATATGTATCTATAGATAGATATTAAATGAAAAAAAAAGGAATGTTTATAATTTTTTGTACAAATGCAGCATATCATGCAAGAAATAACATTAGAATCCCATTTTGAGTCAATAGCCGTAGATTACGGACACCCCCAGCATCTCAAATTTCCATGAAACACGTAAACTAACATTCCTTAGATTGGCACACGGCATACAGCAAACTTTTAAAAGCAGAAGGTGCCAACAGGTGCTCACGGCCCTGAGGGAGGTTGACCTTGGAAAAAAGAATATTTCCCCAAATATATTTTAGGTATAAACTATTTTAAACATAAATTCATCTAAAGATGAATAAGTATCGAAATTTTCATGAAAAATTAACTCTTAATTGATTTTTCACAGAATTTTTTTTTAAGTCTGTAGGCGTAACTTGTATTTGGCCACGTTAAAAATCAATCAGTTGTGAAAATGTAAACATTGTTTTCATTCATAATTTTCATTATTTTCGGAAGCTGAAAAACATTTTTTTTTTAAATCATCAGGAGTTTTTTTAATGTTTCTTCTTTTGAATGGTCCAAAAACTTTGACAATAATATTAAACTTTATTCAAAGTTTCATTGTCTTAAATATGGGGGGGGGGGGTAATTTTACACATCGCATTGGACGTACCTATACGTCTGTCTTAACACACACAAACACACACACATATATATATAATAATAACATAATAATAATAAAAATTATAATAACAATAATACTAATAATTATAATAATAATAATAACAATAATATCAATAATAAATAATGATTATAATAATAATATTAATAATAACAATAATTATAATAATATAAATTACAATAACAATAATAACAAAATTACAATAAAAATTATAGTATATTATATTTATCATTTTATTATAACAATAATTATCATTATAACAATAATATTTAAAAATATATATAAAATTATATTAATGTATTTAAATAAATATAAAAAACTATAATGATAATAACAATAATAATAACAATAATTCATTCACTTATACATAATTGTAATATTAATATATATTAATCGTCAAATAATCAGTATCAACTATAAAACAACAAAACAAAACTCTTTCTAATAAAAAAAACTTTTCATTTTTTTAAATCCCCAACCCCACACACACACCCACACTTCCCTCTCTTCTCTTAATATAAAACATAAAAATTTCTTTTCATGACATCTCTCCCTTACCTCTTACCAATACACACACACACACACACACACACACACACACACACAACCATGAGTTTTCACTTCCGCTGTCGTTTATCGCTACAGAAAAAATTTATACACACACACACACACAACCACATACCTAAAAAAATGCACAATGTTTCCTTTCAATACACACACTTACAGCGCCACATACTCACGCCATAAAATAGAATATTTGATGTCATATTTCAAAACCGTCTCCTTTTTTCAAACTTCAAAAATTTTTTAAACAGACTGAATGACAAGGATTACCACTCGCTTTTCTCGTTATTCTGTGATAAATAATTTCTTATCTTATGCCTGAAGATGATCTATTTAATAGATAGAAACACTGCAGCGTCGGCCAATAAACTCACCACTTAACCCATTTAAACCTGTGTTTTTTCTTGATATATTACACACCGTCGGATTTACTTCCTCTCTTCACATATATACATATATAAAATATTTTAAAGAAGGAAGTAAACTTACATTTTCACCGACTTTCTTCTCTCCAATGGCGTATTCGTCGTCTTCATAACGAATTTTTAAACGATAGATCCGAGTTTTATAAAAGACGAGCATCGTGTAGGGATGGATACTTTTGGTTCGACTTTGTCTAATAACAAAGGTTCCATCCTAAAAAAAAAAGGGAAAATGTTCTTTTAGTGATCAATTGGTTGGATTTTATGGCATATCAAACCCTGTTGGGTTATTTTATGCCAAACACATTTTGTTTTCATTCTTGATGAAGACTCAATTTTTCTAAAACTCAATCGTTAGAAACACATTTTTATGAACTCAGTTTTTCTATTTACCTCAAAATTTTGACAATTATCATCAGGGGATTATTGGTCGTAGTTTTGGTAGTAAAAATCATTGTCCAATGCATTTTTATAGTAAAAATCATTTCCAATGCATTTTTATAGCATTTCCAATGCATTTTTATAGTAAAAAATCATTTCCAGTGCATTTTTATGTAAAAATCATTGTCCAATGCATTTTTATAGTAAAAATCATTTCCAGTGCATTTTTATAGTAAAAATCATTGTCCAATGCATTTTTATAGTAAAAATCATTTCTAATGCATTTTTATAGTAAAAATCATTTCCAATGCATTTTTATAGTAAAAATCATTTCTAATGCATTTTTATAGTAAAAATCATTTCCAATGCATTTTTATAGTAAAAATCATTTCCATAACTAATTTTTTTATTAATATAAAAACCTGTCTTTCAACTAGCTATTTAATTTTCGTATGTGAAAAATTTCCATAAACTTCTGATTAAAATTAAAAGTATGATTTTTAGAAAAATGCTAAAACTTTTTATTTCTCTGAATGTTTGAGATGAGGCTTGATGATTAGTATTATCTGAATTATTCGGACTATTGTCCCCATCTTCATTGTTATTTGTACAAAGTTTCGGACAATATGCCCTCCGGCCTTCTTCAGGTATTTCTTGTTGGACTCGAGTCCGAGAAGGTTCCTGTATTCGTTTTTATCTATTTGAATTTATTTATTCATTTGTGTTTTATCTAATTAGGAGAGTCAATTATAACAGGGCGATATGTGTTGCATAGGCCAACTCAAGTTGTAGTAGGTTGTTATTAGTAGTCGTTAGGTCAGAAACAACATACACTCAAGTTGTATAGTGACAAGGGGCTTTGTATTTATTCCCAGGCTCGGGGGCTCTTCATCAGAGAGAAGAAAAGAGAGAGAGACAGAGTGAGAGAGAGAGAGAGAGAGAGAGAGATGTAACAGGGCGATATGTGTTGCATAGGCCAACTCAAGTTGTAGTAGTAGTTGTTGTTATTAGTAGTCGTTAGGTCAGAAACAACATACACGCAAGTTGTATAGTGACAAGGGGCTTTGTATTTATTCCCAGGCTCGGGGCTCTTCATCAGTCAGGGCGATATGTGTTGCATAGGCCAACTCAAGTTGTAGTAGTAGTTGTTGTTATTAGTAGTCGTTAGGTCAGAAAACATACACGCAAGTTGTATAGTGACAAGGGGCTTTGTATTTATTCCCAGGCTTGTGGGCTCTTCCTCAGAGAGAAGAAAAGACAGAGAGAAAAAGAGAGAGTATCGTCAAATTATGTATGTGTGTGTGTGTGTGTGAGAGAGAGAGAGAGAGAGATTTCTCCAATGCCTGTGTTTTACGGTATTAAGAGAAATTATCATTTCTCTGTGTGTGTGAGAGAAAGGAAGAGAGAGAAAGAGAGAGAGAGAAAGAAAGAGATAACTTCTACAAAAGGAGTCTATCCCCTTTTTGCAAGCCTTAGACCAGGGAGGTTGTTTCTATATCTGGGGGATAACTTCTACAAAAGGAGTCTATCCCCTTTTTGCAAGCCTTAGACCAGGGAGATTGTTTCTATATCTGGGGGATAACTTCTACAAAATTATTTCACAATAGCTCTTAAGTAAACATATCAAAACTGGGTTTAATAAATAATTACTATTCTACAATGTATTAAAATCAATCATATGAATGATTTTATGTAAAGACCCATTGAACATATGGCCTAGTGGATAAAGGAGTTAGGTTAAGACAGTTCTAAGTGACAGTTATCTCTAGACTGCAGGTTCAATCCTGGTCAAGGACAGCAGTAACATAAAATAATAATTAACACAGCTTAACACCTGTACCCCAGCTATGGATAGCGGAATGAGAACAGGATACCCCTATGGACTGAATAAAGGGTTAGGTTCAAAGTTCCGTGATGGCTCCCAATTACGATAAGAAGGTTCCAGAGTCTGAGAAGGTTCCTGAGTCCAACAAGAAATACCTGAAGAAGGTCAGTCGGCACATCGGCCGAGACATTTAACAAATAACAATGAAGATGAAGACAATAGTCCAAATAACACAAATAATACTTTGAAATGTAATTGAATAAGAGAGATTTAGATCAAGATTATTATACTTTTTACATATTGAACAAGTTTGCAATAGCTCTTAAGTAAACATATCAAACATTGTAACAATTAAATTATCATACTGTGGTATATCCACAGGTCCTGCTAATAATATATTAATTCTTACCTGAGTATTTGAATGAAAGATTTTACCCTCCATTTCCTTTGACAATGATTTGTAGTAGTAAGACTGATACTGCAGAGACTGCAATAAAAAAAAGGAGATTAGATTTAATGAATTGAAAGAAAATTTGGATCAAGTCTCCAATAGGCACCCCAAATCATCATGCCCACACACACACACATCAACACATACATACACATGTACTTGTACATAATTATATATGAATTGGGTATTCGTGTGTGACGTGTAAAATTTCATACAAACCAAAGACACATTAAAATAGTTGTTGTTGTTAGCATATGTTAAAAAATTAATTTTCCACTAACAATAAACTAATATTGATAGTAACATTAACAATATTCTTTCAGATTGAAATCCACACAGAGGCACATGGAAAATAAATTTTATAAACTGTGTGATACGATTTCTGAACAACATACCTTTATTTAAATAAACATAAAAAATAATTTGTAAGTAAAATCTATTTTTATTTAAATAAACATATCTGCATTTCTCTTCTGATTAAATAAAAACTATTTTAATATAAAAATGCATCTTTTGATCAAAGTTTTATAATTTTTTAAAATTATGATATTAGTTTATCTTTTTCTCTGAATGTTTGAGATGAGGTTTGATGATTAGTATTATCTGCATTATTCGGACTATTGTCCCCATCTTTATTGTTATTTGTACAACGTTTCGGCCAATATGCCCTCCGGCCTTCTTCAGGTATTTCTTGTCGGACTCGGAACCTTCTCGGACTCGGGAACCTTCTGTCCAATTGGACACATGGCCCCAGTGGATAAGGTAGTTAGGTTAAGACAGTTCTAAGTGACAGTTATCTTTGGATTCCAGATTCAATCCTGAGTAGAGGCAGTAACATAGAAAAATGATTAACACAACTCCTACCCTAGCTATGGTTAGCGGAATGAGAACAGGATACCCCCGTGGACTAAATAAAGGGTTAGGTTCAAAGTTCCGTGATGACTCCCAATTACGACAAGAAAGTTCCCGAGTCCGAAAAGAAGGTTTCCGATTCCGAGAAGGTTCCTGAGTCCAACAAGAAATACCTGAAGAAGGCCGGAGGGCATATTGGCCAAAACGTTGTACAAATAACAATTAAGATGGGGACAATAGTCCGAATAACGCAGATAATACTAATTTATCTTTAGTGCAAAATAATTTTTTTCACATATGCTAACAACAACATGAAATAACTAATTTTTAAAAAAATTAAAATCCAAAACTATTTTAGGATAAAAACATGTCTTTCATTTGTTGTTGAATTTGTTCACTAACAACCCATGTGTTTGTGTCAATGTGGCATATTCTCATGTTCCTCCCACGGACATCTTTAAAACATAGACATGGTCTATCTATCAATCGGGAGTCTTTTACTAATTCGCCATACAAAAGATCTTTTGGGATGCGGTCATTTTCCATGTTGCACTTACAATAAAGTAAATAAATGGTCAGTTTATGTTATTATTAACAAACAAAATACACGTTTTTATATTAGAATATAACTTTTTTTCCAACTGTTTTTATAGTTACAACTTCGAACCTGACAAAATGCTTTGCCGATATCTTCATGCATCCGTGCATGTATATGTGTGAGAAAAAGAGTATGTGAGTATGAGAGAAAAGACGTCTGTGTATTTGCAAAAGAGAGAAAGTGTGTGTGCATATGAGTTTGTGTGTTTGTGCGTGTGCGCATGTGTGTGTGTGTGTGTATATGCGCGCATGGGTGTGAATGTGTGTGTGTATGTATGCGAGTTTGTCTGAGTATATTTCTGTGCCTATCTCAGTATGTAGGAATATAAAAGGAGTCAGTAGGTGTATGTATATGCAAACTGGTATATGTGTTGTTGATGAAACCCAAATACGAAGTCATATTAGTGGGATATTTGGTGAGGATCAAAATCACAACATTAAGGAATGATATCTTCAGCAAGCATGTTAATAATCACTTTACTATGGTGTGAGCAAATACATATAATATAATTGCATAAATAGATGTATATGAATTTGTATTAAGATTTGCCTTGTCCGACACATGGCTATAGTATTAATTTCTGTAGGTGAAATGAATGAAGATTATTTCGACGATATCTAAGTTATGTGTTTACCTTTTCTGAATATTTTATAACGTGCTGTGTGTTAACTATTTTACAAGAGGGAAGTTTCCTACCTATGCGTGGAAAAATTATGGGTTTTTTTAAGTACAAATGAAGAATAGTGCACAAGGGATAATTGTAAATGACCGTCCAACAGAAGTGTTAAACAACCAGTTTGGCTTTCCCGAATTATTTTTCAAAGAGGTTATGCAGCACACAAAGGACGTACGGACCACACCGTATTTCAAAACAATTCTTTATTTTTCATACGGCTCATGCCGTGGAAACTTTGTTGGCACATAGGGACTTGGACATAAACAGGTCTATATCTTAGTAATTTTGTACTAAGAATGCGGTTCCAAATATACCGCCAAACTTTGCTCTGTGAGAGAGCCCAAAAGTTGTGACCAACCAAAACAGTCACCTCAAAGGGAAAGACAGAAATTTGGTGAAACTCCCTTAGCCCGCCTGTTTACCAAAATTACTACTCACAATCCAAGACCCTACAAACTTTCATTTTTTACTAAAATCTTTTGCTTTTACTGCACAACAGCAGTGATTCTCTTTTACAAGCAACAAAGGCAAAATAGGTACTCCAAACAATTTCAAAAATGCATTTACACATATTTAGGGGTTTTTAAAACCCAAGAACTATTTCTTCTAAGGGAAATCTTACAAGTGGGATGACCAGGTCACAGAGTACCTTTACAGGGGAAGGGCGAAAGTGGAAGGGGAAAGGCATAAATCAGGCCTGATGACCATGACAGGGCAAAATTACTACTGTTACACACTCGACCCGTCAAAGAACACAAACACTTGTATTTAGGAAAATGTAAGATGAGATGTTTATTCCCTCGGTTGTGTACAGCTGAGAGTCGTTGGCAGGGTTACGCAAATGTGGAGCCTTCGGGAGTTCTTTTCAAAGGATCTCAAACCTGATCGTTGTCTCTAATCGATCTCTACGGGCTTCTTTTATTGTAGTCTGACCCCCGGTGTCACACCTCTTTGTTCGTGACACCTACGCAGTTTTCCTGTAGACACACCTCTTCGCCCACGCTGGCTGTTTTCATTGGCAGCCACAATAATACCATTAGAATTGCATTTTACATTTGAATAGCATTAGACTACAAGCATATGTCTCTGAATGTTTGAGATGAGGCTTGAAGATTAGTATTATCTGCGTTATTCAATCTAATTGGACACATGGCCTAGTGGATAAGGTAGTTAGGTTAAGATAGTTCTAAGTGACAGTTATCTCTGGAACCCGAGTTCAATCCTGAGTGAAAGCAGTTAGAAAAATAATTAATTAACACAACTCCTACCCCAGCTATGGTTAGCGGAATGAGAACAGGATACCCCCGTGGACTAAATAAAGGGTTAAGTTCAAAGTTCCGTGATGGCTCCCGAATAGGACAAGAAAGTTCCCGAGTTCAAAAAGAAGGTTCCCGAGTCCGAGAAGGTTCCCGAGTCCGAGAGAAGGTTCCCGAGTCCGACAAGAAATAGCTGGAGGGCATATCGACCGAAACGTTGTACAAATAACAATGAAGATGGGGACAATAGTCCAAATAACGCAGATAATACTAACCCATTACGAGCATAATTATGAGATTTTTTTTCAACTTACTTTAACGTCAGCAGCATCCGCATATTCTTCTCCGCTATCAAAGTCTTCATCTGAAAAATCTTCCTGTAAGGTAAGAAAAGATTATTATTATTACTATCGTTCCTTAATTGTACGACCATTATCATTTTGTAACACCCTCTGGTTAAAAATGAGACTGTCCAAATCATTCAAGAAGAAATGCAAAAATGTAAATCCTGATTATCTGGTGTTGCTCATCCACCAATTTCTTATGAGTCTCATCATCTCAGCTAAATAATGGACCGTTCTGTTTTTATTATAAAGAAAGAAAGGAGAAAAAAGGACATGCTACACAGAAAAAATATAGAAAGTTTCCATTTCAAATTATTTTATTTTTTTTACTCCTTTGATAAATTTAATTGAATTTTTAACTAATGTTACGTAGCGGCCTTCTTCGCTACTCTAAATCATGTACGTTAGGCATCAGGGATATATGGTCACATAACTAAGTATGTAGTAGTCGGACTTAGAAAATCACAACACATGCGTATTGTAAAAACTTTGAGTTTATTTCTTTCTTCCTCGCATGGTGGGCGCCAAGCGTTGACAATGACTACTACTACTGCTGGGATGGTGAGGTAAAGGGGTGGCTGGTGGGTCCCACAGCCGTTGGCTGCAATGGACCGTGAGCGTCTGTCGCTCAATTGTTCTCCGTCCACTATCTCCTGTCTAACTGACCTGTCGGCTCGAACCCTCAGGCCTTTTATATTGATAGGTACTCCTACGCATCTTTATCTTGATCTGAAAACGGACATTTGTTATATATTTCTTTATCTTCTCCCTGCTTCTTTGACTGGAAAGCATCACTTCCGTTTTCCCCTTTTTTAAATATATATTTTTATATTTCTCTTCGTCTTATTGCCGGAAGCTTCGTTTTCCGGCCGAGGACCATACAACATTAACACCCACTCAAGCAATATCTTTTAAAAATCAATTTTTACACTGCCCACTGCCCAGAGGTTTGGGGTTTTTTTTGTTTTTTTGGCTAGTTATATTTAGAAATAAGGATATACAGAAAATAAGGAAGATGAGTATTGTCAGTGGTCAGTATGACAATATGCATTGTGCATGCATATGTGGCTCCACAGTTATATCAAATACGTTCTAGCTAGTTATATTGAATAAGTAGTAAGTCAAACCACATATATGTACGTGTATGTGTAACTGTATAGTGGGCTATAGGAATAGGTAGCAAGACAACCCACAGATGTGTATAAATATATATGTGTGTGTGTAGATTGTATGTAGTAAATAGTGTTGTATTGTCCTTGCCCGGCTGAGGGACAAAGAGAAAGATAAAAATATATATTTAAAAAGAAAGAGAAAGCGGAAGAGAGGTTTTCCAGTCAAGGAAGCAGGGAGAAGATAAAGAAATATGTAACAAATGTCCGTTATCAGATCAAAAGATAAAGATGCGGAGGCGTATCTATCAATATAAAGGTGAGAAGATTCGAGCCGACACACAGAGACGCCAGCCAGCAGCCAAAAGGACACTTCACGTCTCCCGTCAGCAAACACCCCTCGGACACTCATTGTGAACACTGCGCTCTTCGCCAGCCACCAGCATTTTCATTGTGAAGCTTTGCGCCTTTACCGCCCACACACCGAAGAAAATAAAGAAGGGTCCTATCTTTGTACATACGTATCTGTTGTTTATTGAAGTCCAGTAGTCGGTAGTAGCTGACTACTACATACTTCGCTACGTGACCATATATAACCCACAATGACTACTTACTTACACGATTTAGAGTAGCGAAGAAGGCCTCTATATAACAATAGTAACCAGTGTGGATAATGTGTGAGTGTGTATAGATATATATATATATATATATATATATACATACATACATATGTGTTTTAGTAATGTATGCAAATGCTAAGTCAAAGAACCCATCAAAACTAAGAAAAGGATTAGGATAGAAAAGTGTGATAAGGGCCATTGGCCAGACAGAGAGTCTGGGTTTTGAACACTTTGAGAAGTTAACTGGAGGTTAGACCAGTAATAAAATTCAACCTAGATTAGAACAAAGAGATTTGATGCGAGAAGTAAGAATTCTGGGAGATTTTGAAAAGTGGAGAGAAAAGGATTAGGATAGAAAAGTGTGATAAGAGCCATTGGCCAGACAGAGAGTCTGGGTTTTGAACAAGATTGAGGGTCAACTATAATTTAGACTGGCAATAAAATTAAACCTAGAATAGAACAAAGAATTGAAATTTCAAATCACGCGGGGGTGAATAGAAATCTCGGAGGATGAGATTTTATGTGAGACTTCGGGAGATTTGAGGAATTCTGGGAAAATTTAAAAAGTTGAGTCAGTTAGTTTGCTAAACCCCGGAAAGGTTAGTCGAGAGCCGGACGCTGAAGAAGTAAGATATTAGTTGTCCACTAGAAACCAGTGTTAACAGAGGTCCCCCAAAGGAACAGGGGTGCCCGCCCCCCCCCTCTCGACAAGACATAGAGGTCCCCAAAGGAACAGGGGGTGCCGCCCCCCCCTCTCGACAAGACATAGAAGATGAATTAGAAGCTAATGGGAGTGACGGATGTGAAGCAATGCAAGTTATATGCCTCTCTGACCATTTTTTGAAGTTCACCTGAAATTGTCTTGTCTTTTCTCTCTTGTAATAATTGTTGTTCACCTTTTGGCGGGAGGCAGCGGGAGCATTTGATGGGCACAACAGGTCCTAGCAGATGACACGGATGATTAACGGCCAGATAGAATGATACAGAGAGATGCAGTATTGAAGTGCAAGAGCACCTGGCCCACCGGAGGTGTTACATCAGAAATTAAGAATGTTGTGAGGTGTGGTTTCGTATTCTTTGTTGTAGTAATAGTAGTAATTCACCGAGCGTATCTTAGCTCTGTGTGTTAGCTTCTCGTAGCTAATATCTCCCATGTCCTCTAGACTGTCTCTATATATCTCCTGCTGTAATGCACATATGTAAATGAGATAACATGCCATTGGCTACTTCACTACAAAGAAAAAGGTTATAATATAAATACTTACACTGTTCTTTGATGTGAGACTACCACAACTGGGAGACAATTTTACAGGAGGCGGTGTCTTTGAAAATAAAAGAATATATATCAAAAATATAATATGCTTCAATAGTATTTGATAATTTGCTTGAAGCATTGTTAAGTATATTATTATTTATTTATATTAAGAAAGTAATTACAATGCTTATAAAAATTTAGTCTGTCCAATTTTTAATTTAAAAAAATTATATTACGTCTATGCAATAAATTTTACATAATAGAAAAATATTAAAGAATTATTTTGAATTTAAATACGGTCGTTTTATTCTTTCAATATATATATATATATAAGCAGATTTTTAAACTGCCCGCCAAGACTTTTAGGAATCATTAGTTCCTTCCACACTAATGTGCACAGCACAGTTTGTTTTAATGGTGCAACATCTGAGGCATTTCCAGTCAGCAGGGCTGTGTCATTGCACCTACGCTGTTCGGGATATTTTTCTCCTTGCTCCTCCAGTACGCCTTATTTATTTATATTAAGAAAGCAATTACAATGCATATAAAAATAAAATAATGTTCAGTCTTATTGATTTCAAAGAAACTTTATCATCAGAGACTTTTTCTGAAATGGCCGCGGTCTTAATGTGGTTTTTGTTTTAGACATTATAAACACGTGTCTCGTGTTTTTGTTTTTTTTATAACACCACACGGAAAGGTCATGATAGCCGTTATTCAATCAATTTCAGTTTTATTCTTTTCATCTATTTATATATTTATGTATTTATTTATTTTTATTTATTTGTTTTATGTATATATATGTGTATATATGGAATGTGTATTTTAATTAATTATATATTCTGTGTTTAATTCTAATGTATTGTTTATACTAGGACCTAATTTAGCTATTAATAAACTTTCTCTAATTCTGAGATTACCGACATTGCGTCTCTATCTTAACGGAAAAACTGATTTAACACCATGCAACTTTTTTCTTTGTAATTGTCTGAAGGAGCAAGTCTACTCTATGAAACCAACAACTTTGGTAGAACGTGAAGGACAAATAGGAGAATTTATTTCTGCCATTCCACAAGAGTTCCAGGGAAGATCAATTGATGTAAGTCCCGAGCAGCTTGAGAAGCTGGAGGTATATGCTCGTGCCCATATAGAATTTTAAGATCATGTAACCATTAAGCACCCCAGATGAGAGCTGTTTTGAAAGGAACATCTTTTGCTTTTCATCGTAAACTCCCAGTTGTTTGTTTACAAACAACAGAAGATTTTCTTTTTGCCATAAAATTTCACTGTAAGATTTTTAAAAGTTTGTTCATGTATATTTACAACCAAAAGACACGTTTTTATACTAAAATAGTTTTCGATTTTAATAAAAACAATAGTTATTTCATATTGTTGTTGTTAATTCAATGGGAATTTTTCAAAGTTTTAAAAACTTTAAACGAAAGATACGTTTTTATATGAAAGATGCATTCTTATATTAAAATAGTTTTTGTTTAATCAGAAGAGAAATGCAGATATGTTTATTTAAATGAAAATAGTTTTTATTTACAAAATATTTTTTTAATGTTTATTTAAATAATAGGATGTTGGGACCAAGTAACCAATAAATAACTATTTTTTTTAATTAAAATTGAAAACTATTTTAGTATAAAAACTTAAGCCTTTTGGGTTGTAAATATACATGAACAAACTTTAAAAAAATCTTACAGTGAAATTCTAAAGCAAAAAAAATCATCTGTTGTTTGTAAATAAACAACTGGGAGTTTACAGTGAAAAGCAAAAGGTGTTCCTTTCAAAACAGCTCTCACCTGGGGTGCTTATTGGTTAACATGGTCCGAATTTTAAATAAAACTCCTTGTTATGTGTGTTCTTTTCATTCATTTTTTGTAAAAATAATTCAGAAATAAATTATAAGATTTTTAAAATAGGAAGTTACTTTACAATCACCCTGTATAATGATGTACAGAAAATCAGGAAGTAGAGTATTGTCGGGGGTCAGGAATTAAATGTTATAATACAAATACTTACAATGTTCTTTGATGCAAAATTATTACTTGGAGATGCTTTTGCAGGTGTCGGTAGTGTCTGTGGAAATAAATCAATATATATTAAAAAAATATGTAAAAATGGAAATTGGAAATGAATCCGACAAATAAGAAAACAGAATGGATAATAAAAGATGAATTTAATCAATATCACTTACACATGTGTTTCGGTCAGTTCATCTGTATGAAAATATTTCGCACACAGAGAAGATTCAACCTTCATCATTTTATGAACGAATACCTTTTTAATGATTTCACCGTTTTTTGGAAAACAATAACATACACTAGGTTCTGAGAAATTTTCAACATGTTAGGGATAAATAAAAAAGTAAGTAAAGTCGACGGGGCAGCCTAAAGTCGGTATCAGCCAGTCAGCGAGGGGGTCTAATCCCTTTTCAATAGCGCTAGACCAAGGAGATTGTTTTTTAGCATCTGAGGTGGAGCGCCACACCTACCATCAGCTCCGTACTTTACCGCACAGATCTCTGTGCTACTAATATGCTGAGTTGGCGAGGATCGGTATCGAACTAGGAACCTTATGGTTTCTAGCCGAACGCTCTACCGAAGCCGGGTTAGGGATAAATAATAACACTTTATTTTTGCAATACAAAATTATTTCTACCATAACCCCTAGAAAAATCAAATGTCTATAGGGATTGGCCCCTATATTTTTACGGCATGTGGAATTGAATAAATTAAAATAATTAAGTTTTCTTAAATAATTAGTTTTACAATGATATGTCATGAGTTTAGAATTAGGTAAACAAAAGAGAATCGAATGAATATTAGTTTAGAAATATTTTAGAAACAATAGAAACAATGGTTTAAATTCATCCGATAATTTATGTCACCAGAATTCCACAGATACCAAAATCATTCGATATTGCATCATTGCAAATCACCTGATATTTGAGGAATATTTTAGCTTAATCATCACGTAGACAATGACCATAGGAAAATTATAAAAAGACCCTTTTAGCTGAAAGACCAGGGAGACAGTGGGAGCTTACGCTCTTCCCGACTCGACAGAGTTGGGGCGAATGCCCTCTAACTCGACAGTAGGAGCGAAAGTTATCCCCCCAACATCGACACAATGGGGAGAAGTCGCTGCCCGAAGACAGAATGATATATCAGATTGGTCTTGTATTTTTGTTTCCAATTTTCTCTCTCTATCTCGCTCAACAACAACAAATTTCAATCACAAGTTTCAATCACAGACAAAACTGCTAAAATGTTGACACAACCCATCACACAAATATAAACAATACATGTCACACTTGTCACACACAACTATGTACAGACACATACAGTCTGCAACACCACTGAAAGAACAATTGAATATACCAATTGTAAATTAATGTATATAAAGTTTGTTTTCTTTATCAATTTTGTCTTCTTCTTTTGTTACCTAAGGAAACTTCATTTCCGTAGTCTTATACATATAAATTGTGGGGACCCATAACTTCAATCTTCAACTCCTCAACCATTCACTCCCCAAATAAACCGGGTCCCTACATGTCCAAATTCTAACGGTCTATTTCAGTGTTCCAAAAGTTATTTTTAAAAATTCTCTTCGAACATTTTTTTTTTCTCCAACAAATTTTTTCATTCAAAATAAAATTTCACTCTGATGAAGGTCAAATCTTCTCTGTGTGCGGAATATTTTCATACAGATGAACTGACCGAAACACATGTGTAAGTGATATTGATTAAATTCATCTTTTTATTATCCATTCTGTTCTTTCTTTTCTTTATTCATTCTTCCTCATATATATATATATATATATAAGATTTTTGGATGTTTGTTTTTTAAAGAAGCATTGTTGAATAAATTATTATTTATATTTTTGCTTGAAGGCAATTATAATGCAAGTATCGCATAAAATTCAATAATTATAGAAAATAATCTTGACAAGTGAATCCCGGCAAAGGATGGCTCGCTATGTAGAACACCGTACAGACTGTTTCGACTTTATTAAGTCGAACGGATATGGTCTCTGACTATGCCTGTGAAGTCCCGGTTTCGATTCCTGTCGGAGGGGAGTCGTTAGTATACATCGCTGAAGAGACTTAATAAAGTCGAAACAGTCTGTACGGTGTTCTACATAGCGAGCCATCCTTTGCCGGGATTCACTTGTCAAGATTATTTTCTATAATTATCGAATTTTATGCGATACTTGCATTATAATTGCCTTCAAGCAAAAATATAAATAATTTTTATATATATATATATATATATATATATATATATATAAATAATTTATATATATATATATATATATTATATATATATATATATATATATATATCCTTGCCTGTTTTTTAAGTAAAAATGTACATATATAAGTAGCCATAGGCTACATACAATATAAGGGAGATAAATCTGTTTATGTGACATAAAATGTAGTACATTTCTGCCTGCAAATAGATAAAAATCTATAGTAGCCCATAGAGTAAACATAGATTGATTTCAATAGAGATATTGTTGATAAATAAGATGCTAATTAATATTAAAGAAATAATTATTTGATAAATATTGAGAATATAACATAAATAAGGGAATTGTGGCGTTGGTGGTGACATAGAAAGAGGAGTATTGTCAGGGGTCAGGAATTAAGGAAAACAATATACACACTTACATTGTTCTTTGATGCAAAATTATTACTTGGAGACACTTTTGCAGTTGGTGGTAGCGTCTATGGAAATAAATAAATATCAAAATATATTATAGTCTGTTTTTAAGCACAAATTTACAAATGGGCAATTCCATGTCAAATTATCCAGAAAAAAAGTAAAATTGTCACCCACCCACTTCAACTTTTCTGAAATTTTGTACAGGTGTGGACTGTGTTAAAGTTAGACAATCCCCAAAATTTCAGCTTCCAATTCCAAAAATTGGTGGATTTATGTCGATTTTTAGCTCTCCAAATTTGAGGGGAGTCGTGAAAAATGGCGACTTTTTGTAATCTATTTTTGTCTGTAAAATGAGTTCTAGAGCTTCCCTACTCCTAAAAATTGGATTATAAAAGCATTTTTGCCTGTTATTAAAAAAGTCTGAAAGTTAACAAATTTTAAGCTATTGATGATTTCTGATTTTTCCATAGCAAGATCAATATCGAAATGTGACACTGAATCTAAAACAAATTTCTTTCCTATTATTATTTCACATATATTGAACACTATTTACACCAAAAAGAAAGTTTGGTGTTTGCCCAGAACAAAATTGAAGAGGGGGGGTGACATGGCCTGGATGATTTGATATGGAATTACTTATATATATATTACTTATATATACTTATAGATACATCATCATTATCATAATCATCATCATCAAGTCACTATCCGTATCTATTTGAATTTTGTTAACACCTTGTCAAGACATGTCAGAAAATATTTTCACCTCTGGGTCAAAGCCTGTCATTCCATTCATATCTCGTTGATGCAGCGACAGACGAGTCATCCTAGGTACTGGATCTACTTTTTGTTTTTCATTGTAACAGGCAATTGTTGATAATTTGATAAAATCCATAAAAAATTAAATATAAGCACTGAAACTAATGGAGGACCTACCCCATATTAGTTCCAAATATTGCGTTGGTATTATGTAATTAAACTTTGAAATTGGATGTAGTTTATTTCTCTTGGGTAAAAACCTTTCATAGGCCACTGTACGCAGTTACATTTTCTTAATTTTTTAATGTATATTCCTTAGTATATGGCAAGACGGTGCTGTCCACATTTTGCTATTGTTGTTCATAAATGGCTGAATCACCATTTTCCTCAGAGATGGATGGGTAGACGTCGTCCACTTGAGTGACTGATTTAACACCATATAATATGCTTCAATATTATTTGATAATTCGCTTGAAGCATTGTTAAGTATATTATTATTTATTTATATTAAGAAAGTAATTACAATGCTTATAAAAATTTAGTCTGTCCAATTTTTAATTTTAAAAAATTATATTACGTCTATGTAATAAATTTTACATAATAAAAAAATATTAAAGAATTATTTTGAATTTAAATACGGTCGTTTTATTCTTTCAATATATATATATATATATATATATATAATATATATATATATATATATATATATAAGCAGATGTTTAAACTGCCCGCCCAGACTTTTAGGAATCATTAGTTCCTTCCACACTAATGTGTACAGCACAGTTTGTTTTAATGGTGCAACATCTGAGGCATTTCCAGTCAGCAGGGCTGTGTCATTGCATCTACGCTGTTCGGGATATTTTTCTCCTTGCTCCTCCAGTACGCCTTATTTATTTATATTAAGAAAGCAATTACAATGCATATAAAAATAAAATAATGTTCAGTCTTATTGATTTCAAAGAAACTTTATCATCAGAGACTTTTTCTGAAATGGCCGCGGTCTTAATGTGGTTTTTGTTTTAGACGTTATAAACACGTGTCTCGTGTTTTTGTTTTTTTTATAAGCCGTTATTCAATCAATTTCAGTTTTATTCTTTTCATCTATTTATATATTTATGTATTTATGTATTTATGTATTTTTATTTATTTGTTTTATGTATATATATGTGTATATATGGAATGTGTATTTTAATTAATTATATATTCTGTGTTTAATTCTAATGTATTGTTTATACTAGGACCTAATTTAGCTATTAATAAACTTTCTCTAATTCTGAGATTACCGACATTGCGTCTCTATCTTAACGGAAAAACTGATTTAACACCATGCAACTTTTTTCTTTGTAGTTGTCTGAAGGAGCATGTCTACTCTATGAAACCAACAACTTTGGTAGAACGTGAAGGACAAATAGGAGAATTTATTTCTGCCATTCCACAAGAGTTCCAGGGAAGATCAATTGATGTAAGTCCCGAGCAGCTTGAGAAGCTGGAGGTATATGCTCGTGCCCATATAGAATTTTAAGATCATGTAACCATTAAGCACCCCAGATGAGAGCTGTTTTGAAAGGAACATCTTTTGCTTTTCATCGTAAACTCCCAGTTGTTTGTTTACAAACAACAGAAGATTTTCTTTTTGCCATAAAATTTCACTGTAAGATTTTTAAAAGTTTGTTCATGTATATTTACAACCAAAAGACACGTTTTTATACTAAAATAGTAAACATAATAGAGATATTCTTAATAAATAAGATGCTAATTAAGATTAAAAAAATAATTATTTAATAAATATTGAGAATATAACATAAATAAGTAAGGGAATTGTGGTGTTGGTGGAGACATAGTTTCGATTACACAGAGATACACACACATAATCACCATTATAATAAGATATATACTGATGTATGGAAAATCAGAAAGAAGATTATTGTCAGGGGTCAGGAATTAAGGAAAACAATATACACACTTTCATTGTTCTTTGATGCAAAATTATTATTTGTAGGTGGCGGTAGCGCCTATGGAAATAAATAAATATCAAAATATATTATAGTCTGTTTTTAAGCACAAATTTACATATGGCCAATTTTTTGTACAGGTGTGGACTGTGTTAAGGTTAGACATTCCCCAAAATTTCAGCTTCCAATTTCAAAAATTGGTGGATTTATGTCGATTTTTAGCTGTCCAAAAATGGCGACTTTTTGTAATCTATTTTTGTCTGTAAAATGAGTTCTAGAGCTTCCCTACTCCTAAAAATTGGATTATAAAAGCATTTTTGCCTGTTATTAAAAAAGTCTGAAAGTTAACAAATTTTAAGCTATTGATGATTTCTGATTTTTCCATAGCAAGATCAATATCGAAATGTGACACTGAATCTAAAACAAATTTCTTTCCTATTATTATTTCACATATATTGAACACTATTTACACCAAAAAGAAAGTTTGGTGTTTGCCCAGAACAAAATTGAAGGGGGGGGGGTGACATGGCCTGGATGATTTGATATGGAATTACTTATATATACTTATAGATACATCATCATTATCATAATCATCATCATCAAGTCACTATCCGTATCTATTTGAATTTTGTTAACACCTTGTCAAGACATGTCAGAAAATATTTTCACCTCTGGGTCAAAGCCTGTCATTCCATTCATATCTCGTTGATGCAGCGACAGACGAATCATCCTAGGTACTGGATGTGCTTTTTTGGTTGGATTTTACAGCATGTCAACCCTTAGTATTATCTATGTTATTCGGACTATTGTCCCCATCTTCATTGTTATTTGTATAACGTTTCGGCCGATATACCCTCCGGCCTTCTTCAGGTATTTCTTGTCGGACTCAGAAACCTTCTTGGACTCAGGAACCTTTACATTAGGTTATAAGTTCCCAAAATTCACACTCAATTGTCCAATTGGACACATGGCCTAGTGGATCAGGTAGTTAGGTTAAGACAATTCTAAGTGACAGTTATCCCTGGATCCCAAGTTCAATCCTGAGTAGAGGCAGTAACATAGAAAAATAATTAACACAACTCCTACCCCAGCTATGGTTAGTGGAATGAGAACAGGATACCCCCGTGGAATAAATAAAGGGTTAGGTTCAAAGTTTTGTGATGGCTCCCGATTATGACAAGAAAGTTGCCGAGTTCGAAAAGAAAGTTCCTGAGTCCAAAAAGAAGGTTCCCGAGTCTGACAAGAAATACCTGAAGAAGGCCAGAGGGCACATGAGGCGTAACACAGATTCTCAAAGACATGTGGTTCAAAATTAACTGACCTAAAAAAATGTAAAAGTTTAAATAAAATAATATGCATTATATATTTTATTCATTAATATATAAACACTGAAAATTTCATTAAATTCGGTTAATTCCCTGATTTTTGGTATTTTTTCTTTCGGCGGGGTGACATATGATGGTGGAATTTAGGTCCCTTAAGTTCGATTTAAACGGATTATCAGTTACGTTGATTTTGATTATAATTTAATTGTTTTTTAATATAAAAAATTATATAAAATCATTCATAGGATTGTAAATTATGTTAATATATAATGATGTACTGAAAGGAGAGTATTGTCATGGGTCAGGAATTAAACGTTATAATATAAATACTTACATTATTCTTTGATGCAAAATTATTACCTTGAAACACAGGTGGCTTTGAAAATAAAAAAATATATATTAAAAATACTAGTACAAAATAAAAACACCCTCCGGGCGATGTAAAAATAGATTTTTGAAACATATTGCCTGAGGGGTGGGAGTAAAAAATTCAATGTCAGTGAGTTTGTACCCTAAGTAAGTAAAATCATCAAATTCATTAAAGGATGAAAAAATAAAACAATTTGAAATGTAAACTTTAAATATGTATTAAAATAAAACAAACTATATATATATATATATAATACCAGTCATGTATTTATTAAAACTTGTTTTAAAAAACAATGAGGACTGTCTAATGTTGCATGTTCTTGCAATGTACATTGGGTAATGTGACGTAAGCAGTGGTGTAATTTTTGTTACAGACAAAAAACAGAAGCGAATCTCCATTATTAATAGATATTATGGTCTTTTTAAGTTGGTTGGTTGGTTGGTTTTTACAGCATGTCAACCCTTATATTAATTTGGGCTTGGAAAATAAAGAGCTCTAAAAAAACATCAAGTCTTGTGTTCGTTAATTAAAAACTAGGAAACAACACAAGTCAAGACATTTTAAGAGGCAAGTGGTTCCAGACCTGAAGAATAGATGTTACACACTGGACCCGTCAAAGAACACAAACATTTGTATTTAGGAAAATATAAGATGATATTTTTATTCCCTTGGTTGTGTACAGCTATTCTTCAGGTCTGGAACCACTTGCCTTTAAAAATGTCTTGAACTGTGTTGTTCTAGTTTTTAATTACGAAACACAAGACTTGATGTTTTTTTAGAGCTCTTTATTTTCCAAAGCCCAAATTAATATAAGGGTTGACATGCTGTAAAAACCAACAACCAACCAACTTAAAAAGAACCATAATATCTATTAATAATGGAGATTCGCTTCTGTTTTTTGTCTGTAACAAAATTACACACTGCTTACGTCACATTACCCAATGTACATTGCAGAACATGCAACTTAGACAGTCCTCATTGTTTTTTAAAAACAAGTTTTAATAAATACATGACTGGTATTATATATATATATATATAGTTTGTTTTATTTTAATACATATTTAAAGTTTACATTTCAAATTGTTTTATTTTTTTCATCTTTAATGAATTTGATGAACTTACTTAGGGTACAACTCACTGACATTGAATTTTTTACTCACCCTCAGGCAATATGTTTTCAAAAATCTATTTTTACATCGCCCGGAGGGTGTTTTTATTTTGTACTAGTATTTTTAATATATATTTTTTTATTTTCAAAGCCACCTGTGTTTCAAGGTAATAATTTTGCATCAAAGAATAATGTAAGTATTTATATTATAACGTTTAATTCCTGACCCATGACAATACTCTCCTTTCAGTACATCATTATATATTAACATAATTTACAATCCTATGAATGATTTTATATAATTTTTTATATTAAAAAACATTAAATTATAATCAAAATCAACGTAACTGATAATCCGTTTAAATCGAACTTAAGGGACCTAAATTCACATCATATGTCACCCGCCGAAAGAAAAAATACCAAAAATCAGGGAATTAACCGATTTAATGAAATTTTCAGTGTTTATATATTAATGAATAAAATATATAATGCATATTATTTTATTTAAACTTTTACATTTTTTTAGGTCAGTTAATTTTGAACCACATGTCTTTGAGAATCTGTGTTACGCCTCATGTGCCCTCTGGCCTTCTTCAGGTATTTTCTTGTCAGACTCGGGAACCTTCTTTTTGGACTCAGGACTTTCTTTTCGAACTCGGCAACTTTCTTGTCATAATCGGGAGCCATCACAAAACTTTGAACCTAACCCTTTATTTATTCACGGGGGTATCCTGTTCTCATTCCACTAACCATAGCTGGGGTAGGAGTTGTGTTAATTATTTTTCTATGTTACTGCCTCTACTCAGGATTGAACTTGGGATCCAGGGATAACTGTCACTTAGAATTGTCTTAACCTAACTACCTGATCACTAGGCCATGTGTCCAATTGGACAATTGAGTGTGAATTTTGGGAACTTATAACCTAATGTAAAGGTTCTGAGTCCAAGAAGGTTTTCTGAGTCCGACAAGAAATACCTGAAGAAGGCCGGAGGGTATATCGGCCGAAACGTTATACAAATAACAATGAAGATGGGGACAATAGTCCGAATAACATAGATAATACTAAGGGTTGACATGCTGTAAAATCCAACCAAAAAAAAGCACATCCAGTACCTAGGATGATTCGTCTGTCGCTGCATCAACGAGATATGAATGGAATGACAGGCTTTGACCCAGAGGTGAAAATATTTTCTGACATGTCTTGACAAGGTGTTAACAAAATTCAAATAGATACGGATAGTGGACTTGATGATGATGATTATGATAATGATGATGTATCTATAAGTATATATAAGTAATTCCATATCAAATCATCCAGGCCATGTCACCCCCCCCCCTTCAATTTTGTTCTGGGCAAACACAAACTTTCTTTTTGGTGTAAATAGTGTTCAATATATGTGAATAATAATAAGGAAAGAAATTTGTTTTAGATTCAGTGTCACATTTCGATATTGATCTTGCTATGGAAAATCAGAAATCATCAATAGCTTAAAATTTGTTAACTTTCAAGACTTTTTTAATAACAGGCAAAAATGCTTTTATAATCCAATTTTTAGGAGTAGGGAAGCTCTAGAACTCATTTACAGACAAAAATAGATTACAAAAAGTCGCCATTTTTGGACAGCTAAAAATCGACATAAATCCACCAATTTTTGAAATTGGAAGCTGAAATTTTGGGGAATGTCTAACCTTAACACAGTCCACACCTGTAAAAAAATTGGCCATATGTAAATTTGTGCTTAAAAACAGACTATAAATATATTTTGATATTTATTTATTTCCATAGGCGCTACCGGCACCTACAAATAATAATTTTGCATCAAAAGAACAATGAAAGTGTGTATATTTGTTTTCCTTAATTCCTGACCCCTGACAATAATCTTCTTTCTGATTTTCATACATCAGTATATATCTTATTATAATGGTGATTAAGTGTGTGTATCTCTGTGTAATCGAAACTATGTCTCCCAACACCACAATTCCTTACTTATTTATGTTTTATATTCTCAATATTTATTAAATAATTATTTTTTTAATCTTATTAGCATCTTATTTATTAAGAATATCTCTATTATGTTTACTATTTTAGTATAAAAACGTGTCTTTTGGTTGTAAATATACATGAACAAACTTTTAAAATCTTACAGTGAAATTTTATGGCAAAAAGAAAATCTTTCTGTTGTTTGTAAACAAACAACTGGGAGTTTACGATGAAAAGCAAAAGATGTTCCTTTCAAACAGCTCTCATCTGGGGTGCTTAATGGTTACATGATCTTAAAATTCTATATGGGCCGAAGCATATACCTCCAGCTTCTCAGCTGCTCGGGACTTACATCAATTGATCTTCCCTGGAACTCTTGTGAATGGCATGAAATAAATTCTCCTATTTGTCCTTCACGTTCTACCAAGTTGTTGGTTTCATAGAGTAGACATGCTCCTTCAGACAACTACAAAGAAAAAAGTTGCATGGTGTTAAATCAGTTTTTCCGTTAAGATAGAGACGCAATGTCGGTAATCTCAGAATTAGAGAAAGTTTATTAATAGCTAAATTAGGTCCTAGTATAAACAATACATTAGAATTAAACACAGAATATATAATTAATAAAATAACATTCCATATATACACATATATATACATAAAACAATAAAAAAATAAATAAATAAAAATACATAATACATAAATATATAAATAGATGAAAAGAATAAAACGAAATTGATTGAATAACGGCTTTTATAAAAAACAAAAACACGAAGACACGTGGTTTATAACGTCTAAAACAAAAACACATAAAGACGCGCGGCCATTTCAGAAAAAGTCTCTGATGATAAAGTTTCTTTTGAAATCAAATAAGACTGAACATTATTTTATTTTTATATGCATTGTAAATTTGCTTTCTTAATATAAATAAATAGGCGTACTGGAGGAGCAAGGAGAAAAATATCCCGAACAGCGTAGATGCAATGACACAGCCCTGCTGAACTGGGAATGCCTCAGATGTTGCACCATTAAAAAAACTGTGCTGTACACATTAGTGTGGAAGGAACTAATGATTCCTAAAAGTCTGGGCGGGCCAGTTTAAACATCTGCTTATATATATATATATATATATATATATTATATATATATATATATATATATATTGAAAGAATAAAACGACCGTATTTAAATTCAAAATAATTCTTTTAATATTTTTTTATTATGTAAAATTTATTACATAGACGTAATATAATTTTTTAAAATTAAAATTGGACAGACTAAAATTTTTATAAGCATTGTAATTACTTTCTTAATATAAAATAATAATAATATACTTAACAATGCTTCAAGCGAATTATCAAATAATATTGAAGCATATTATATGGTGTTAAATCAGTCACTCAAGTGGACGACGTCTACCCATCCATCTCTGAGGAAAATGGTGATTCAGCCATTTATGAACAACAATAGCAAAATGTGACAGCACCGTCTGCCATTACTAAGGAATATACATTAAAAAATTAAAAGAAAAATGTAACTGCGTACAGTGGCCTATGAAAGGTTTTTACCCAAGAGAAATAAACTACATCCATTTCAAAGTTTAATTACATAATACCAACGCAATATTTGGAACTAATATGGGGTAGGTCCTCCATAGTTTCAGTGCTTATATTTAATTTTTTTATGGATTTTTATCAAATTATCAACAATTGCCTGTTACAATGAAAAACAAAAAGTAGATCCAGTACCTAGGATGAAATCGTCTGTCGCTGCATCAACGAGATATGAATGGAATGACAGGCTTTGACCCAGAGGTGAAAATATTTTCTGACATGTCTTGACAAGGTGTTAACAAAATTCAAATAGATACGGATAGTGACTTGATGATGATGATTATGATAATGATGATGTATCTATAAGTTATAATAAGTTAATAATATAGTAATTATCCATATCAAATCATCCGGCATGTCACCCCCCCTCTTCAATTTTGTTCTGGCAAACACCAAACTTTCTTTTTTGGTGTAAATAGTGTTCAATATATGTGAAATAATAATAGGAAAGAAATTTGTTTTAGATTCAGTGTCAACATTTCGATATTGTATCTTTGCTATGGAAAAATCAGAAATCATCAATAGCTTAAAATTTGTTAACTTTCAGACTTTTTTAATAACAGGCAAAATGCTTTTTATAATCCAATTTTTAGGAGTAGGGAAGCTCTAGAACTCATTTTACAGACAAAAATAGATTACAAAAAAGTCGCCATTTTTCACGACTCCCCTCAAATTTGGAGAGCTAAAAATCGACATAAATCCACCAATTTTTGGAATTGGAAGCTGAAATTTTGGGGATTGTCTAACTTTAACACAGTCCAACACCTGTACAAAATTTCAGAAAAGTTGAAGTGGGTGGGTGACAATTTTACTTTTTTTCTGGATAATTTGACATGATTGCCATTTGTAAATTTGTGCTTAAAAAAGACTATAATATATTTTGATATTTATTATTTCCATAGACGCTACACCAACTGCAAAAGTGTCTCCAAGTAATAATTTTGCATCAAAGAACAATGTAAGTGTGTATATTGTTTTCTTTAATTCCTGACCCTGACAATACTCCTCTTTCTATGTCACCACCAACGCCAAATTCCTTATTTATGTTATATTCTCAATATTTATCAAATAATTATTTCTTTAATATTATTAGCATCTTATTTATCAACAATATTCTATTGAAATCAATCTATGTTTACTCTATGGCTATATAGATTTTTATCTATTTGCAGGCAGAAATGTACTACATTTTATGTCACATAACAGATTTATCTCCCTTATATTGTATGTAGCCTATGGCTACTTATATATGTACATTTTTACTAAAAAACAGGCAAGGATATATATATATATATATATATATAATTATATAATAATTATATATATATAAATATTATTTATATATATATATATTATATATATATATATAATATATATAAATTATTTATATTTTGCTTGAAGGCAATTATAATGCAAGTATCGCATAAAATTCGATAATTATAGAAAATACTTGACAAGTGAATCCGGCAAAGGATGGCTCGCTATGTAGAACACCGTACAGACTGTTTCGACTTTATTAAGTCTCTTCAGCGATGTATACTAACGACTCCCCTCCGACAGGAATCGAAAACCGGGACTTCACAGGCATAGTCAGAGACCATATCCGTTCGACTTAATAAAGTCGAACAGTCTGTACGGTGTTCTACATAGCGAGCCATCCTTTGCCGGGATTCACTTGTCAAGATTATTTTCTATAATTATTGAATTTTATGCGATACTTGCATTATAAATTGCCTTCAAGCAAAAATATAAATACTAATTTATTCAACAATGCTTCTTTTAAAAACAAAATCCAAAAATCTTATATATATATATATAATATAGGAAGAATGAATAAAGAAAAGAAAGAACAGAATGGATAATAAAAAGATGAATTTAATCAATATCACTTACACATGTGTTTCGGTCAGTTCATCTGTATGAAAATATTCCGCACACAGAGAAGATTTGACCTTCATCAGAGTGAAATTTTATTTTGAATGAAAAAATTTGTTGGAGAAAAAAAAAAAATGTTCGAAGAGAAATTTTTAAAAATACTTTTTGGAACACTGAAATAGACCGTTAGAATTTGGACATGTAGGGCCCGGTTTATTTGGGGAGTGAATGGTTGAGGAGTTGAAGAATTGAAGTTATGGGTCCCCACAATTTAATATGTATAAGACTACGGAAATGAAGTTTCCTTAGGTAACAAAAGAAGAAGACAAAATTGATAAAGAAAACAAACTTTATATTACATTAATTTTACAATTGGTATATTCAATTGTTCTTTCAGTGGTGTTGCAGACTGTATGTGTCTGTACATAGTTGTGTGTGACAAGTGTGACATGTATTGTTTATATTTGTGTGATGGGTTGTGTCAACATTTTAGCAGTTTTGTCTGTGATTGAAACTTGTGATTGAAATTTGTTGTTGTTGAGCGGATAGAGAGAGAAAATTGGAAACAAAATACAAGACCAATCTGATATATCATTCTGTCTTCGGGCAGCGACTTCTCCCCATTGTGTCGATGTTGGGGGATAACTTTCGCTCCTACTGTCGAGTTAGAGGGCATTCGCCCAACTCTGTCGAGTCGGGAAGAGCGTAAGCTCCCACTGTCTCCCTGGTCTTTCAGCTAAAAGGGTCTTTTTATAATTTTTATGGTCATTGTCTACGTGATGATTAAGCTAAAATATTCCTCAAAATTCAGGTGATTTGCAATGATGCAATTCGATGATTTTTGGTATCTGTGGAATTCTGGTGACATAAATTATCGGATGAATTTAACCATTGTTTCTATTGTTTCTAAATATTTCTAAACTAATATTCATTCGATTCTCTTTTGTTTACCTAATTCTAAACTCATGACATATCAATTGTAAAACTAATTATTTAGAAAAACTTAATTATTTTAAATTATTCAATTCCACATGCCGTAAAATATAGGGGCCAATCCCTATAGACATTTGATTTTTCTAGGGGTTATGGTAGAAATAATTTTGTATTGCAAAAATAAAGTGTTATTATTTATCCTAACCCGGCTTTCGGTAGAGCGTTCGGCTAGAAACCATAAGGTTCCTAGTTCGATACCGATCCTCGCCAACTCAGCATATTAGTAGCACAGAGATCTGTTGCGGTAAAGTACGGACTGATGGTAGGTGTGGCGCTCCACCTCAGATGCTAAAAAACAATCTCCTTGGTCTAGCGCTATTGAAAAGGGATTGACCCCTCGCTGACTGGCTGATACCGACTTTAGGCTGCCCCGTCGACTTTACTTACTTTTTTATTTATCCCTAACATGTTGAAAATTTCTCAGAACCTAGTGTATGTTATTGTTTTCCAAAAACGGTGAATCATTAAAAAGGTATTTCGTTCATAAAATGATGAAGGTTGAATCTTCTCTGTGTGCGAAATATTTTCATACAGATGAACTGACCGAAACACATGTGTAAGTGATATTGATTAAATTCATCTTTTATTATCCATTCTGTTTTCTTATTTGTCGGATTCATTTCCAATTTCCATTTTACATATTTTTTTAATATATATTGATTTATTTCCACAGACACTACCGACACCTGCAAAAGCTCTCCACAGTAATAATTTTGCATCAAAGAACATTGTAAGTATTTGTATTATACATTTAATTCCTGACCCCGACAATACTCTACTTTCCTGATTTTCTGTCATCATTATACAGGGTGATTGTAAAGTAACTTCCTATTTTAAAAATCTTATAATTTATTTCTGAATTATTTTTAAACAAAAAAATGAATGAAAAGAACACACATAACAGGGGAGTTTTATTTAAATTCGGACCATGTTAACCAATAAGCACCCCAGGTGAGAGCTGTTTTGAAAGGAAACCCTTTTGCTTTTCACTGTAACTCCCAGTTGTTTATTTACAAACAACAGATGATTTTTTTTGCTTTAGAATTTCACTGTAAGATTTTTTTAAAGTTTGTTCATGTATATTTACAACCCAAAAAGGCTTAAGTTTTTTATACTAAAATAGTTTTCAATTTTAAAATTTAAAAAAAATAGTTATTTTATTGGTTACTTGGTCCCCAACATCCTAATATTTAAATAAACATTAAAAAAATATTTTGTAAATAAAAACTATTTTCATTTAAAATAAACATATCTGCATTTCTCTTCTGATTAAACAAAACTATTTTAATATAAGATGCATCTTTCATATAAAAACGTATCTTTCGTTTAAAGTTTTTTTTTAAAACTTTGGGAAAAATTCCCATTGAAATTAACCACAACAATATGGAAATAACTATTGGTTTTTTATTAAATCGAAAAACTATTTTTGTATAAAAACGTGGGTCTTTTGGTTGTAATATACATGAACAACACTTTTTTAAAATCTTTACAGTGGAAATTTTATGGAAGAAAATCTTCTGTTGTTTGTAACAAACACTGGGAGTTTACGATGAAAGCAAAAGATGTTCCTTCCAAAACAGCTCTCGATCTGGGGTGCTTAATGGTTTTACATGATCTTAAATTTATTATGGGCACGCGCATATCTCAGCTTCTCAAGCTGCTCGGGACTTAACATCAATTGATTCTTCCCTGGAACTCTTGTGGAATGGCAGAAATAAATTTCTCCTATTTGTCCTTCACGTTTTCTACCAAAGTTGTTGGTTTCACCATAGTTAGTAGACTTGCTCTTCAGACAATTACAAAGAAAAAAGTTGCATGGTGTTAAATCAGTTTTTCCGTTAAGATCAGAGACGCAATGTCGGTAATCTTCAGAATGAAGAGAAAGTTTATTAAATAGCTAATTAGGTTCCTAGTTATAAACAACAATTAGAATTAACACGAATTATTAATTAAATTAAAATACACATTCCATATATACACATATATTACATAAAACAAAATAATAAAATAAATAAATACATAAATATATAAATAGATGAAAAAAGAAATAAAAACTAAAATTGTTGAATAACGGCTATCATGACCTTTCCGTGTGGTGTTTATAAAAACAAAAAACACGAGACACGTGTTTATAATGTCTAAAACAAAAATATTAAGACCGCGGCCATTTCAAGAAAAAGTCTCTGATGATAAAGTTTCCTTTGAAATCATAGACTGAACATTATTTTTATTTTTAATATGCATTGTAATTTGCTTTCTTAATATAAATAAATAGGCGTACTGGAGGAGCAAGGAGAAAAATTCCCGAAACAGCGTAGGTGCAATGACAACAGCCCTGCTGACTGGAAATGCCTCAGATGTTGCACCATTAAAACAAACTGTTGCTGTGCCATTAGTGTGGAAGGAACCTAATGATTCCTAAAAATCCTTGCGGGGTTTTAAAATCTGCTTATATATATATATATATTGAAAGAATAAAACGACCGTATTTAATTCAAAATAATTCTTTAATAATTTTTCATTATGTAAATTTATTGGCATAGACGTAATATAATTTTTTTAAATTAACAAATTGGACAGACTAAATTTTTTATAAGCATTGTATTAACTTTCTTAATATAAATAAATAATAATATACTTAACAATGCTTCAAGCAAATATCAATACTATTGAAGCATATTATATTTTTGATATTATCTTTATTTCAAAAGACACCGCTCCTGTAAAATTGTCTCCCAGTTGTGGGTAGTCTCACATCAAAGACAGTGTTAGTATTTATATTATACCTTTTTCTTTGTAGTTGAAGTAAGCCAAGGCATGTTTCATCTCATTTTACATATGTGATTACAGCAGGAGAATATATAGAACAGTCTAGGAGGACATGGGAGATATTAGCTACGAGAAGCTAACACACAGAGCCTCAAGATACGCTCGTGTGAATTACTACTATTACTACAACAAAGAATACGAAACACACTTTCACAACATTCTTATTTCTGATGTACATCCG
>CM042151.1:104384430-104468959 GCA_023376005.1 Doryteuthis pealeii
AAAATAAAAAAACTATTTTTAGATAGAATACTTTTATTATGTATATTAGATAGATACTTTTATTATTATATTATTATTATTATTATTATTATTATATTAATTTTTAGATAGCAATACTTGTTTATTATTATTATTATTTTATATTATTATTATTTTTAGATTAGAATACTTGGTTTTTATTATTATATATTATTATTATTATTATTATTATTTTTTTTTTTTTATTTTTTTTTTTTTTTTTTTTTTTTTTTTTTTTTTTTTTTTTTTTTTTTTATTATTTTAGATAGAATACTTATTATTATTATTATTATTATTATTTTTAATATTATACTTATTATTATTATTATTATTATAGCATTAAAAAAACCGCCTCGGGCGGTGTAAAAATAAAATTTTGAAAAATATAGCCTGAGCCGAGTGGGATTTAAAAATTCAATGTCAGAGGGTAGTATCAAGTAAAATTAATAAATGAATTGAAGTAATAAAAAACAACAATGCCAAAAATATGCCAAAAACTTTAAAAGGATATTCAACATTTAATGATTTAGTAATTAAAATCATCAAAATTCATTAAAGGAGTAAAAAATAAACAATTTGAAATAGAAATTAGGAAAGTTTAACTTTCTACACCAAGTTTTCCTGAAATAATATTCAATAATAAAATTGAATTTGTTTTATCAATGAATAAAACAATCAACTATACAAATGATTTTTTATTGTTTTGATTATTTCTAAAATCTTTGAAATAAAACAAAAAATATTCACTTTATTTATTTTACATTTAACAAACATTAGTTTTAGTGTAAATAAATATTACATAAAATAAAATAGAGTAATGATACTTAAATCAATTTTTAAATGCTAATAATACCTAATATTATTTTTTTTTTAATCAGAGTAAATAAAAATATCTAATTTATAGATTTATTTTCAACTAAATTTTATTTGGTAAAATTCTGTAAAATATAAATTCTTTAAAAATTTTCTTCAATAAATAAAATCTTTTGATGAGAGATTCAGTATCAATTTGTCTGTAACTAAACTATGTTGCTATAAAATTAATAAATCAAATAAAGTAATAAAAAAAACAACAATGCCAAAATATGCCAAAAACTTTAAAAGACATTCAACATTTAATGATTTTAGTAATTAAAATCATTGAATTCATTAAAGGAGTAAAAATAAACAATTTGAAATAGAAATTATGAAAGTTAACTTCTACACCAAAGTTTTTCCTGAAATAATATTTAATATAAAATTAAATTTGGTTTATCAATGAATAAAACAATCAACTATACAAAATGATTTTTTATTGTTTTGAATTATTTCTAAAATCTTGAAATAAAACAATAAATTTCACCTTATTTATTTTACATTTAACAAACATTTAGTTTAGTGTAAATAAATATTATATAAAATAAAATAGAGTAATGATACTTAAATCAATATTTTAAATGCTAAATAATACCTAATATTAATTTTTTTTTAATCGGAGTAAATAAAAATATCTAATTTGTAGATTTATTTTCAACTAAATTTTATTTGGTAAAATTCTGTAAAAATAAATTCTTTAAAAAATTTTCTTCAATAAATAAAATCTTTTGATAAGATTCAGTATCAATTTGTCTGTAACTAAAACTATGTTGCTGTAAAATTAATAAATCAAATAAAGTAATAAAAAACAACAATGCCAAAATATGCCAAAAAACTTTAAAAGGACATTCAACATTTAATGATTTTAGTAATTAAAATCATTGAATTCATTAAAGGAGTAAAAAATAAACAATTTGAAATAGAAATTAGGAAAACTTTCTACACCAAAGTTTTTCCTGAAATAATATTTAATGATAAAATTAAATTTGGTTTATCAATGAATAAAACAATCAACTATACAAAATGATTTTTTATTGTTTGATTATTTCTAAAATTTTGAAATAAAAAATAAATATTCACCTTATTTATTTTACATTTAACAAACATTTAGTTTTAGTGTAAATAAATATTATATAAAATAAAATAGAGTAATGATACTTAAATCAATATTTAAATGCTAAATAATACTAATATTAATTTTTTTTAATCGGAGTAAATAAAAATATCTAATTTATAGATTTATTTTCAACTAAATTTTATTTGGTAAAATTCTGTAAAAAGAATTCTTTAAAAATTTTCTTCAATAAATAAAATCTTTTGATAAGAGATTCAGTATCAATTTGTCTGTAACTAAAACTATGTTGCTGTAAAATTAAATAAATCAAATAAAGTAATAAAAAACAACAATGCCAAAATATGCCAAAAACTTTAAAAGGACATTCAACATTTAATGATTTTAGTAATTAAAATCATTGAATTCATTAAAGGAGTAAAATAAACAATTTGAAATAGAAATTAGGAAAGTTAACTTTCTACACCAAAGTTTTTCCTGAAATAATATTTAATGATAAAATTAAATTTGGTTTATCAATGAATAAAACAAAACTATACAAAATGATTTTTTATTGTTTTGATTATTTCTAAAAATTTTGAAATAAAAAAAATATTCACCTTATTTATTTTACATTTAACAAACATTTAGTTTTAGTGTAAATAAATATTACATAAATAAAATAGAGTAATGATACTTAAATCAATTTTTAAATGCTAATAATATTTAATATTAATTTTTTTTTAATCGGAGTAAATAAAAATATCTAATTTGTAGATTTATTTCAACTAAATTTTATTTTGTAAAATTCTGTAAAATATAAATTCTTAAAATTTTCTTCAATAAATAAAATCTTTTTGATAAGAGATTCAGTATCAATTTGTCTGTAACTAAACTATGTTGCTGTAAAATTAATAAATCAAATAAAGTAATAAAAAACAACAATGCCAAAATATGCAAAAACTTTAAAGGACATTCAACATTTAATGATTTTAGTAATTAAATCATCAAATTCATTAAAGGAGTAAAAATAAACAATTTGAAATAGAAATTAGGAAAGTTAACTTTCTACACCAAAGTTTTTCCTGAAATAATATTCAATATAAAATTAAATTTGGTTTATCAATGAATAAACAATCAAACTATACAAAATGATTTTTTATTGTTTTGATTTATTTCTAAAAATTTTGAAATAAAAAAAATAAAATTCACTTTATTTATTTACATTTAACAAACATTAGTTTTAGTGTAAATAAATTTACATAAAATAAAATGAGTAATGATATAGTTGAGCAGGCAAATACTTAAATCAATTTTTAAATGCTAAATAATATTTAATATTAATTTTTTTTTTAATTGGAGTAAATAAAAATATCTAATTTTAGATTTATTTTCAACTAAATTTTGTTTGGTACACTTATGTAAAATATGAATTTTGTAAAAGTTTTTTCAATAAATAAAATCTTTTGATAATAGATTCGGTATCAATTTGTCTGTAACTAAAACTACGTCACTGCTTACATCAAAACACTGTCATTGATAAAAATATTATTTGTTAATAATCAATAGATGCATGCAACATTTTGATTTGAGGGGGACAGAAGTAAGTTTCCATTTCAAATGGTTTCATTTTTTCTTTACTCCTTTAATAAATTTGATGATTTTACCGATAATACAAACCCTCTTATATGGAAATTTTAACTCAGACAATATCTTTCAAAAATTAATTTTTATAACGCCCAGATGGCATTTTTTGCTAGTTTGTAAAAATGTTTGTACAATAAATTAATGAATATAATATATGTTGTTACACTCTTAATTCATTTCTTAGAGATTTAATAAATTTTATATCCATTAAAGTAAGCATTAAATTGAATAATTGGCAGACCTGAGCATCTGGAAACCCCCATCTAAAATTTTGTTTTTAATTTTTTTTTCTTTCTTTTAATGGATTATTATCAATTGCACACCAATCTATCAGATTGTAAAAGAACAAAAAATTCAAAAAAATTATTTATTTTCCGCGGTGCTCAGTTCCCGTATAAGTTTATTGTAAATCGATCCCCATATCAGAACCGCTACAAAATTTATTCATTTATTTATTTTATTGTTTTCCTTCATGGATTATTATCGATTACACACCAATCTATCAGGTTTTTTAAAAAAATTCTTAAATGTTCTTTATTTTTTTGAGTTTTCAGGGTGCTCATGCGACATAATAATTTATAGTAAATCGCTGCCCCATATCAGAAACGCTCGAAAGGAAACTGGCGCAAACGTGTCAAAGTTAGGGTGGCCCAGAAAAAAACAGAACCCAAATTATTTATTTATTTTTCCCATTAAACTCACCTTAAACCCCAACACCAACCCTAACTCAATCCTAACCTAAACCCCTAGTTACAATTAACAGTTTTTATAACAAAATTTGTGGGTTCTGTTTTTTTCAATGTCCTTAATTTTGACACTTTGTGAAATTCAGCAACTGTTAAGGTAGAGCATTCGATATAGGGGGAGCGATTTACTATAAACTTATACGGGGAAATGAGCACCCTGAAAACTCAAAATATAAAGAACAAAAATTCTTTATTTTTTGAATCAGGCGCTTTTTTTTTTACAATCAATTTAACAATCCATTGAAGGAAAAAAAAAAAAAAAAAAATTTTTTATTTTTTAAACTTATAGGAATTTCGAAAATAAATAACTTTTTAATTTTTTTTTTAATTGGTGTGTAATACGATAATAATCCAAATTTTAATATAAATTTTATTTAAATTTAAAAACAAAACAAAATTTATATAAACTCGAAGTAAAATGCCAAATAAATATTATGAAGTATTTTTTTAAAAAAATTTGAAAATATTAATATTTTAAAAAATTGATAATACATTAAAAAACGAAACAAAAATTAAAATAAAAGTTTTTTTTTAATTTAATTATTAATAAAATTTGTTCTTTAATTAATAAAATTAATCTTTATTTTATCATAATTGACGCAATACTTTTAAAATTCATTATTCAACAATGTTTAACCGAAGTTTGGTTTGTATAAACAAAAGCGGTGATAAAAAAAAAAAGTCCCCTACCTAATCGATTTAGGTAGGGGACTTTTTAAATACAATAAATGATACAAACACCATGAAAAAATTTATAGATAAAATTTATTTTTAATTTTCGCGGCACCTTCACAAATATAACAAGTATTTTTTATTTCAAATTTTATTATTCCTATTAGGAATTAAAAAAAGATGTTTACTTTTATTTTTAATTCAAAATTTGTTTACGGTTATTTCATATTACTAATGTTATTTTCATCATTTATTTAAATTAATTGTCGAAAATTAATAGTATTTTGTTCAATTTAAACAATGTTTAAACAATACACATTCATCAATAAGAGGATTACTATTCTGCAGATGATTGAAAATAGCATTTTACTTCGAGTTTATATAAATTTTGTTTTGTTTTAAAAATTAAATAAATAAAATTATTCGTCGGATCTGAAAATTTTTTAAATTTTTTTCTTTTCTTCAATGGATTATTATCGATTACACACCAATCTATCAGATTGTAAAAAAAAAAAAAAAGTTATTTATTTTTCGAGTTTTCAGGGGTGCTCAGTTCCCGTATAAGTTTATTGTAAATCGATCCCCCATATCGGAACCGCTAAAAAAATTTTTTTTTTTTTTTTTTCCTTCAATGGATTGTTATCGATTACACACCAATCTATCAGATTGTAAAAAAAAAAGCGCCTGATTCAAAAATAAAGAACTTTTTTGTTCTTTATATTTGAGTTTTCAGGGGTGCTCATTTCCCCGTATAAGTTTATAGTAAATCGCTCCCCCTATATCGGAACCGCTCTACCTTAACAGTTGGGCTGAATTTACACAAAGGTGTCAAAATTAAGGTGACATTGAAAAAAACAGAACCCACAAATTTTGTTATAAAACTGTTAATTGTAACTAGGGGGGTTTAGCGTTAGGATTTGAGGTTAGGGTTGGTGTTGGGGTTTAAGGTGAGTTTAATGGGAAAATAAATAAATAATTTGGGTTCTGTTTTTTCTGGGCCACCCTAACTTTGACACGTTTGCGCCAGTTTCCTTTCGAGCGTTTCTGATATGGGGCAGCGATTTACTATAAACTTATATGTCGGCATGAGCACCCCTGAAAACTCAAAAAATAAAGAACATTTAAGAATTTTTTTAAAAACCTGATAGATTGGTGTGTAATCGATAATAATCCATTGAAGGAAAACAATAAAATAAATAAATTAATAAATTTTGTAGCGGTTCTGATATGGGGGATCGATTTACAATAAACTTATACGGGGAACTGAGCACCGCGGAAAATAAATAATTTTTTTGAATTTTTTGTTCTTTTACAATCTGATAGATTGGTGTGCAATTGATAATAATCCATTAAAAGAAAGAAAAAAAAATTAAAAACAAAAATTTTAGATGGGGATTTCCAGATGCTCAGGTCTGCCAATTATTCAATTTAATGCTTACTTTAATGGATATAAAATTTATTAAATCTCTAAGAAAATGAATTAAGAGTGTAACAACATATATTATATTCATTAATTTATTGTACAAACATTTTTACATAAACTAGCAAAAAATGCCATCTGGGCGGTTATAAAAATTAATTTTTGAAAGATATTGTCTGAGTTAAAATTTCCATATAAGAGGGTTTGTATTATCGGTAAAATCATCAAATTTATTAAAGGAGTAAAGAAAAAATGAAACCATTTGAAATGGAAACTTACTTCTGTCCCCCTCAAATCAAAATGTTGCATGCATCTATTGATTATTAATCAAATAATATTTTTATCAATGACAGTGTTTTGATGTAAGCAGTGACGTAGTTTTAGTTACAGACAAATTGATACCGAATCTATTATCAAAAGATTTTATTTATTGAAAAAACTTTTTACAAAATTCATATTTTTACATAAGTGTACCAAACAAAATTTAGTTGAAAATAAATCTATAAATTAGATATTTTTATTTACTCCAATTAAAAAAAAATTAATATTAAATATTATTTAGCATTTAAAAATTGATTTAAGGGTATTTGCCTGCTCATCCCACTTATGAGGAAGTATCATTACTCTATTTTATTTTATGTAATATTTATTTACACTAAAACTAAATGTTTGTTAAATGTAAAATAAATAAAGTGAATGTTTATTTTTTTTTTTATTTCAAAATTTTTAGAAATAATCAAAGCAATAAAAAATCATTTTGTATAGTTGATTGTTTTATTCATTGATAAACCAAATTTAATTTTATTATTGAATATTATTTCAGGAAAAACTTTGGTGTAGAAAGTTAACTTTCATAATTTCTATTTCAAATTGTTTATTTTTTACTCCTTTAATGAATTTGATGATTTTAATTACTAAAATCATTAAATGTTGAATGTCCTTTTAAAGTTTTTGGCATATTTTGGCATTGTTGTTTTTTATTACTTTATTTGATTTATTAATTTTACAGCAACATAGTTTTAGTTACAGGCAAATTGATACTGAATCTCTTATCAAAAGATTTTATTTATTGAAGAAAATTTTTAAGAATTTATATTTTACAGAATTTTACCAAATAAAATTTAGTTGGAAATAAATCTACAAATTAGATATTTTTATTTACTCCGATTAAAAAAAAATTAATATTAAATATTATTTAGCATTTAAAAATTGATTTAAGTATCATTACTCTATTTTATTTTATGTAATATTTATTTACACTAAAACTAAATGTTTGTTAAATGTAAAATAAATAAGGTGAATGTTTTTTTTTTTATTTCAAAATTTTTAGAAATAATCAATCAACTATACAAAATGATTTTTTATTGTTTTGTTTTATTCATTGATAAACCAAATTTAATTTTATCATTAAATATTATTTCAGGAAAAACTTTGGTGTAGAAAGTTAAATTTCATAATTTCTATTTCAAATTGTTTATTTTTTACTCCTTTAATGAATTCAATGATTTTAATTACTAAAATCATTTAATGTTGAATATCCTTTTAAAGTTTTTGGCATATTTTGGCATTGTTTTTTTATTACTTTATTTGATTTATTAATTTTACAGCAACATAGTTTTAGTTACAGACAAATTGATACTGAATCTCTTATCAAAAGATTTTATTTATTGAAGAAAATTTTTAAAGAATTCATCTTTTTACAGAATTTTACCAAATAAAATTTAGTTGAAAATAAATCTATAAATTAGATATTTTTATTTACTCCGATTAAAAAAAAATTAATATTAGGTATTATTTAGCATTTAAATATTGATTTAAGTATCATTACTCTATTTTATTTTATATAATATTTATTTACACTAAAACTAAATGTTTGTTAAATGTAAAATAAATAAGGTGAATATTTATTGTTTTATTTCAAAGATTTTAGAAATAATCAAAACAATAAAAAATCATTTTGTATAGTTGATTGTTTTATTCATTGATAAACCAAATTTAATTTTATCATTAAATATTATTTCAGGAAAAACTTTGGTGTAGAAAGTTAAATTTCATAATTTCTATTTCAAATTGTTTATTTTTTACTCCTTTAATGAATTCAATGATTTTAATTACTAAAATCATTAAATGTTGAATGTCCTTTTAAAGTTTTTGGCATATTTTGGCATTGTTGTTTTTTATTACTTTATTTGATTTATTAATTTTACAGCAACATAGTTTTAGTTACAGACAAATTGATACTGAATCAATTATCAAAAGATTTTATTTATTGAAGAAAATTTTTTAAAGAATTTATCTTTTTACAGAATTTTACCAAATAAAATTTAGTTGAAAATAAATCTACAAATTAGATATTTTTATTTACTCCGATTAAAAAAAAATTAATATTAGGTATTATTTAGCATTTAAATATTGATTTAAGTATCATTACTCTATTTTATTTTATATAATATTTATTTACACTAAAACTAAATGTTTGTTAAATGTAAAATAAATAAGGTGAATATTTATTGTTTTATTTCAAAGATTTTAGAAATAATCAAAACAATAAAAAATCATTTTGTATAGTTGATTGTTTTATTCATTGATAAACCAAATTTAATTTTATCATTAAATATTATTTCAGGAAAAACTTTGGTGTAGAAAGTTAACTTTCATAATTTCTATTTCAAATTGTTTATTTTTTACTCCTTTAATGAATTCAATGATTTTAATTACTAAAATCATTAAATGTTGAATGTCCTTTTAAAGTTTTTGGCATATTTTGGCATTGTTGTTTTTTTTATTACTTTATTTGATTTATTAATTTTATAGCAACATAGTTTTAGTTACAGACAAATTGATACTGAATCTCTCATCAAAAGATTTTATTTATTGAAGAAAATTTTTAAAGAATTTATATTTTACAGAATTTTACCAAATAAAATTTAGTTGAAAATAAATCTATAAATTAGATATTTTTATTTACTCTGATTAAAAAAAAAATAATATTAGGTATTATTTAGCATTTAAAAATTGATTTAAGTATCATTACTCTATTTTATTTTATGTAATATTTATTTACACTAAAACTAAATGTTTGTTAAATGTAAAATAAATAAAGTGAATATTTATTGTTTTATTTCAAAGATTTTAGAAATAATCAAAACAATAAAAAATCATTTTGTATAGTTGATTGTTTTATTCATTGATAAACCAAATTCAATTTTATTATTGAATATTATTTCAGGATAAACTTTGGTGTAGAAAGTTAACTTTCATAATTTCTATTTCAAATTGTTTATTTTTTACTCCTTTAATGAATTTGATGATTTTAATTACTAAAATCATTAAATGTTGAATATCCTTTTAAAGTTTTTGGCATATTTTGGCATTGTTGTTTTTTATTACTTCAATTCATTTATTAATTTTACTTGGATACTACCCCTCTGACATTGAATTTTAAATCCCACTCGGCTCAGGCTATATTTTTCAAAATTTTATTTTTACACCGCCCGAAGGGCGGTTTTTTTATGCTAGTAATAATAATAATAATAATAAGTATTCTATCTAAAAATAATAATAATAATAATAATAATAAGTATTCTATCTAATAATAATAATAATAATAATAATAATAATAATAATAATAATAATAATAATAATAATAATAATAATAATAATAAAAACAAGTATTCTATCTAAAAATAATAATAATAATAATAATAATAATAATAATAATAATAATAAAAAGTATTCTATCTAATAATAATAATAAAAAGTATTCTATCTAAAAATAATAATAATAATAATAATAATAATAATAATAATAATAAAATATTCTATCTAAAAATAATAATAATAATAATAATATAATAAGTATTCTATCTAAAAATAATAATAATAATAATAATAATAAGTATTCTATCTAAAAAATAATAATAATAATAATAATAATAATAATAATAATAAAAACAAGTATTCTATCTAAAAATAATAATAATAATAATAATAATAATAATAATAAAAACAAGTATTCTATCTAAAAATAATAATAATAATAATAATAATAATAATAATAATAATAAAAATAGATATTCTATTTAAAATCATTTCAAACATCAAATAAAATAAAATATCAAGCATGCAAACAAAAGATCATCTTCAGGACAGAGTGTTTTGTTTGTATGCCTAATATTTTGATTCCATTAAAAATCATTGAGATACTTTGTTGTCATGAGATCTCAAATGATAAGCAAGTCCGGTTTTGGATAAACAATCCCCACTGTTGATTTTACACACATGTTCAGGCTGAAAAGTGGGTTGGACTGAGGTCAAGGCCGGTTTCCAAAGTGCTTGTTTCAAAGTGTCTGGTTCTCTGTACTTCAAATATTTTTACGATTTTCCGTTGTCTACTCCCAATCTCCACGAAGCACACTAATGTTGTTTTTGACGACATCCTTTCCGATGTTTACTAGCAAGAATATGTGCCCTCCAGGTGTAAGTATTTAAATTTTAAAGTAATGAAATATATTAAATTAGAAAGACTAACAAATTATTTTAGAAAATGTAACCCTAAACTCATGAGTGTTTTGAAACAGTTTTATTTTTCTAAAAAAAAAAGGAATGGAAGTGAAATCACTACTGCATCGTTCGTTCGAACCACTATCATTCCTACAACCTCCCACTATTACCTCCCACTACCCTTCCTACAACCTCCCACTACCAATTGTTATTACCTCCCACTACCATTCCTACAACCTCCCACTACCAATTGTTATTACCTCCCACTTCTAATCCCTTGCTACTACTCGTTCTCTTTAAAAACGAAACACGAAACATACCATCTTTTCCTATCTGATGATGGCAAACTGTATTGCCGAAAGCGCTCGTATCAAAACCTTTGGTGGACTGTTACACCAATTCCACCCTGACACCAAAAAGATGGCCCGAAAATTAGAAAGGATCAACCAAAAACTCATCCGACAAGAATTGTCTGTACAGTTCAACAAAACTTGTTTATATAATATATATATATATATATATATATATATATATGTGAACATAACAATCCATCCGCCACACCTAACATGCGATAGCGCTAATGTCATATATTACATATACAGCACACAATGCACAAATAGCGGATATGTGGGAGAAACATTAACATCTTTTAGACTAAGATTAAATAACCACAAATCCACAATAAAACTCAAATCACCCCATAGTACAATAGCACTTCACTTCAACACCCAACCACACAACCTTACACACCTCAAATGCATTTTAATAGAACACGCATTTCCAACAACACAATCTCGAAAACAAGCAAATCTGTCCAAATCCAAATGAAGGTTGCAAAAACAGAAACATAATATCCATCAAGAATAATTGGATTGAGTAACCAATAAGCACCCCAGCTGGGATCTGTTTTGAAAGGAACATCTTTTGCTTTTCATCGTAAACTCCCAGTTGTTTGTTTACAAACAACAGACGATTTTTTTTGCATTAGAATTTCACTGTAAGATTTTTAAAAGTTTGTTCATGTATATTTACAACCCAAAGGCATGTTTTTATACTAAAATAGTTTTCGATTTTAATTAAAAAAAATTAGTTATTTCATGTTGTTAATTCTATGGGATCTTTTTTTAATTATAAAACTTTAAAGGAAAGACATGTTTTTATATTAAAGACACATTTTTATATTAAAATAGTTTTTGTTTAATCAGAAGAGAAAAGCAGATATGTTTATTTAAATGAAAATAGTTTTATTTACAAAATATTTTTTATGTTTATTTAAATGTTGTTTGGAAATGGAATCACACAATTTATAAAGTTTATTTTCCATGCACCTCTCTTACCACAACCAGGAGTGTACGGTGAAAAGCAAAAGGTGTTCTTTTCAAAACAGCTCCCAGCTGGGGTGCCTATTGGATACTTGGTCCAAATAATTTAATCTTTTTGGAATATTTTATTTTTCTACTTTCCACACAAATATAAAAAATATGAAACAAAAATAAAATAATTATATTTTACCCTTTCACCACAGTTTCAACAAGAAATATTCGGAAAAAAAGTTTGGGTTCATGCATAGAATAATATTGGAACTTTATCTTTCTTTCTTTTTTGAATTTTATGGCATGTCAACACTTGTTGGGTTATTTTATGCCAAAAATGTTTTATACAATTCATTCTTGATGAATATTGAACAATCTTTTTTAGAACTTAATTTTCTTTTTTAAACACATTTTTATCAACTCCTTTTCTTCTATCTGACCCATAGATGTAGAGTAGGGTAGGTCGATTTTTCACTTTTTCAAAATATCAAATTACATGAGACACCAAAAGTTGTGTATTCGTCTATTAAGTACGGATACCAAAAATTACATCTTGAACATGAACCAATTTTTTTAGGAAATGACATCAAAGAGTGTAGACATAAAGGCATTGAAAAATCCTCAGTTTTGCAATAATGGGGGGGGGGCATATTTTGGCTGCATGATATTTTCCTCGTTCCCCATGTGTACGGGTTAGGCACAAGGCCCTATTAATGTGGGACCACCCACAAGCCGAGACTCATGGGTGGCGGGTGAAAAAATTGCGTCGATCCCGTCGGCATTCCCCCTCAAGGGGGGCGCCTCAGGCGCTGAGCAATAAACCCGGCCCTGCCCCTTTAAATCGAGAGGGCAGGTGTTGCCTGGGGGGATGGACCCCTGGGATCGACGCTATTATTATAACATAACCGGTCCAGCGGCCGAAGCTCACTGGACCCCCGGTCGAAACTGGGTGGGGCTGCATTCTACAACATTTAAAAGCACCTGCATGACACATCACCCCCCACCCCCCTTGCAATTACTGGCCAGAAAACTAGAAAAAAAGATAAAAATGATATGAAATGTCCATCTTTTTCAACATAGTATGCATAGAACTTGTTGCCCAAGTATATATATATATATATATATATATATGTCTTTTCTTCTCACAACTTGTGCCCCCCTCCCACAAAAAAAATCACTATTGCAACGCTTGCTCGAACCACTACCATTCCTACAACCTCCCACTACCAATTGTTATTACCTCCCACTTCTAATTCCTTGCTACTACTCATTCTCATTAAAAACGAGACACGAAACCATACCATCGTTTCCTACCTGATGATGGCAAACTGTATTGCCGAAAGCGCTCGTTTGAAACCTTTGGGAGACTGTTATACCAGTTCCACCCCGACACCAGAAGGATGTCCCGAAAATTGGAACGGATCAACCAAAGACTTGTCCGACAGGAATTGTCTGTACAGTTCAACAAAACTTGTATATATATATATATATATATATATATATATATATATATATATATATGTGTGTGTGTGTGTGTGTGTGTGTTAGTGCTAATACCCTTGGGAAAGGTATGAATCCTACTCTTCCTCCAGCTATGGGTAAATAGTAGGGCAGACTGGGCTCTTTAACCTTGGTTAGACAACTGGTCTAGGAGAAGGAAAATTTTGAATTCAATCTCCATTTAAGAAATTGACCTTGGGTTACATCCTGCTTGCAAATATATATATATATATATATATATGTGTGTGTGGGGGGGGGGTGATTAAAAGTTGAGGAACAAAAGTGGATAAAACAACACAAAGAATTTAAATCAATTAATATTTTCCCTCTGTGTATTTATGAAGCTTCATCCAAAATTTTTCCCACCTTCCCCTTTTTCCGCACTCCCGTCCACCTTTTCACTGTATATATACACAGTAGTTCTTGTTTCAAAATATAAAAAAATTCTGATGATGTTTTGTAATTGGACATAGGCAAAATAATAATTGATTAAAATTATTTCTGTTGTTTTATCCACTTTTGTTCCTCAACTTTTAATCACATTTTGTCGGATTTTATCCAATCTGTTACTTCCTCATATATATATATATTTATATATATATATATATTATTTTACGAGATTTTATTAATCTTAATCATTATGCTTTATTACTTTACCTTATTGTCATTACCATTATTATTTGTAAATTTTTTTAATTTTATATTTACTTTTATTTTAATTTTTTAATTTTTTAATTTTTAATTTTTATTTTATTTTTATATTTTATTGTTTATTTCTATATCATTTTGTTATCTTTATTTTTCTCTTTCTTCTTCTCTTCGTCTCTTCTTTTTTCTCTTTTTTTAATTTTTTGTTATTTTTAGCCTTGAAATTCTGCTCATTTTGTATATACACTCTTACAACTATTTCTCCAAGGAATATGCCCCAAGCTAAGCCACACCTCATCCAAAACATAGACCTCCCCACCTCATCCAAAGAAACTAACCCCACCCATTCCAAAATAAGACACCAACCCTCCCTCCCCTAAATTGATAGATATAAAAGAGATGTTACTTTGGGAAATTCTCAGTAAGAGTCATGTTCTTGTGATTACCTGAAGATGCCGTATTAATACGGTTGAAATAAATTATTGTAATGAAGCAAGTTTAGAGTTTTTCTTCATTTACTAAATATATATTTATATATATATATATATATATTTAAGATTTAGGATAGCATAGATACTGGTTACGGCACAGAGGCCTATATAAAGTCCGATGCTGAGGGTATTATTGCATAAGTTTGGACACATCGCAAGGTTTACAGATACCAGGTGGCTTCCTGTGTAGTTGTCAAGTGGTGTCTAAGAAATTGTAAATGACCACTTCAAGACAATGGGAAAATGCATTAAGGTCAGTGATGTGGAGTGAAAAATATATTTCTGTGTCAGGTCGCTTAACCTGCTACTGGTACTATGTAACCCAGTTCTATTTGATTCATTGTTGTATCATTGGCAACTAAACCAGGAACTTCACAGATTTTGTCTGGTGAGGAGGGTGGCTAGACACCCGGCAGAATGAAAAACAATTCCTGTTAAAGGGCAGTGTAAGTTCTTTGTTCAATGGCCATTTTGCATATTATTTCTGAAATCTAACCGTTCCTCATTGCAGCAGGGCCGTGTAAACTTGGTTGTATCAGAGCCATGCCGTTGGGAACTTATTTTGCTAGTAGAGTTACCCAAGGCAGACAGGTCTGTCACCCAGTTGTATTAGGGCCACAACCCGGCTAAAGGGGCTCCAGTGAAAATACAAACAGTGTCTCCATCATCGTCAGGAATCAATGGCTTTTGGCTTACTCGTCAGTGTGTCTGTTAAAAATCTGAAGATGATTTTTATAAATCGAAATATTGTTCAATCTTAGCTATGAAAATGATATAAAATATTTTCATTTTAACAGCATTGTGTGTTTTCATATCTTTTTATCTATACATATATATATATATATATATATGAAGATAAGAATGTTGGAGTAAAATCTGACAGTATGAGGAAAAGTGGACAAAAAATGATAACTCAAACAAGTAGAAGTAGGAGAGAAATATTTCGTTCCGCTTTACGTGAAGAACATCATTAGTCTAACTTTATTCCAAACAAAATACGTACATTTGTATTTATAGAAGAGAAAGTGAGTTTGTAGTGAAATTGCTTTGAATAAAGGTAGACTGATGATGTTCTTCGCGTAAAGAAGAACGAAATATTTCTCTCCTACTTCTACTTGTTTGAGTCATTATTTTTTGTCCACTTTTCCTTTTATCTTACCTCATATATATATATATATTTTTTGTTGAAGACCGATCCACATGAGGTTGATACAGATATTCCAAGGGACCTCATATCAGTGAGGGGGGGGGGCGATGTTGCTTTTTAAAACCGTTGAGAGGAAGGCCCCGAAACGGTTGCACATTCTCTCCTGATGATCCCATGCTTTTGTAAACATCTTTTGTTTTTTCAACATATCAATTTCATATATAATATATATATATATATATATATATATATATATTGTCTGGCTTCTTTTATTTATTCATTTGTTTATTGGTTTGTTTGTTTTATGCTAATTTGTTTGGACCACAGTAGGAGTAGTTTCTGTAATAAAAGTACGATTGCTTCAAGTTTTTTAGTCAGATTCCTACCCTGATGAGCTACTAAGCGAAACTATTAGTAGGTATGTCTGACTCATTAGGTTTAATTATCTATATATATATATATATATATATATATATATATATATATATATATGTATGTATCTCCTTCCCCTGACCAGGATATGCATGCAGGGTTTGGGGACCACTTGTGAATTTCATATTTCCTTGTTACTCATTTCATAAATTCACCACAGGTGAATTTGTTGGTTGGAGCTGGCTCAGGGTGAATGCCAAATACAATGTGAAAAATATTAGACAATATGGGGAATAAAGTGAATTTGGACCAAGTAACCAATAAGCACCCCAAATCATCAACTTAATGAAAGGTTCATATTTTAACTCATCACCGGTAAGTTTCGCTTTCAAATATTTTGAAATAAACGAACAGACGATTTTTGCAATTATATTGTATCTGACAAAAACAAATTTTACAAATTGTGTGATACTATTTCTGAACGACATCCTTTTATTTTAATATGCTCAAAAATATTTTTTAAATAAAAATTGTATTTTTATCGAAATGAACATAATTGCATTTCTCTTCTGATTAAGTAAAAACTATTTTAGAATAAAAACGTCTTTCGTCTTTTTTTTTAATCATCGTAAGTGTTGAAAAATATTCATAAATTTCTGACTAAAAAGTATTTATTTAAAAAAAAGATTTCGCTATAGAATTTTAATTTGATTACGTGTACCAACCATCTATTTATTTGATTTATTGTGAGTTCAACAACTCCATAAACTTCTGATTAAAATCATTTACAAAAATTTGGAAGCAGAAGTTACCAGTGATGAGTTAAGATATGAACTTTTCATTAAGTTGATGATTTGGGGTGCTCATTGGTTACTTGGTCCGTGAATTTTTATTATTTTAAAGTTAGTAAATTCATGTTTTAAACTTAAACAACGCGATTGATGAATACTTACTTGAGAAGAATCCAAGGCATTTTTCTTAGAATCCACTTCCTATTGATAAAATCACATTTAACATTATGTATACCACAACACAAAACAAAATGAACCTTTTATTTAACACCAGTTTGATAATTGTAAGACACCGTGTCTGACAAACGTTAATTCATTGCCAGTAAATTCATTACATAGTAAATTTATCGCAGGCCGATTATTAATTAGTCTTTTGGGTTTTACAGCATGTCAACCTTTGTTGGGTTATTTTATGCCATGTTAGTCCTTCCTTGAATTCACCACAGGCGAATTTGTTGGATGGAGCTGGCTCAACTGACCTAGGGTGAATTCTGTCACAGAAACAGAAAAAGAATATAGGATTTAATTATTCACAGTTGGCAACATGATTGAGACTGTATGAGCTATACCCAAAATTAATATGGCTACTGGCAAACAGAGCCTAAAATGAGTTTTTGACAAAATGACTTTAGCCCCCCTACAGAAAATAATTTACCAAAAATCAGGAAATTATCGGATTTTAATGAAATTTTCAGTGTTTATTTATCAATGAATGATCTTTATAATGCATTATTTATTTTATTTCAAAACTTTCTCATTTTTTTCAGGTCACTTAATTTTGACCCTCCTTATGTTGGGGGTGTAACATCTTTTTCAAGTTGGTCTTATATTGTACTAATTACAGTATAAATAAAGAAATAAAAGACCGAAGTTATGAATAGAAACAAAAAAAATTTTTTTACTGTGGCTTTTCTATGAGAAAATAAGTACCGAAAATCGAAAAATAAAATGTAAAAAAATAATAGATAATTAATTTTTTGGAGATTTCTTTTTTACTCATTTCGATAATTATTTAATTGGCTATTATTTTATAAAAGAAAAAATTATACATCAATGTTTTTTCTGCTTAAAAAGGGGAGGGGGGTACATTTTCAATAGAGTTTTTCTTCAAAAAGTATACTTTGATGCAATAAAATAAGATTTGCATTAAATAGATATTTATTTTTAGAATCTAAAAATATAACATTTTAAACTTAACATCAGGCTTTTTATATTTTAAATGAATTTTATATATTAATTTTTCATAGGAGAAATACTAAATTAAAGTTTTGAAATAAAATAACTGATGCATTATAAAATTCATTAATTGATAAATCAATACTGAAAATTTCATTAAAATTGGATAATTACCTGATTTTTGGTAAATTTTTTTGCAATCGCGAATGTTACGTTAAAATTGTAAATAAGTGCCTAAAACCATTGAAAAAGAGACAGAATGGTTCACAGAATAATCTTTATCACATACAGATTATTTTTTGGTTTGGTTTGTTGGATTTTACAGCATGTCAACCCTAGTTGGGTTATTTTATGCTGAAAGCATTTTGTTCTATTTATTCAACCTATAGATGAGGCTCTAGCAGGTACTACCATGCCAGGTCATTAAAAACAAATCCAGATATGTAGACATTTAATATTATGTGACTAAATGCATCCCCTATGCTGATTGCAACAAAAAAAGTTTTTCTTGCAAAATATTCCTGTCTTAACTTGTTAAAACTTTTTAGGCGAACACATGTGCATCTTCAAATGGGCCAATTACAGACCTTCTGGCGATCACATGAGGACACGTATAAAACCTCATCCTCTTTGGCCATATCATGTGGTGGCTATGATGCAAGATAAGGCACCCACTTCGCATCGCTATAATCCCACAAAGGTAGGTCAGCAGTATCTTCTACCGCAGTCCAACATCTAGGAGCCAAGAGCCTTCAACCAAGAAATACTACGAATTAGTCAGGTGACCCAGTTACCAGGAACAACTTCAAACTGCTAAATTTTCATGCAGGCATATTTTTCTGTAACCCTTCTAAACTCAGACTGACCTAAATCCGACCTAACTAAACTAAATCTTGGACACTGAATTCAGTGAACTCTGTGAATACTCATATTCTCTTTTATACTTGTCTACAATTGTATATTTTTATGCTTTGTACATTAAATGCTTTCTGTAGTACCAAAGATTGTTGTTTCCTTTCTTCAGAAACAGCACCCAGCTTCTCTCTGCTTCCAATTGTAATTGTATTTATCCCCTACAATCTTTTACTTTAAATTTTATAAATTCTTATAACTAAACGATTAGAAGTAAATTGAATGTGCACATATACTACACTCTGATCCTAGTTAGAGGTGCTAATTCAAACACAAACAGATGCTTTGATATTATTCTAATATCCTAAATGAAAAAAAATAAGGGAGTTAATTTGATAACGGTGTCTTACTGGAAATAATAAGAAGTGATCTCAAAAGCCATGAATAGTTATCTTCATGTCTTAGGTTTTTAAAAATAGATTTTATGATTCCAAAAATTGGGAATTTTTTTTTTTTTTAAATCAATATTAAAATATAATTTAAAGGTTGAAAAAATTAGAATATTTGGCTTATTTTAATTTAACTTTGGACCATATGACCTTTAGGCACCCCTTTTGCTTTACTGATTCATAAGTACATTTTTTCATTTACACTGTCAACATCCGGTTGTTTGTTAACAGATGATTTTTAGAGGTTTTTTTTTAATTATAAAACTAACCCCTAACCCTAACCCCTAACCCCTAACAAACAACTGGATGTTGACAGTGTAAATGAAAAAAATGTACTTATGAATCAGAAAAGCAAAAGGGGTGCCTAAAGGTCATATGGTCCTTAAGTTTTAATAGATTCCTGCCATGAATTTCTTAAAGAATACAAAATGTTTATGGTAAATGTTTGGATAAGGAGGAATAATACACAAATCCTGAGACTAGAAAGATAGAAAACCAGTGGAGCATGCTAAATAAAGATATGAACATGCTAAATAAACATACAGACATGCTAAATAAACTTTAGAACATGCTAAAAAAAGATACGAACGTACCAAAGATACAAAGATGCTAAATAAAGATGAGGAAGACCAATGTTACTATCGAAGGAAACGAAGTGCATTCAAAAACTATTGAGACTGAATCTCTATTCACCAAGATTGAGTTTTGGGGATAAAGATCTTTTTTCTTGTCAATGATTCAACATGATATTAGAAAGATTCTATCCAATCAAATACTGTAACGAGATTATGAAGGTCCTGAGTTTTGCGAGGACTACTATAGAAAAGGAGGAAGAAGAAATGAGACAAGGTGGAGGCTTTGAAAAAGCGTGGAGTGATGCACAGTGATTTGACCGAGGCATGACCCCTGAATGGAGAATTCAAAGCCAACCGGAAGTTTTGGATGTTGATCGGAACCGGAAGTCACGTGGTGACGAGGAACGAGGAACAAGATCGTCCTCTTTTTGATTTCCGACAGGGTAGGATTCGGACGGGCCTCTGGTCCCTAGTGTAGGATCACAGTAATTTAACAGTGTCCTCTCTCTCTTTCTTTCTGCCTTTCCTCCTCTCTGAAACAACCGACGAGACAAGCCCGAAAATAAAAGCTAAGCCCTTATATCTCACGTGTTGTACGTTTTTTATCGACAAGACGACCGCCGCATAACGAATACCATTTCAGTGCTGTGAATGTGGAGGCACGTTGACAAGACCTGCTATACAACATGTATCACTTTGTCTTTTTTTTTCTTATTCTTCCAAATATTTGTTATATAATGAATAGGCATAGCCTATCATTTTTGTAAGAAAGTGTAGTTATAACTTATGTCTATTATTAGTGTTACATGAGGAATAGGCATAACCTATCACTTTTGTAAGGAAGTGTAATTATAATTAATGTCTATTATTAGTGTTACATAAGAAATAGGCATAGCATATAATTTTTGTAATGAATTGTAGTTAAAATTTATGTCTATTATTAGTGTTACAAAAGGAATAGGCATAGCTTATCATTTTTGTAAGGATGTGTAATTATAATTTATGTCTATTATTAGTGCTATATAAGGAATAGGCATAGCCTATCATTTTTGTAAGGAAGTGTAGTTAGAAAGTGGCCAACTTTTTAATATTTGGGTGGAATTTGTAGATAAGTCCACCAAAATTTTTACATAAAACAATACAAACCATCCTTAAACAAAATTAATTTCCAATGCAGTACACACATTTTAAAATGCCTATAACACCTTTCCCATCAATTTTTCTACTTCCAGCCTCCACATTAATTTAATTTTTAAAAACCGGAACACATCACCCCTGATGATGGCACTTCAAAGTGCCGAAAGTACTCGGGAACTGAACTTTGGTGGACTTATCCACAAATTCCACCCAAACATTAAAAAGTTGGCCAGAAAACTTGAAAAGATAAAAAATAAAATTGTTAAACAGGAGATGTGTCTTTTGTTTAATTCTACATATATATATATATATATATATATATATATAAGAGAAGAGAGAGAGAGAGAGAGAGAGAGAATAGAGAGAGAGAGAGAGAGAGATAGGAAAAGATGCAGATGAATAGAGAGATAAATAGGAAAGATAGATAGATAGACAGGAAAAACACATTAGATAGGAAAAGATAGATAGATAGATATATGAACAGAAATAGATAGATAGATCAATATGAACACATCTCAATAGATATGAACAGATGGTTTGGTTTGGTTTGGTTTTACGGCATATCAACCTCAGTGGGTCATGTAATGCCAACAAAGTTGTGAAATAAATCAATTCAAAATGGATAATACAATTTTGTTTATCAACTCATGTTTTTCTATTTACCCCATAGATGGGACTCATATATATATATATATATATATATATATATATAATATATATATATATATATTTGTGTGTGTGTGTGTGTGTGGAGAAAAAAGTGGAAGTGAATCCGACAGTATGTAATATTATGAAAAATTGAAAAAACACAAGTTCATAAATGAGTAATGTTTATTTCACCTATGCTGCAGTGTTTCGATCTGTTTCAATAGATCTTCATCAGGGTTTTAAGAAAGAAAGAAAGAAAGAAAGAAAGAATTGAATCAAAAAGAAAGAAAGAAAGACAGAAAGAAAGAAAGAATTGAATCAAAAAGAAAGAAAGAAAGACTGAAAGAAAGAAACAATTGAATCAGAAAGAAAGAAAGAAATAAACAGTGTTATGATGATGATGATGATGATGATGATGATGTACCACAAAAAATAAGAAAGTCTCACATATTTCTTATTTTTAATTAGGTTATCTATATATATATATATATAGATGTGAGGTATCCAAAACTTGGTAGTAAGTGATGATTCTATATGTGATTTCTAAGACACACTGTATTATTATTGTATGATCCAGTATGTATAAATACAGTGAATCTTTAAATCACTAAAAAGAGCTCAATGTATAATAATCTTTTTAGATTATATACAGAGCAATATTTATCTTTGAAAGGAAGGAAAAACTCAACGCAGTAATTCCATAATAAATTTATTTCGACCAAAATTGGGGTCTATATAAATCTAAGTTGATTTAATATAGCTCCCCAAAATCCAGTCTCATCAGATGGAAGATCAGGTTATTTGAATTGCATAACTGAAAAATTTTACTTCTCAAAAAAAAAAAAAATAAATTTAAAAATAAAAAAAAAAAATAAAAAGTTGTGCAATTTAAATAACCTGATCTTCCAGAAAAAAGGAGGCATGCAAAGTACCGAGCAAAAGGAAAGAATTGTCACAGAAATAATAACAGAAAAGATTTTTCTACTTACAATCATTGGAAAATTTGGCTTTTTCTGCAAAAAAAAATTTAAATTTAAATTAAAAAAAACAAAAACATGATTTAACCCTATTGAAGCAAGACCATCTAAGATATCAGAAGGCCTGTTCATTGGATGAGGGACATCACAAAAGTAGGCCGAGCCTTCGGAATAGATACTGTTGTCTCGTAAAGACAGTAAATAAACAAGTGAAATTCATAACTGAAATTCGTTCATAATTTTATTTATTTCAAATTTGAAAACAATTTTTCATAATTTATAACAAACATTGTTTTGATTTGCATGCTTTTTATTTTAATTTTTAAAAAAACCCTGTAAAGGCAACGTTGAGGTACATAAAAAAAATCACATACCGTTACATTAAACTTTAATAACTGAAATTCATTCATAATATTATTTTTTTTAAATTGAAAACAATCTTTTACAAATGATAATCCTCATTGTTTTGATTTGCATGTTTTTTATTTTAATCTTAAAAAACTGTAAACAGAATTATGAATAAATGAACAATCAATTATCATATATAAACAGACAAACAAATTACAATAAATAAATGTATCAAATATAAATTTGAAACCAAGTTTAGATAAATTATAATCAGTATTGTTTTGATTTGCTTTTTTTTTTTCAATTTTAATGATTATTCTGTAAATTTACAATATTGTAATTATCAAGTGATTATTACTTAATACAGGAACAACTGAATTATGAATAAATGTACAATCAATTATTAGATGAACAGACAAACAAATTACAAGTAAATGGTGAATAAATAGAAAAAAATTAAATACAAACCAGATTAATTAGATACAAACAGATTAAAAAATCAAATAATACTTATTGAAAAATAGGTTACAGATATAAAATTCAGCTGAATGTTTGAAGTGTTCTTTTTTTTTTTCTTAACTTATTAATGATGTTATTATTTTCTCTAGAACAAAAATTATTTAAAAGAGCATTTGTAGAGCTTAAGATAAACATCTTTTCTATTTTTTCAATATTATGACCTTCATCACAATTTTTTCAATATTATGACCTTCATCACAATTTTTTCAATATTATGACCTTCATCACAAGTGTCAACATTAAAAAGAAGCTCATAGTCTGCTAAAACATTCAATGTTATGTGCATGGCTAATTTTCTTTTTACTGAATGAAGAAAAGAATGATTTTTTTATCAGCTTACCAATGACTACATAATTATATAGAACAACATTTGTAGTTGTATCATTAGGATATAAGAGAGAACCTCTATTAATCCCCTGAAAATAGCTGTTTATTTCAGGTATTTCTTCCACTTTATCTTTTCCAGATACTAAGTTTTTGCAATTATTGCATTTAGTTTTCTTAAAAACAGCATAACAGCAATAACCGGTTAAATATAATATTACAGGAAGAACTTCTCGACATTTATTAACATCATCCTCTTTGACATCAATTGTAAATTTATAAATATCTAACTTTTGCTGCTCTGTCACTTCATCCCAATTTGGTTCTTGTAAATTATTTAAATCAATTTTAAAGCATTGCTGATTAAATGATAAGCTCAATTTTAAAACTGATAGCATTCTAATTTTTTGTTCACACTCAAAGACTTGCCGTATTGAGATATTATACTGATCACCACTAAGTCGCCGGTATTGCCCAAACCTTACCTCAAGGTGATCAGTCTGAAATTTGCCAGGTAATATGTATAGCATTTTCAATTCTTCCATGCAATACTTAGTCAGTTCTAGAAATGCATAGGTTGTATGATGCAAAGCAGTGAAGGTTTCTTTTGTTAATTTGCCATTTTTTCCAGAAATGCTATTCCAAGATTCTAACCAGTCACAGAATACAGAGAGAAATCTAAAATTTTCTTCATTTACTCTAAGTGGATTGCAGTATTTATTTCTAAGGCGACAACCTTTTATATGGTGTTTTTACATTCATTATTGTCCACCAAATATAAAATATGTTTATATATTCTGCAACTTCTGCAAAATTAGGCAAACATTCCTGTTTTCCTAACGTCAATAATCCCTGAATAGTGTATTCATTGAAAATTTGCAGAACTAAATTAACATTTTGCCTTTCAAGACTAGTTGGATAAAGAGCTTTTGAGGTCAATTTATAACAATATTTCAAAATTGACTGAGATTCCAGGAAGTTTCTGTAAGGTCCAAAATGGGACACTTTGGATACTATTTAATTCATGATTTGGACTGCAAAAGAAAGATATAGCTTTTTTTATTTATAGCATTATTATCTGTTAGGATTGATAATACTTGAGAGCCTATTTCCTCTAAACCAATTATTATGTTTAACTATATTAAATAGATTCTCAGCTTTAAGACATTTAGTTAGACAACATCCTTATATGGTGAGAATACACAGCTAAGCATAAAAGCAAATTCACTTGTTGCAGCTTCATTTCTATTGTCAGATAAGCCAACAATATTACCACCCTTATAATCAAAATAAGGTTTTAGGTGAATTTCATCAACAAGTAAAGATACTGTGGTGTCTTTCAGTATGAGTAACTTAAATTTGTTTTTAATATACATGAGAAAATTGTTATCATGTTGCTTAATTAAAGGATTCATATTTGTTGATAATGTTACTATTTTAATGGTTGAATAGCAATGTAAAATTATATTTTTGCTGTCTCTTAACAATCTATACCCTTTAGGGGAGCAGTTATATAACAATGAAGAAAATATCATTTCTGTTGAATACTCAAGCTTATTCTGTCTCATTAAGTTTAGCTGCTCATATATAAAGTTTATTGAATTAAAATATTTGTCTGATTCATCTTGAACGAATATCAAAAATGACATTATTAATTTTAATATAAAAATCATACTTTGAGGTTTAGCTTGATGTTTTTCTGTGTCCATTTTCTTGTTTTCTATTAGAGTTCCGAGATTATTTTGGTCATTTACAGGATTAGGACATTATTATTAGATTGTTACAAAAATAATGGCCGATTGAAGTGCTCAGTTTTGAAATGTCATTTTAACATAGAAGTTGTTGTTTAGTTCAGGTGAATTTTTGCATATATAATAATTAATGTGTGCGCAAAAATAAAATTTAATTTATTTTCAGATAGAAAGTATTTTTGAAAAATAGGGGCCTTCAAAGATGAACATGCCTAAACATGACCTCTGCCTTCTTAGGTTGCATGAATTCAAGCTTGGGCACAATTCCTCTGAAACTGCTGCCAATATCAACAAAGCATGGGGAGATGAATCCACAAGTGATCGGACTGTACGAAGGTGGTTCCAGAATTTCCACAGTGGAGATGAGTCTTGAAAATGAAGAAAGTAGAGGACGGACATGCAGTCTTGACAATGAACAATTGCAGGCAGTTGTTGAGCAAAATCCATGACAAAATGTCAGAGAAATGTCTCAGACACTTGGTGTCAGCATTGCAATAGTTTCCCGCCATTTACAGAGTATTGGAAAGGTGAAAAAAGCTCGATAAATGGGTTCCTCATGAGCACCAAAAACTTAAGCGGTTTGAAGTGTGCTCGATGCTCAGTTTGCGTAACACCAATGACCCCTTTCTTGACCGAATAGTCGTAAAGGATCCACTTTTTGTCACAAGTGACTATTACCAAGCTTGAAAATAATATGAATAAAACATTATATATAGGTGTACACTTACTTGTGGTTGGTCTGGTACGGGTGGTAATGTTCTCTATAAACAAACAGAAAAATAGATTAAAATTAGATTAAATCGTGAATTTTTTAAAATACATGATTTTGAGGAATTATCTGCCCTTGTGTTACATAGTCTATGCATAGATTATTGTCAACCCCCTGTATTTCTGAAGGGATGGGGGCCATTTTCATATCACGGGGAGCCCAAAATACTTGAAGTCACATGGGACCTGGTTGGCTCTCAGTTTCAGCTTGGACGTCAGGCAGATAAGGTCTTTCTGCCTTAGCTGAAGCTCACTGCACACGCACGTTATGTTAGTTACATGAAATGTTTAGTTAAGTAAATAAAAGCTTACATAAATAATATGGTTTTGTGGTTGATGAATGTGTTGGCAACAAGACTGATCTAGAAGAAGAAATGAATTAAGTGCGACCGACCACCAAGACGAAGTCCAGACGCTAGACGATGAACGTAAGATACCAAAGATGAGCAGAAGAATAATAGAAGTAAGAAAGGATAAAGAAGAGTATACAACACTTGTCGACATGGTTGGTTGTCATGACAACCCATCCAGGAAAAGACCAAAAGTAATTTTGAATCATATGACCTATAGGCACCCCTTTTTGATCCAGTTGTTTGTTAGGGGTTAGGATTAGGGATTAGGGGTTAGTTTTATAATTTTTTTAAAAAATCTAAAAATTGTTTGTTAAAACAACCAGATATTGACGATGTAAATGAAAAACATGTCCTTTCTTAATCGAGATCAAAAAGGGGTGCCTAAAGGTCATATGGTCCGTAATTTCTTTTCTTATGCTTAGGAGAAAGATATGAGCTTCATGTTTAGTTTAAAGCAGGGGCTCCTTTTGTTGTTGTTATTTCTTTTCTTTTTTTTTTTTTTGGCTTTGGTACTCTAAAATAAAAACGTCAGATTTTAATCATCGTCGACGAAAAAACAAAATTACGGTCATAAAAAGAGGATCCAATTTATGCCTTAATTGTATTACGAACCCCCACTTTAAAACTAACCATTCTCACAAAATAAAAACTTTTAGAATATACACATTGAAGTGAATATTAAAATAAATAAATAAAATATATTTAGTATTATAAAATAACGGGTGCAAGAAAAATAAAACATTTATTGCAAAAACACGGACATGAAATGGGGGTTCAGCTTATTTTATGGTAGGAATTTATGAGGAAATAGTTAAGGATTACCTCTTTTCTTTTCTAATAGAAAATGAAAAACAAATTCTACAAGTCTTCAAATTGGATTTCACTATTTCAATATCAACTTTCATTTGTCCAATGATCATACAGCTTTAAATTTTAGTGGTTTGGGTTCACGCTTGATCACTAAAGTTAAGCAGCAATGAGCCTATTCAATGCTTAAATGGGTGACTAAACAACAGCAAGTACTGTAAGCAACCTGATATCAAAATGACTTGAAAACGGTTGATATGCCATAAAACAAAACAACCAACCAACCTATGTGGTTTGTGTGATAGGAGGCCAGTGGCCATACAGTTGTTCTTTTTCCAGAATAAGTTTAATAATTGTAATTTTTTGTTTCAAAATTTGCCGGCGTGATTTTTCATATATATAAGCTGTGTCTATCTATCTGCGTGCCGACTGCGTGGAAAAGGGTTGGACATGCCATGTTATTCCTATTGAGGTTGGGTGTCGTTGATTTCTAGGACACTCAGTCATTTCGTTTCTTTCAAAAATAGGAATCACTGGCGGCTGTTTAAAAATCGCCTCATATCGTCTTCAAACCACGGTGCAAAATGCATCAAGCTGGATTTGGTCGAAGTTTAAAAGTCTTCAGCACGAATGATACGCGCGCGGAATCATCATTCCCATGTTGTTACGTAACATCTGCAATCGCATAATCAAGTCAACGGCCGAAAACAAACGCAGAAATAAGAGCAGACAAAGGGTTAACATCGGGGAAAAAAAACACTAAGCACGATACAATTAATTTGTCCGAAGAATGACACCTGAAATAGAGTTAAAAATAAAAATGGAAGTTCCAGGTATTGACCGGAAACTGATGTGTATATATATATATACACACACACACACAGGTACACTTAGGGTAACCGTTTTCTTTGTAGAAATTGAAATCAGCGACTAATGCTAAAATCCCCAATGAGGCTTTCTATGCTTTACTTTGAGATTATGTCCTTGTGAAAGGCATGAATCCATCTGTTCTCCCCCCAGCTATGGGTAAATAGTAGAGCAGACAGTGATATTTTTATTCTTGGCAAGGCAACTGATACAGAGAAGAAAAATTCTGTACTCAGCTGAACCTTGACCTTGTGCAACACCCTACCCATGGGGGAGGGGTTGAGTAAATGCATACTTACTTGTTTTAGATCTATTACTGGTGGTGGTGGTGGCGGAAGGGGCACATCCTTGGAAAAGAAATAAAATATAATGTATCAACAAATCCACACAGATATTCAAGGTTTCAAGTATTCCTATCTAATACGAATAATTTATATACAATTATATGGTTTCAAGTATTCTTATCTAATACTAATAATTTATACACAATTATATGTTTCAAGTATTCCTATCTAATACTAATAATTTATACACAATTATATGGTTTCAAGTATTCCTATCTAATACTAATAATTTATACACAATTATATGGTTTCAAGTATTCCTATCTAATACTAATAATTTATACACAATTATATGGTTCAAGTATTTATCTAATACTAATAATTTTTACACAATTATATGGTTTCAAGTATTCCTATCTAATACTAATAATTTATATTATATGGTTTCAAGTATTCCTATCTAATACTAATAATTTATACACAATTATATGGTTTCAAGTATTCCTATCTAATACTAATAATTATAGACAATTATATGGTTCAAGTATTATCTAATACTAATAATTTATACACAATTATATGGTTTCAAGTATTCCTATCTAATACTAATAATTTATAGACAATTATATGGTTTCAAGTATTTATCTAATACTAATAATTTATACACAATTATATGGTTTCAAGTATTCCTATCTAATACTAATAATTTATACACAATTATATGGTTTCAAGTATTCCTATCTAATACTAATAATTTATACACAATTATATGGTTTCAAGTATTCTTATCTAATACTAATAATTTATACACAATTATATGGTTTCAAGTATTCCTATCTAATACTAATAATTTATAGACAATTATATGGTTTCAAGTATTCTTATCTAATACTAATAATTATACACAATTATATGGTTTCAAGTATTCCTATCTAATACTAATAATTTATAGACAATTATATGGTTTCAATTCTTATCTAATACTAATAATTTATACACAATTATATGGTTTCAAGTATTCTTATCTAATACTAATATTTATACACAATTATATGGTTTCAAGTATTCCTATCTGATACTAATGATCTATACACAATTATATGGTTTCAAGTATTCCTATCTAATACTAATTTTGTTTTTGAAATGGAAGCAGTCTTGTGTGTTTTTTGTTTTGGACGTTATAAACACGCGTCTCATGGGTTGTTATAATGCCACACGGAAGAGCCGATCTGTTGTTCAATCAATTTCAATGTCATTCCTTTTATTTATTTATTCATATATTTTTTTTTTATATATATATGTGTATTTATGGAATGTGTATGTTAACTAATTATATATTCAGTGTTTAATTCTAACCTCCTGTTTATGTGAGGTTGTAACTTAGCTATTAATAAACCTTCTCTAATCCTGAGATTACCAACGTTGCGTATTATTGTCTCTATTTTAATGGAGAAATTATTGTCCTTATTTTTGCATTTGATTTTACTTGCTCTACATCTTTTAATTTCTATATAGGAAGTACAATCAGGACCCTCCACATTAGAATTAAAGAACATATCCACACACGTGCATCCTCATTCCATAAACATTTAATCAAATGCAAAAATAACATAAAGTAACTATTCCTATCTAATAATATTTGTTTGAACAGAGTTATATGGTTCCAAGTATTCCTATCTATTTCTCTGAATGTTTGAGATGACGCTTATTATTATCTGCGTTATTCGGACTAATATGGTTGGCAGAATGAGAACAGTTAGGGTTAGGTTCAAAGTTCCGTGATGGCTCCCGATTACGACAAGAAAGTTCCTGAGTTCGAAAAGAAGGTTCCCGAGTCCGAAAAGAAGGTCCCCGAGTCCAAGAAGGTTCCCGAGTCCGACAAGAAATACCTGAAGAAGGCCTGAGGGCATATCAGCCGAAACATTGTACAAATAACACTGAAGATGGGGACAATAGTCTGAATAACGCAGATAATACTATTCCTATCTAATACTAATAATTTATACACAATTATATGGTTTTAAAGTAACTATTCCTATTTAATAATAATCATTTTTTTGTTCACAGTTATATCGTTTCAAGTTTAGTTTGTGTCACTTACATAACGCTAAATAACACTAGCAGTTTATTTTGGAAGATTTAAATTACAATCCAAAGAAATATCTGACATGATATGCAAATATGAAGTAGAATAAAATTATTATCACCAGTTTTGTAATTAATTCTATCAGTAGTAAGTTGCCTAAATTTTATGTATAAAGCCTCAAGAATTTTTAAATCTTTTTATATTGCCTGCTTGAAATATTTTTATATTATCAACTAAAATATCTTTATATGTTGTTGTTTTTTGTTTTTTTAATGTGGACATATGGAGCTAAATTCTGAAATATGTAAAGTTAGTCATCTTGATAATGTTGTAGTAGTAGACACAATGAAATTCATCAAAATGAGCAACTTACCTGATCATAATTCAGATCTTCATAATTTAATTCTTGTTGCTTTAAAAATAAAATACATTTAAGTAAATTGCAAAGTAGATAGATAAATAGGATAAAATCTTATATTTAATATCCAATAAGTAAAAAACATAAAAGTCTGCACCAAACATGATTCTTTTTCCAAACTTAAGGAAAATAAATTTTTAAAAATAAATATTCTCACAAAATAAAACCTTTTAGAATATAAACATTGAAGTGAATATTAAAATAAATAAAGAAAATATATTTATCATTGTAAAATAACGGGTGCAAGAAAAATAAAACATTTATTGCAAAAAAGAAATATTACTTGTTATTTACGTTTCTTAGAAGTGACTTGTTGTCACATGTATGCAAATACTATTATTTTTTATTTGTTCTAAAAAATCAGTTCATTTTTTAATTGAAAATTATATTTTGATTTTTTTCCTGAAAAAAATTTGTTTGGTTTAGTAAAGGTAATGTTTATTTCGCTATAATTTTTTGAAGGTAAAATGCACATAAAACATTTTTTCTCGCTAATAAGCATGGTCTTCTTCACTCGACGTCGCCATTTTATTACCTTGTTTATATATCGAATACTCGATTCTCATTGGCTAATTCTCATTTCGGAGCTACTTAGTTTTTATACGTATTTTACTACAAATTAGCCCGTTTAAATGGTACTTTTTGCATAATTTTAATGAATGGTCCTATGGCGAACAATGGTTATTAGTCTTTTTTGGATTTTTTCTTAATAATTACGTTAAAATTATTTTGCTAGGTAGTTTGGCTATGTAAATCGAAAACTAAGCCTCTTTTGACGCTTGGGACTGTAGCCTAAGCTGATCGTCAGATATATAACGGAGAACAAATGAACAAAGAAACAGATTCAATTCCGCTCCGAGACAACACTACAACGTTCCCAGTCGATGACATCAACCTTCGCAGCCACCACCCCGTCATTGAAAAAACAGATGTACATGACTTAATTTTGAGCAAACGATTCGGCTGCTGATTAAAAAAACAAACTTCAACTTTCTGAGTCAATGTAGTTTTCATGTTTATTACTATGTACTACCTACATTGTTGTGCCACTGCGATCAACATCAGATGTTCATTTTTCAGGCTGTAAACACAAAAACTTTTTTTTTCTATTTGTCCAAATTTTTATTGACCAAATCTGATACTACTTGGCAATTTGAACTAACAAATTTGATATTCCTTTTTATGCTGTGAACAGATTTTCTTCATTTATCCAAATTTATTCTATTGACAAACTAATGTAGCATAATGACGTGCCCTACCCGGGAACACCATATTTGTGGCCCTGTGCCAGACACAGAGAAACCTTAATAGGATGTAGCCTGATTCTCAGACCTTACGGGAGTGGGCAAGCAAGAGGGTAATGTAAAACTCATTATCACCTGTAAGTCGATTCGTAGCCAGTGAGTCTAGGATTTTGCTATAAAAATTTATTTTAATCGGTTTGTCAGAAGAAAAGATGGTTGACCCGTTGACCTCTTAATTGACACGTGCAATTTGGTAGAACAGTTAGAACCTTCGAAAGATTCCACGACATTCTAGAAAGTTTCCCAGCCATTTCTATATAATGAACGAACCTTAGATTTTGCAACAGTTTGTCTGGGGCCGTGGAGTTGGTTTGACAGTGGGCTTAGGGTTTTGCTGAGGTTAGTCATAGGCGAGTGACTGAGGTCCTGGTGTCGCTGATGTGTGAAGCCTGATAATTGGTACTGACCGTTGGAACGAAGTTAAGGACATTACTAAACATGTGTTAATGAAACCGAAACTCTTTCTCTTAGAAGCCGAAATTGAATAAATCAAGTCATTAAAAAAGAAACAAAAAGTTTGTTGTCAATTTTACCACGCCAAAGAAATACTACGAGATTTTTTATGAATGAGAGTTCCCTGCCCAAAGATACCCCGTGGAGATAGAAAGTTAATTGACCGCAATGAAGAACCACTTGTCTTGTAAGGTGATATCTTTCCCTGACCACGTGAGGAAGTATGGAAGAATTTTGGGCTTGAAGGCTGACTACTAGATCTGTGTGCGCTTGTAAACGAACGAGTGTAGTCAACCCCTGATACATGACCGCACAAGTTCTAATAGTGCTGTGCATTTTGAGTCACTGTGAGGCACGGTAAAACGCCAATACGTTACACAACCTCAGAATAAATTTATTTGTTATTTGTTAAATATATGCCTTGTTATTTGTTATTATTCTGTATGTTCTACCTAAACTGAGTCTTTATCATTTTAAATATTATTTGTGAAGTTGGAACAAGCAACACCGGCCTCTACAGAAAATCATCATAAAAAATTAGGTTATTTCCTATAAGTCCAAAATAAACAAAGGGGAACCACTCTTGACTGATAAATTATTTATATATTTTCTCATTAAACTAACCCTAAACCCTAACCCTAAACCCTAACCCTCAACCCTAACCCTAACCCTAACCCCGTCTTCATTTTTTTCTTCTTTAATTTGTCGGATAGGAATGTGAGGTACTTACATCATCATATCCACTTAGATCTTCATAATTCATTTCTGGACCCTGCTGTAATAGGAAATTAGATTAATTGAGATGCTGTGTAAAGTAGATAGATATATAGATAGGTTTGGTTTGGTTTATTTTACGGCATATCAACCTCAGTGGGTCATTTAATGCCGATAAAGTTTTGAAATGTATTCATTCTTAAATGGATACTCATTTTTTTTATAAACACATTTTTCTATTTAACCCATAGATGAGACCCTAACAGGTACTACCACTCCGGGTCAGAGTGGACCAGGGAGCAATGGTGATGAAGGGGTGCTCCACTTCCACCAAACCTCCAGATGTGGAACCTCACCATCAGATAGAGTTTAACATCATTCTCAAGACATGAAGAACCTGTCACCACCTTCTAGCATCCATATAATAAAAAGGGTTGGGGCTTGCCATAATGGCAATAAGGTTGGGGCAATCATATAGGTGCTAGGGCTTGACGTGGCCAGCCGATTGATCGGAGGGGGCCTCTCCGACCGCCCGTCTAGCCCAAGATAGTGGAGTATTGCAAGTCATGGACTGCTCATCCACCTGGGCTCTATCCTTAAGCATCACAGGTCGCCACACACGGCCAACAGGTGGCCCCATTGGGAGAGTTTTACCCCTCTGCAGAGGTGCAGTCGGTACATTCTAATGCCCCACCGACAGGGCGGGATAAATAGATAGGAAAAGACTGAGATACATACATACATACATAATATGTAGATAAGTAGTTGTCAGATCGGCCCAAAGTTGGTATCAGCCCGATAGCAAGGGAGTCTATCCCCTTTTCACTAGCGCTAGACCAAGGAGATTGTTTTTTAGCATCTGAGGTGGAGCACCACACCTACCAGCAGCTCCTCACTTTATTGCACAGATCCCTGTGCTACTCATATGCTGAGTTGGTGAGGGCCGTTATCGAACCAGGAACCTTCTGGTTCCCAGGCAGACACTCTACTGAGCTAAACCCACCCTGTAGATCACGTCTTTGCTGGTCTGGTCATCTAGTTTGCATGAATGATTGCCGAATCCCAAAACAACTAATTTACGGGGAAATCTCAACTGGCTAACGTCGTCAGTGCAAACTCAAATTGAGGTTTAAGGACTGCCTCAAGGACACTAAAGAACACTGCTATTGCTGTGGACGACTGGGAGAAGCTAGCTTGTAATAGACCCGGCTGGAGAGCCACCATCTACCGGTCTATGGAAGAATTTGAGTCCAACCGAATTAAACACCAAAAATTGAAGCGGTCTATTAGAAAGGGTAATTTTCAGTCTAGCAACATTCAAAGTGGAGAAGTTCTAACATGTAGTTTATGTGGAAGAGTATGTCTCTCCAGGGCTGGCCTGGTGAGTCATCTGAAAAAACACAAGGATACAGTGTCAAATGCTACTGGCACCCAACTACGACAAAAAAAAATATTTAAAAAAAACAGGAAATGGTTTAGCTGGAACACATGTTGACAGCCATTTTTTTTTAGGTAGAAACACACTGATATAGATAGACAGGAAAGGACTGAGATAGATAGATAGATAGATAGATAGGAAAAGACTGACGAATAGATAGTTGGTTTTTTTTTAATTGATGGGGAATGTAAGGTACTTACATCATCATAATCATTCAGGTCTTCATAATTCATTTCTGGACCCTGTAATTAAAAATTAAATTAATTCAGATGCAGTGTAAAATAGATAGATAGGAAAAGACTGAGATAGATAGATTAGAAGATAGATAGATAGAAAAGACTATAGATAGATAGATAGATAGATAGATAGATAGGAAAAGACTGAGATAGATAGATAGATAGATAGATAGATAGATAAAAGACTAGATAGATAGATAGATAGATAGATAGATAGATAGAAAAGACTGAGATAGATAGATAGATAGATAGAAAGACATAGATAGATAGATAGATAGATAGATAGATAGGAAACTGAGATAGATAGATAGATAGATAGATAAGAAAAACTGAGATAGATAGAAGACAGATAGATAGATAGATAGAAGATAGAAAACAGATAGATAGATAGATGATAGATAGAAGATAGATAGATAGATAGATAGATAAAAACAGATAGATAGATAGATAGATAGGAAAGACTGAGATAGATAGATAGATAGATAGGAAAAACTGAGATAGATAGATAGATAGATAGATAGATAGATAGGACTGAGATAGATAGATAGATAGACTAGATAGATAGATAGATAAGAAAAACTGAGATAGATAGATAGATAGATAGATAGGAAAAGACTGAGATAGATAGATAGATAGATAGATAGATAGATAGATAGATAGGAAAAGACTAGAGATAGATAGATAGATAGATAGATAGATAGATAGATAGATAGGATAGGAAAAGACTAGATAGATAGATAGATAGATAGAAAGACTGAGAGATAGATAGATAGATAGATAGATAGGGAAGATAGATAGAGAGATAGATAGATAGATAGATAGAAAAGACTGAGATAGATAGATAGATTAGATACGATAGATAGATAGATAGGACTAGATAGATAGATAGATAGATAGATAGATAGGAATAGACTAGATAGATAGATAGATAGATAGATAGAAAACTAGATAGATAGATAGATAATAAAAACTAGATAGATGATAGATAGATAGGAAAGACTGAGATAGATAGATAGATAGATAGATAGATAGATAGATAGATAGATAGATAGAAAGACAGATAGATAGATAGATAGATAGATAGATAGACAGATAGATAGATAGGAAAAGACTGAGATAGATAGATAGATAGATAGATAGATAGACAGATAGATAGATAGGAAAAGACATAGATAGATAGGAGAAGACATAATAGGAAAAGACTGAGATAGATAGATAGATAGATAGATAAGGAAAAGACTGAGATAATACATAGATAGATAGATAGGAAAAGACTGAGATAGATACATAGATAGATAGGAAAAGACTGAGATAGATAGATAGATAGATAGATAGATAGATAGATAGGAAAAGATTGAGATAGATAGATAGATAGATATATACGAAGAGAGCAGATGAGCCTTGGACGCTGAAGAAGTTAAGAAGTTAGTTGTCCATTAGAGACCAGCCCTAGCTGTGTATCAAATTTGATGAAAATTGATAGAGAGGTTTTCACACCTATAACACATGCACACACATTTCATTTCGGACCAAGTAACCAATAAGCACCCCAAATCATCAACCACACGTGCATGTGTATCAAATTTGATGAAAATTGATAGAGAGGTTTTCACACCTATAACACATGCACACACATTTCATTTTGGACCAAGTAACCAATAAGCACCCCAAATCATCAACTTAATGAAAGGTTCATATTTTAACTCTGCACCGGTAAGTTTCACTTTCAAATATTTTAAAATAAACAAACAGATGATTTTTGAACTTATATTGTATCTGACAAAGACAAATTCTAGAAATTGTGTGATACTATTTCTGAACATACTTTTATTCAAATAAGCATAAAAATATTTTGTAAATAAAAACTGTATTTTTATTTAAATAAACATAATTACATTTCTCTTCTGATAGGTAAAAACTATTTTTGTATAGAAATTTATTTCGTCTTTTTTTAAATCATCGTAAGTGTTGAAAAATATTCAAGCAAAGGGAGCAGATGAATTAGAAGCTGATGGGAGTAACTGAAATGGATGAATGCGAGTCTATATACCTCATCCCTGCCATTTATTTGAAGTTCACCTGACTGATTTTGTCTTGTTGTTTATTCTCTCTTTCTCCTTGTAACACTTGTTTGTTTGTGCACCCCTTTGGCGGGGGGCCCCTGCGAGTGAGCACATATGTTTGCAACGTGGACAGGTCCTAGAAATAGCTAGCAGACGACACGAGAATCACGGCCAGAAGAAGCAGTGCAGAAGGAATGCAGTGAACGCAAGAGAGTTGCAGAAGTGTGCAAAGGGCCTCGCAGCCCGCCGGGAGTGTCACACTCTATCTTTCTCCTACTCTCTTTCATTCTTTCTTTCATATTTTCTGTGTAGTATGTCTTTTTTATTCTCTTTCTTTCTTCATAATAAAAACGGAATGGTCCATTATTTAGCTGAATACAATGTGGGCATTCGGCTAGACTTTCAGCAAATATAGAGACCCTGCAATCCCTGGTTGATGCAGAAAATCCGATCATGACGGCCAATTTCGGAAATTCCGTGAGTCCTTTAGCTCAGTAGCGACCAACGGGTTATACAGACACAAGTGCATGTTATACATGAATAATCACATTGCTAGTGTGAGGGTAATGTCAGTGGGGAGGTTTGGAGAGAGAAAAGAAACATCAGTAACTTACTGCATCCAGTGCAGGCATAGGCGGTCTCTAAAAAATAAAATAAAATAAAAACGAGTTGAATTATTCCAGATTTTATAAATACGTTTCAATCATTTTTTTTTATTCTATTTTTGGTGGGGGTGATCTTACCACGCTGCAGGCGATACTGACAGGATATTATAACTCCCAATGACAAAGCAACATCTATATCTGAGCCAGGATAGTGTAGACATATAAAAAAGTATCAAATTTTATGCGATATATGCATTGTTATTGCCTTCAAGCAAAAATATAATATATACTTTATTCAACAATGCTTCTAAAAAAACAAACATTCAAAAATTTTATTCACTTCGCCGAAGAGCATAAGGCCTGGTTTGCTGTTATTATTCACTCAACGTCCCCTTACCTATTATGGTAGAGGCGTTTAAGTATCATTGACAAGGTTAATTTTGCAGGGATTGTTCGCTGTGTACTGTGGCCGAGGCAATATGGTCTTTGACTATGCCTGCTGAGGTCCCGGTTTTCGATTTCTGTCGGAGGGAAGTCGTTAGCATACATCGCTGATGAGACTTAATAAAGTCGAAACAGCCTGTACGATGTTCTACACACTGAGCGATCCTTTGCCTTGATTACACTTGTCAAGTTCATTTTCTATAAAAAAGTATCGAATTTTATGCGATATATGCATTGTAATTGCCTTCAAGCAAAAATATAATGTAGACATATAATCGGAATGAAACTTCCAGAAACCGATTTCAAGTGTGAATTTACTGAATAAAAGAAGTGAACTAGTTTCAAAGTGTAGACATTTAAACAAATTTCTCTTATTTCATTTACCACTAAACTCTAATTAATCCCAAATTTTTAGCTCTCTATTAATTTGAATTCTTTTTTTTTTTTTTTTGTTACATCTGGGTAATGCATGCATTAAAACCTAAGCATGTTTATGTTTTTAAATATAATTCCTATGTACGAGCTAAAGACAGGTTCACAAGGATAAAAAAAACACAACACAAAGTTTGATGACCAGGGCACTAATAAAGGAGGAGGATGTGACACTTTGTGCAGTTTGTGGTGGAGTAGAGGGCACTTAAGTCTATGTCGTCTAGTTATCTTAACTATAAGTCAATTACTGGCTTCACTGATGTGGGTCCCTACCTATTTGCTATCTATCAACTGACACAATGTCCTCCTCTGACTGTTGGTCTTCATCTCCTTTTGTGGCTTGAGCTGGCTGAATATATACACAACTCGCCTATCCACAACCCTATGAATTCAACTGCCCAGAAACAGGTACTAACTTTTTTTGGCAGACATCATGGTTGCAGTTTTTCCTAAAATCATAGTCATTAACTTTTCCCTAGTCTCAGTATCCTCAATTTTTAGACCATTAATTTTTTCAAGACCCATTTTTGGTAATTTATGAGGAAGTGCGTCCCAGTCCCCTGCCTCCGAAATTGCTGCCCGTGGAATTTTCAAATAACGACCCCAAGCTTCGGTGCCACATCGGTGTTACTTGAAAGAAAACAACCAACTTAGGCCGTTAAATGTATTTTAGTGGGGGGGGGCTCTATTTTGTCTTAATTCTTGTTTATTCATTTTTTCCATTCGAAAGAAAAAAACATTAAACCTTTTTTTGTCGTAATGCTTATTTTTCTTTTTTTGTCTATCTCAGTCTGTTCAAAACTATCTAAACAAGAAATATGACAAATTTCTATAAATAAATAAGAATTACGACAAATTACGATAATAAGAATTATGACAAAAAAAGAAAAATAAGAATTACGACAAAAAAGAAAAATAAGAATTATGACAAAAAAAGAAAAATAAGAATTATGACAAAAAAAGGTTTAATGTTTTTTTTTCGAATGGAAAAAATAAATAAACAAGAATTAAGACAAAAAAATACATTTAACGCCCTAAGTTGGTTGTTTTCTTTCAAGTAACACCGATTTCAGAGGCAGGGGACCGGGATTCCTCATAAATTACCCCATTTTCTCTTAAAACTAGCCACCTAAAGATATTATCTTTAATTGGCTTCACTTCATGGTGGCTGTACATCTTTTATGGCTCTCCTTAACCTTATCTGTCTGATCCTTTGTCCCCTTACGGACATACACCCACACATATACATACACATTCTATTTTTCTTTGACCATATTTTCACTTTGTGTCACAGATGATACTCAATTTAAATACGTTGTATCTCAGAATTTTATATCCTAAAATTAATTTAATTTATAATATATTAGTAATTTGAAGGCAAATACAATGCGTATGAAAAATAAAAACAAAAAGATGTTATTTTTGTCTTATCGATTTTGAAGCATAAACTTTATCATCAGAGTTTCGTATCAGAAATGGACGTGCTTATGACAATATTGGATACATTCGTTCTCAACAGACATTCAAAAAAAAAAAAAGGAAAAGAAATTACAGTTATTCGCCCATTTCATTCATAACATGAGGAGAAAAGAAAGGAGGAGAAGAAGAAAGAAAAAAAAAGGAAAGGAAAAAGAAATAAGAAGAGAAATTATAACCACACAAAGAAAAACATAAGCATGTCCATTTCTGATATGAATCTCTGATGATGAAGTTCATGCTTCGAAATCGATAAGACAAAAATAACATCTTTTTGTTTTTATTTTTTATATGCATTGTAATTGCCTTCAAATTATTAATATATTATAACACACTTAACAATGCTTCAAGCAAATTACCAATTACTTTTAATTTAATTTAATAATAAAATAACTCTATAGGATAATAATTATATAATATATATTATATAATTTATTATATAATTTTATGCAATGAACAATAGATTATATATTTCAGTGTACTTACTTGCAAGTGATTTGGCACAGGTGGTGGCATTCTCTAAAAACAGAAAGAAAATGGAATCCCTTGACATAGTTGTGATAAATAGAACAAAAATGAAGGCAATGATTTTGATATATCGGACTGTTGTCCTCATCTATATTGTGAGCTTCGGCCACTGGACCGGTGAGATGGTAAATTAATAGCGTCGATCCCAGAGGGCCATCCCTCCAGGCAATACCTGCCTCCTTGACTTAAAGGGGCAGGGCTGGGTTTATTGCCCAGCACCTGAGGCGCCCCCCTTGAGGGGGAATGCTGACGGGATTGACGCAATTTTTCTACCCGCCACCCATGAGTCTCGGCTTGTGGGTGGTCCCACATAAATAGGGCCTTCGTGCCTGACTCGGTACGCGTGGGGTACTGGGAAAATAAACCTCATCTATATTGTGGTATGTATAAACACAACATTCAGGCCTCTGTAACCTCGGGCCTTATTAAGGTGTTTCTTATTTACCTTAAAATAAAATAAAGAGTTTTAAGAGTTGGCAGTCTGGGTTGAGTGTTGGATGAGAACAGATGCAAGATGAGTGTCTGTTCTCCAAGGCATTTTTACTTGAGGATAAAATAAATAGGCTAAGAAAAAAAAACAAGAACGTCTTGTGTTTGTTATTAGAAACTATCAACAGCATAAGACAAGATATCCCAAAATATTCCAAAGTAATTGTCAGACCCAAAGAACAGCAAGAATGCTATCCAGCCCAACAACAGATCCACCAACAGATCCACTAACAGACCTAGCTACTCTGATCCAGAATCACAGGGTCCAACTCCGTTCCAACCAAGAGTTGGACAGTATGAATTACAGATCATATATTTCAGTTTACTTACTTGCGAGACATCTGGCACAGGTGGTGGCAGTCTCTACAAAAACAAGAAATTAGAATCAATTGATATAATTGTGATAAACAAAACAAAAACGAAGGCAATGATTTTGATATTTCGGACTGTTGTCCTCATCTATATTGTGGTATGTATAAATCCAACATTCAGGCCACTGTAACCTCAGGTTTTTGTTAAGGTGATTCTTATTTACCTTAAAATAAAATAAAGAGTGAAGAATTGGCAGTCTGGGTTGAGTGTTGGAAGAGAACAGATGCAAGATGAGTGTCTGTTCTCCAAGGCATTTTTAGTTAGGATAAAATAAATGGGCTCAGAAAAAACACAAACGTCTTGTGTTTGTTATTAAAAACTATCAACAGCACAAGACAAGATGTTCCAAAAGATTCCTAAGTAATTTCCAGATTTAAAGAACAGCAATAATGCCATCCAGCCCAACAACAGATCCACAAATGGATACTGATCCAGAAGATGAACAGAGCTCAACTCCGATCCAACCAAGAGAATAGTTGAACAGTAAGAGGATAAGTATAAAATTATAATTATTACCTAAGATGAGTGTCTATTCTCCAAGGCATTTTTACTTAGGATAATATTAATTGGGCTCAGAGTAAACAAGAAGTTCTTATGCTTGTTATTGAAAAACAAAACAAGACATTCTCAAAATATTCCCAAGTTGTTCCAGACTCCCTGAATAACAAGAATGCCGTCCCAACAACCGATCAAGTATAAGCCAGACAGCGAGGGAGTCTATCCTCTTTTCACTAGTGCTAGACCAAGGAGATTGTTTTTACGTCTGAGCTGGAACACTACACCTACCATCAGCCCCTTATTTTACTGTAAAGATCCCTGTGCTACTCATATGCTGAGTTGGTAAGGGCCAGTATCAAACCAGGAAACCTGTGGTTCCTAGTCAAACGCTCTACCAACTAAGCTAAACCGGCCCTCCCCTCTCCTTCCAATTGGCCCCCGAAACATTACATCACTACAAGAGTCAGAGACTAAGATTAAACCAATTTAGCCCAACAAATAATTAAAAATATGCACTTACTGGTGGAGTATCTGGTATCATATGTTGTGGTATTCTCTAAAAAATAACAAAAGAATTATGGTTATAAATTTTGGTTAACTTTGAAAATTTTGCTTAAATTCATATTCTTTAAAATCAACACTGAAATCCTGTAAAAATTGACCTGTTTTGACACAAGTAAAAAAAAAAAAATTAAAACTCTTGTAGAATGCCTTAAAACTATGAAATTAACATTCCAACTGTGGTTTCAAGCAAGGGTCCATGCTCTTATACCTTACCTGATAATTGGTACAGTCGAAACATTTAGGAAAATTTTAGAAATCAAGCTTTGAAAGCTTTTTTTACATGCAAGCGCGCTCATAAAAAAACAAAAAAACGTGTATAGCAACATTGAAAATTAATAAAATAACTGCGTTATTCGGACTATTGTCTTCATCTTCATTGTTATCTGTACAACATTTCGGCCGATATGCCCTCCGGCCTTCTTCAGGTATTTCTTGTTGGACTCAGGAACCTTCTTTTCGAACTCGGGAACCTTCTTTTCATAATCGGGAGTCATCATGGAACTTTGAACTTTTCCGTGATGGCTCCCGATTACGAAAAGAAGGTTCCCGACTCCGAGAAGGTTCCCGAGTCAGAGAAGAAATACCTGAAGAAATACCCGAGGGCTTATCGTCCGAAACGTTGTACAGATAACAATGAAGATGAGGACAATAGTCCGAATAACGCACATAATACTAATCATCAAGTCTCATCTGAAACATTCAGAGAAATAATAAAATAAGATTGAATTTGGTATTTTTAGCCTCCAATGGGTCTAATAATGTCTGATAGTTTGCAACTTTGAAAATTTCTTCAGTGTGGCTAGACATTTTGTGAGCTACCTACAGCCAGGTTAGAAATCCAATCGTTTCAGCAGCAGTCAGACAGCTTACCCTCTCGGCTATCATCACCCACAGAATGCGAAGGGGATTTTAACTGTTAAAATCTGTATGTATGTAAAGGCCGCCATAGAGTGCTCCATCCCATTTTATAGGAGAGCGTTGTGTTTACACTTTAGTTGGCGGCCATCAGTGAGAGACCCTTCCAAAGTAATCAACCCCAGGGGGAAGGGGAGCGTATACATATATATATATATATATATATATATATTTTTATGTTTTTTTTTTAAGTTGGGTGTTATTAGGAAGCATCTAAAAATAAATGAATGAACTCGATGTTATGGAGTATTGGATTCACTTATTTTTTTATTATTATTTTTTATCATAAATTTTCGGGTTCGTTAAATACCCTTTATCAAATGACTGTTGTTCCTGTTCAACAGATCTTTTGTCTCTGTTGTTATTGACAGCGGCAACGTCTGTAAAAAATTTATAATAACGGAGTATTCCGATGTCAGCGTTCAGTCCCCTAACGTGAGTTTGTAATTTTAGAATCCATTTAGTTTCTGCTTGTTTTCGAGATTGTTGGAAATGCATGTTCTATTAGAATGTATTTGAGGTGTGTAAGGTTGTGTGGTAGGGTGTTAAAGTGAAGTGCTATCGTACTATGCAGGGATTTGAGTTTTATTGTGGATTTGTGGTTATTTAATCTTAGTTTAACATACTAGTATTGGCCAACGAGCAATTTGACACATAGCATAGTGGATAAAAGAGGTTAGGTTAAGACAGTTATAAGTGGCAGTTATCTCTAGACTGTATGTTTAATCCTGGTCAGGGGCAGCAGTAACATAGAATAATAATTAACACAGCTTAACACCTATACCCCAGCTATGGTTAGTGGAATGAGAACAAGATACCCCCCTGGACTGAATAATGAGTTAGGTTCAAAGTTCTGTGATGGCTCCCGATTACGACAAAAATTTTTGTCATAGATGCAGTGCCATATTGGGATATTGATATTACTATAAAAAACTCAAAAATTACAATAACTTAAAATTAGTAGCATTTTTGGATTCCTGGGTCGAAAAAAGTTTTTATGACCCAATTTTTAGTAGTAGGGAAGCTCTAGAACTCATTTTACTGACAAAAATAGATTACAAAAAGTCGCCATTTTTTGCAACCCCCCTTCAAATTTGAAGAGCTAAAAATCAACATAACTCTGCCAATTTTTGGAATTGAAACCTCAAATTTTGGGGATCGTTTAACTTTAACATAATCCACACCTGTACAAAATTTCAGAAAAGTTGAACAGGGTGGGTGACCGGGATGATTTGACATTATATATATATATATATATATATATATATATATGAGGAAGAATGAATAAAGAAAAGAAAGAATAGAATGGATAATAAAAGATGAATTTAATCAATATCACTTACACATGTGTTTTGGTCAGTTCATCTGTGTGAAAATATTCCACACACAGAGAAGATTCGACCTTCATCAGAGTGAAATTTTATTTTGAAAGCAATAATGAAATCACATTCTTCATTATATACACCGTAACTTTTAACTTAACATAATCTGTAAATACAAACATATACACAACCAAACAGAACCATCTTACGAAAACATCAAAATAAAAAATAACATAAAAAAAAAATTATCTATTATCAAAGTTAGGTCCTTTTAAGAAACAAATAATTTTTAATGATTTCACCGTTTTTTTTCAAAACAATAACATAAACTAGGTTCAGAGAAATTTTCAACATGTTAGGGATAAATAATAACACTTTATTTTTGCAATACAAAATTATTTTCTACCATAATCCCTAGAAAAATCAAATATCCAAATTCTAACGGTCTATTTCAGCGTTCCAAATGTGATTTTAAAAAAATTCTCTTTGAACATTTCCAAAAATTCTCCGTTTTTCCCCAACAAATTTTTTCATTCAAAATAAAATTTCACTCTGATGAAGGTCGAATCTTCTCTGTGTGCAGAATATTTTCACACAGATGAACTGACCGAAACACATGTGTAAGTGATATTGATTAAATTCATCTTTTATTATCCATTCTATTCCTTCTTTTCTTTATTCATTCTTCCACATATTGTCGGATTCATTTCCAATTTCCATTTTTACACACACACACACATATATATATATATATAGAGAGAGAGAGAGAGACATTGAAAATAAACTTTTGGTAAATATTTGATAAAAGTCATGCCTTGATTTACCTGCAGAGGATCACGAAATGGGGAATTTCTCTGTGAAAATGAAACACAAATAATTATATATATATACAAATATAGGGATGAATTGAAGGAAGAAATAGAGAAATGAAAAGTCTTATGAGATATATAGGTAGACAAACAAAGAAAAAGAAAAGAAAATGAAAATATAAATAGAATATTTAAAAAGATTACGGATGCAGACTATGCAGATGATCTGGCACTTCTTACAAATACACCCGCACTATCCGAAATCCCTACTACATAACCTGGAGAAGGCAGCAAGGAACATTAGCCTCTATGTAAACTCCAATAAAACTGAGTTTGTGTTTTTCAAACAGGATGGAAACCACTCGATGGTAAGCCTCTAAAATTGGTAGACCAGTTAACGTGCCTGTATAGTAATATCTCATCCACAGAAGGTGATGTTTAAAAACATAAACATGCTTAGGTTTTAATGCATGCATTACCCAGATGTAACAAAAAAAAAAAGAATTCAAATTAATAGAGGACTAAAAATTTGGGATTAATTAGAGTTTGGTGGTAAATGAAATAAGAGAAATTTGTTTAAATGTCTACACTTTGAAACTAGTTCACTTCTTTTATTCAGTAAATTCACACTTCTGGAAGTTTCATTCTGATTATATGTCTACACTATCCTGGCTCAGATATAGATGTTGCTTTGTCATTGGAAGTTATAATATCCTGTCAGTATCGTCTGCAGCGTGGTAAGATCACCCCCACAAAAAATAAAATTAAAAAAAAAAAACGATTGAAACAGATGGTTTATTGATTGATTTTAACTGCATGTCAAACCATCTAGGATTATTTTATGCCTAGAAATCCCGTACATTATGCATTTATATTTACATTCATATTCTTTGAGTGTAGGGTGTTTGGTATGCAATACACTGTGGCTTTTCATCTCGTAATAAAGGAGTGCATTAGTCTTGTGTAACCAATGTGCAATCGGAATATAGTGACATTTTCCCTTCTGAATTTTCTTTAGATTAAAAAAATGCCAAATCAAGTCATTTTTTATTCATACCTGGTGTCGCTTAAGTGGTCACCTAATTGAATAGACTCATCGCTGCTTAACTTCGGTAATCTAATGGGAACCGGTGCCTCAGCATGACTTGACCGTAATAGATTCACTGAACTATAGTAATGGTCTACTAAACTATCTCGTTAAACATTACTCAACGGGGAGGGGTTCACAATATTTAAATTCTCTTTTCAAGTGGTCCAATCTCAACATCCACCGGAGAGAGGGGAATATAATCTGGGATAACGAGGCGAACAGTCCGCCAAAGTGGTAAATTTATTGTAAATATTATTTTGGTTTAGTTTCTTTATCTTATGACAAATCAACATTCATGATGTCAACTTATAGGGGGATGTGGGGCTTCATACCTTTCCAATGGTATTAGTGTTGGAATATCTGGGTATAAGATGTACACCAAATTCCCACTCGTATTTATAAACTTATAGCTGGGGATGTGGGGCTTCATACCTTTCCCAATGGTATTAGTGTTGGAATATCTGGGTATAAGATGTACACCAAATTCCCACTCATATTTATAAACTTATAGCTGGGGGATGTGGGGCTTCATACCTTTCCCAATGGTATTAGTGTTGGAATATCTGGGTATAAGATGTACACCAAATTCCCACTCATATTTATAAACTTATAGCTGGGGATGTGGGGCTTCATACCTTTCCAATGGTATTAGTGTTGGAATATCTGGGTATAAGATGTACACCAAATTCCCACTCATATTTATAAACTTATAGCTGGGGGATGTGGGGCTTCATACCTTTCCCAATGGTATTAGTGTTGGAATATCTGGGTATAAGATGTACACCAAATTCCCACTCATATTTATAAACTTATAGCTGGGGGATGTGGGGCTTCATACCTTTCCCAATGGTATTAGTGTTGGAATATCTGGGTATAAGATGTACACCAAATTCCCACTCATATTTATAAACTTATAGCTGGGGGATGTGGGGCTTCATACCTTTCCCAATGGTATTAGTGTTGGAATATCTGGGTATAAGATGTACACCAAATTCCCACTCATATTTATAAACTTATAGCTGGGGGATGTGGGGCTTCATACCTTTCCCAATGGTATTAGTGTTGGAATATCTGGGTATAAGATGTACACCAAATTCCCACTCATATTTATAAACTTATAGCTGGGGGATGTGGGGCTTCATACCTTTCCCAATGGTATTAGTGTTGGAATATCTGGGTATAAGATGTACACCAAATTCCCACTCATATTTATAAACTTATAGCTGGGGGATGTGGGGCTTCATACCTTTCCCAATGGTATTAGTGTTGGAATATCTGGGTATAAGATGTACACCAAATTCCCACTCATATTTATAAACTTATAGCTGGGGGATGTGGGGATTCATACCTTTCCCAATGGTATTAGTGTTGGAATATCTGGGTATAAGATGTACACCAAATGCCCACTCATATTTATAAACTTTCCCAACACAAGTGGCTTGCTTTTCCGGTAAAAATTAGCCAATCAGAAATGATATAGAATGCATTTAAGATCGTTGGTATTTGTCCTGAAATCAATTGGAATTTAAACTGTGGCTTTTCATCTCGTAATAAAGGAGTGCGTTAGTCTTGTGCAACCAATGTGCAATCGGAATATAGTGACTTTTTCCCTTCTGAATTTTCTTTAGATTAAAACATCACATGTGAACACACAAGGCCAAATCAAGTCATTTTTTATTCATACATGGTGTCCCTTAAGTGGTCACCTAATTGAATATGTTGTATATTGTACAAACAGAAATAGGAATTTCCGGTTAAATTAAACAAAGAAAAGACAACAAAAATGACAAAGGACTTTTTTCCCGGGAAAAGCGAACAAAGAAGTTAAAAAACGGAAGCGAGGCTTTCCGGTCAAAGAAGCAGGGAGAAGATAAAGAAATATATAACAAATGCCTGTTATCAGATCAAAAGATAAAGATGCGTATGAGTACCTATCAATATTAAAGGCCTGAAGGTTCGAGCCGACAGGTCAGTCAGACAGTAGACGGCGAACAGAGTACAAGGAGCGACTGTCGACACGGTCCATCGCTGCCAGCAGGCAGTGAGGTTCGTCCACCCCTTTACCTCACCATCCCAGCAGTAGTAGTAGTCATTGTCAATGCTCACCGCCCACCACATACAGCCGAGAAGAGAAATAAAGTCAAAACTCCTACTATACCCATGTGTTTTGGTTTCTTAAGTCTGACTACTACATACTTTGCCACGTGACCATATATATCACAACGACAACTTACTTAAATGATTTAGAGTAGCGAAGAAGGCCGCTACGTAACAAATAGGCTCATCGCTGCTCAACTTTGGTGATCTAGTGGATCGCAATCAACTTCAGAGTCACTAATTTCATTTCATTTGAATTCTGAATTAGATCTAATTCCCCCCCCCCCAAAAAAAAAACTCGGTTCTGTACGAAGTGAATCATTTTATTAACCTCTACTAATTTATATATATTTACCAACCCCTCCACACGAGCAGGATGCGACACAAGGTCAATTTCTTAAGCGGAGCTTAACAGGTTTGAATTCAGAGTTTTCCTTCTCCTAGACTAGTCACCTAGCCATGGTTAAAGAGTCCAGTCTGCCCTGCTATGTACCCATAGCTGGGGGGAGAATTGGATTCATACCTTTCCCAAGGGTATTAGTGCCATGTGAAATTCCAACAGCTTCGTCCAGGAATTGAACACGCGTTGACGAGTCCATTTCCTACGACTCTAACCATTAGACCACGCGCCTCTACTAATTTATAAGGCAACAAACTGAAAAAAAATATATACAGTCAAAAATAGTCAACTATGAGTAGCACAGCTTAGCTTCACTGAATGATGGTAATCGCAATCATTTCATTGATACCATGTTTCCTTTCAATAACAGTCGTTGATATCAATGCAACAGAAATTTTGTTGACCAGTGTTATCAGTCATTTGGGAAATTTAATCTCACTGACAAGTTAAAGTGACAATTCTTCCAAACCGTAGTTGTATCTGTACGGCAATTATTTTGTTGGCGTCATGTTTCCTTTCAATTAGCTATGCCCAACTGCTTATTGGGGTCTGCAAAAACTTTTTAAGTGCAGACCAGTTAGCATATCTAGGATTCCACAATACAATGACTGCTATTTACACAGGATTCCATCCTTAAGCATCACGTGTCATATAGAAGCATCAATATCATTAAGTACAGCTGTTAATAATCTTCATACAATGACTGCTATTTACACAGTAGCATTGCAACCAACAAAGCCTTCATCAGATGATGACTCTGGGTTCAGGCATGGTTTCGGGTCCGAAGCATCATTACCACTAACCCAGATCGCCCCAGCAGTATCTCACGATACCACCAGACTTTATCGGTTTGATGTCACAATATAGGACTGCCATATCCACGCTGATGCGGTTAGAGCTTTCTCCTGGATCTTTTTTATGTATTTCCTCTTGTCTGGTGGAGAAAGTCCAAGTTTAGACAAAAATGCCGAGGTTGAGTTGGTAATAAATCCCCGGCATCCAACTTTGATGAGAAATACATTTGTTATCCATCCATTTTTGATGCATTGTTCACGCAGGTCTTCATATTTTTCCAACTTCCGCTGATGGGCCCAATCAAGATTTTCTTCAAATGGAACTGTCAATTCAACAATAAAAAAACAAATGACAGTATCAGGACGCTGGGCTGTTAACGTTATTTCAGTTGGAAAAACGAATTGATGTTCTTTATCTCTATTGTTTTGGTGAAAAATGATCACATCAATTTCAATAATTTAATCTTGTTAGTGTAAGGAATATTTTATGAAGCCAGAATGTCCAGCATTTATCTGTTATTAGTTTATTTACTGCTAAAATAAAAACCTAAAGGAACAACCTTTTTTGGTTTGGTTTGGTTTATGGCATATCAACCTCAGTGGGTAATTTAATGCTGACAAAGTTTTGAAATAAATTCATTCTTAATGGATACTCATTTTTTAAATATTTTTCTATTTAATTCATAGATGGGACCCTAACAGGTACTACCACTCTCGGTCAGAGTGGTCCATGGAGCAGTGGTGATGAATGGGTGCTCCACATTCCCCAAACCTACAGAACTGGAACTTCACACTGAGAGTGACACAGACTAAGAGAGAGAGAGAGAGAGAGAGAGAGAGAAAGAGAGAGAGAGAGAGAGAGAGAGAGAGAGAGAGAGAGAGAGAGAAAGAGAGATTATTCTTAATGTAGATAGACTGATTGTTTCACACACAAACATGCTAGGTTACCAACTTACCTGTGGTAGCTTATGTGGGATAGATAGATATTAACAGATAGAGATATATAGATAGAAAGATAGATAGAGAGATAGATAAATAGATAGATAGAGAGATATTAACAGATTGAGATAGATAGTTAGATAAATAGGATTAGACTGAGATAGATAGATATGAATTGAATGAGATAGATAGATAGACATATGGGAACAGATAGAGATAGATAGGTAAATAGATAGAGATAAATAGTAGACTAATATAGATAGATAGATAGATAGGGAAAGACTGAGATAGATAGATAGATAGATAGATAGATAGAAAAAGACTGGGATAGATAGATAGATAGATAGATAGATAGATAGGAAAAGACTGGGATAGATAGATAGATATATAGATAGGAAAAGACTGGATAGGATAGATAGATAGATAGATAGATAGATAGATAGATAGATAGATAGATAGATAGGAAAAGACTGAGATAGATAGATAGATAGATAGATAGATAGATGTGAACAGAAAGAGATAGATAAAAAGATTGAGACAAATAGATAGATAGATAGATAGATAGATAGATAGATGTGAACAGAAAGAGATAGATTGAGATAGATAGAAAGATAGATAGATAGATAGATAGATGTGAACAGAAAGAAATAGATTGAGATAGATAGATAGATAAACTGAGAAAGAGAAGAGGATGATATAAACAAGTTTTTTGATCCAGTGTCAGGATTTTACAACAGCATACTGGATGCCTTTGTTTAGAGAGAGAGAGAGGGGGGGGTGAGGGAGAGGAGGGAGACTTATTTTAATGTAGATATAGATAGACTAATAGTTCCATGCACAAACATGCCAGGGTACCAACTTACCCGTGGTAGTGACCATATACTTGGTATCTAAAAATAAACACACGGATAATAAAGTCATTGTGTACATTATAAAATAAACTTATAAAAAAATCGATCCTGTTATCAGTGAACAGTGAAAGCTGATAGCTGATAGTCCTCAGGAAAATGTATGGGTCTCAACTAAAGCCGTCTAACTCCTACCTTGTAACCTATCCTGTGTAATTCATTTCTAAGAAACTATTGAAATTTATTTACAGTTAGTAGCTTGAAATACTAAGGGAAGAAAAAAAAAACACTGGGATGCATGGATATGATTTTACTGCATCCTGATTTTTGTGCGTCAGGGATGCAGGATACGTCCTGGCACGCACATATTTGTTTTGAAAGAGTCCCCGGGAAAATTGATGGGTCTCAACTAAAGCCATCTAACTCCTACCTTGTAACCTATCCTGTGTAATTCATTTCTAAGAATCTATTGAAATGTATTTACTGTTAGCTTGAAATGGTGAGGGAAGAAAAAAGAAAAACACTGGGACGCATGGTTGTGATTTTACTGCATCCTTTTAGATTTTTGTGCATCAGGGATGCAGGATGCATACCTATCAGCATCTCTGAGTGAAATAAATAAACGATCAATATCCTGATCTTTTTAAATGTCTAATTTCTCTCCGATGTATCTTACCCTGTGCCCTATATCACTTAGATTAGTCTCAGTAATTCTTCTGGGGACTCTCTGAGAATTACAGTGGTATTTGGTTGGTTGGTTGGATTTTACAGTATATCAACCTCTGTTGGGTTATTTTATGCCAAAGACGTTTTATTTTATTCATTCTTGATAGGTACTCAATTTTTTTAGAAATGATTTTTACTATAAAAATGCATTGGAAATTATTTTTACTATAAAAATGCATTGGACAATGATTTTTACTATGAAAATGCATTGGAATTGATTTTTACTATAAAAATGCATAAAAATGCATTGAAATGATTTTACAATAAAAATGCATTGGAAATGATTTTTACTATAAAAATGCATTGGAAATGATTTTTACTATAAAAATGCATTGGAAATGATTTTTACAATAAAAATGCATTGGAAATGATTTTTACAATAAAAATGCATTGGAAATGATTTTTACTATAAAAATGCATTGGAATTGATTTTTACTATAAAAATGCATTAGAAATGATTTTTACTATAAAAATGCATTGGAAATGATTTTTACAATAAAAATGCATTGGAAATGATGTTTACAATAAAAATCCATTGGACATGATTTTTATTATAAAAATGCATTAGAAATTATTTTTACTATAGAAATGCATTGGATATGATTTTTACTATAAAAATGCATTAGAAATGATTTTTACTATAAAAATGAATTAGAAATGATTTTTGGTTGGCTGGTTGGTTGGATTTTACGGCATATCAACCTCTGTTGGGTTATTTTATGCCAAAGACGTTTTGTTTTATTCATTTTTGATAGGTACTCATGTTGTATACTCTCTTTCCTTACTTTCTTACTTCTATTATTCTTCTTCTAGCGCCTCTTCTAGCGTCTCTTCTAGCGTCTTCGTGTCTGGTCTTCCATTGGGGATTTCTCTTTATCAGAAACCCTGTGTCATTGGTAGTTTTTAGATAATAACACAAGACTTCGATTTAACTTAGATCATATTTTATTCTGAAATCCCCACTAGACTACCTGCGCAGATTGAGTCGGCACCGTGCATAACACGACTTACCACCGTCGTGGTTTTTGGCCGATCTGACTAAAATCCTCTCTAATCTAAACCAGAAGAGGGTCTTCTCCACCAATTCTCACGGTATCCACCGGAAGGATCAGGATGAGGTCAAGCCTTGTCATTCAATCCTTCAAGGCCGTGGGCTGCAACTTATAACAGTCATTTTGGTTTCTACACTAATGTACATAAGTATTAGGAATCTAATAATTATGTAACATTTAATTTGTTTTCGATTCAATTTTTTTACTATTTCTCTGAATGTTTGAGATGATTTGTATTATTTGCGTTATTCGGACTATTGTCCCCATCTTTATTGTTATTTGTACAACGTTTTGGTCGATATGCCCTCTGGCCTTTTTCAGGTATTTCTTGTTGGACTCGAGAACCTTCTTGGACTCGGGAACCTTATTTTCGGACTTGGGAACCTTCTTTTCAAACTTAGGAACTTTCTTGTCGTAGTCGGGAACCTTTTTGTCGTAATCAGGAGCCATCACTGAACTTTGAACCTAACCCTTTATTTAATCCACGGGGGTCCTGTTCTCATTCCACTAACCATAGCTGGGGTAGGAGTTGTGTTAATTATTTTTCTATGGTTTCTAAGGTTCTCGACTACGACAAGAAAGTTCCCAAGTTTGAAAAGAAGGTTCCCGAATCCGAGAAGGTTCCCGAGTCCGACAAGAAATACCTGAAGAATCGTCCGAAACATTGTACAAATAACAATAAAGATGGGGACAATAGTCCGAATAACACAGATAATACTATTCAATTTTTTCATCTAATTTTTTAAACTCATTTCTTTTTCTATTTAACCTATAGAAGGGACCCTAACAGATACTACCAGTCTAGGTCAGAGTGGACCTGGGAGTAATGGTGATAAAGTGGTACTCAACACTGACTTGACTATCCAATTGATTGGAGGGGACCTCTATATGATAAAAAGGGTTGGGGCTTGGTATAAAGGCAATAGGGTTGGGACAATCATATAGATGCTAGGGTTTGATGTGACCAGCTGATTGATCGAAGAGGGCCTCTCTGACCGCCCATCTAGCCTAAGCAAGGTCTAAAGTAGTGTTGCGTGTCATGAACTGCTCAGCCACCAGGATTCCGTCCTTAAGCCTCAGCTAACAAGTGGCCCCATTGGGAAGGGATCTTACCCCTCTGCAGAGGTGCAGTCGGTGTATTCTACAGACCTAGTCAACAGAGCTGAGTAGTAGTAGTAGTAGTAGTAAAGTCAGCAAAGTACCCTATTGTTGGTATCAGCAAGGTAAACTATCTTCTTTTTACAAGCACTAGACCAGGTAGATTGTTTTATCTCTGAGTTGGTGTTATATACCCATTCATCTCAAGTTTAGTTTGTTTTGTTTTATGGCATATCAACCTCAGTGGGTCATTTAATGCAGACAAAGTTTTGAAATAAATTCATTCTTAATGCATAATACAATTTTGTTTATAAACTCATGTTTTTCGATTTAACCCATAGATGGGACCCTAACAGGTACTACCACTCCGGGTCAGAGTGGACCAGGGAGCAATGGTGATGAAGGGGTGCTCCACATTCCCCAAACCTCCAAAACTGGAACCTCACCATCAGATAGAGTTTAACGTCATTCCCAGGACATGTAGACCCTCAGTCACCGCCTTCTAGCACCCATATGATAAGAAGTATTGGGGGTTGCCATAAGGGCAATAGGGTTGGGGCAATCATATAGGTGCTAGGGCTTGACGTGGCCAGCCAATTGATCGGAAGGGGCCTCTCCGACCGCCCGTTTAGCCCAAGAAAATGCCACTCTCCACATACATATGCACACATGCGCACATGCATATTACTACTGTAAACTGTTCATGTTCATGACACTAATACATTATTCTGTGTACTTGACATGAGACTTTGATGAGTTGTGGTGCACCTGAGCACTGTACACATACATGTATATTATTACTGTATGCTATTCATGTTCCTGACACTAATACATTATTCTATGTACTAGACATGAGACTTTGATGAGTTGTGGTGCACCTGAGCACTGTACACATACATGTATATTATTACTGTATGCTATTCATGTTCCTGACACTAATACATTATTCTATGTACTAGACATGAGACTTTGATGAGTTGTGGTGCACCTGAGCACTGTACACATACATGTATATTATTACTGTATGCTATTCATGTTCCTGACACTAATACATTATTCTATGTACTAGACATGAGACTTTGATGAGTTGTGGTGCATCTGAGCACTGTACACATACATGTATATTATTACTGTATGCTATTCATGTTCCTGACACTAATACATTATTCTATGTACTAGACATGAGACTTTGATGAGTTGTGGTGCATCTGAGCACTGTACACATACATGTATATTATTACTGTATGCTATTCATGTTCCTGACACTAATACATTATTCTATGTACTAGACATGAGACTTTGATGAGTTGTGGTGCATCTGAGCACTGTACACATACATGTATATTATTACTGTATGCTATTCATGTTCCTGACACTAATACATTATTCTATGTACTAGACATGAGACTTTGATGAGTTGTGGTGCACCTGAGCACTGTACACATACATGTATATTATTACTGTATGCTATTCATGTTCCTGACACTAATACATTATTCTATGTACTAGACATGAGACTTTGATGAGTTGTGGTGCATCTGAGCACTGTACACATACATGTATATTATTACTGTACGCTATTCATGTTCCTCACACTAATACATTATTCTATGTACTAGACATGAGACTTTGATGAGTTGTGGTGCATCTGAGCACTGTACACAATAAATTTCATTATTATTCAAAAACAACCCCAGCCCAAAGGGTTCTCGAAACTGCATGGACGAGAAGCGGCATCTTGAGCAAGGGACATCTGTGCCCGCTTCTTCTGACTGTCTGGCCAGAAACTGCGAGCTAAAACTAGTTTCTGTTCACACACTTCTATTCCCGGGTTTTGGAAGAGGTCAAGTAGAGGTCACCATCTGCCAGTCATGACAGTTGACATTAATGTTCCACTCAACCCTCTGGTTTTGAATCTTTTGAACTTCAATTCAAATTCTAACTACACTACTTACATAATTCATAGTCTACCCATTAATTATGTAACAGTGGAGTGCCACACCTACCTCAAGCTCTCCACTTTACTACACAGATCAAAGCTGTGCTACTCATGCACTGAGTTGGCGAGGGCCAATATCAAACTTGAAAAGTAGTGGTTCCTAGGCAGACGTTCTAACAACCAACCTGATCGTCACGGTTCACTGATTTTATTCTCAGCTCCCATAACCGTTACGCTACTCTGCACACTGATTAGTCCAATTTACAGGAGTAATAACGATAATAAATTAACTGAAAAATTCAAACAATGAGGAAGGCCAAAATAACAAAATATATATATATATATATATATATATATATATATATACTAGTTCACCCAATTCATAGAATAATGAGTAACATATCTTAGAATTTCAAAGAATAAAGAAACCTGAAAAACAAAACGAATCTGAATACCTTGCAAAATTCTTACTATAAATGCATTGGAAATAATTTTTAATTATAAAAATGCACTGGAAATGATTTTTACTATAAAAAATGCATTGGAAATGATTTTTACTATAAAAATGCATTGGAAATGATTTTTACTATAAAAATGCATTGGAAATGATTTTTACTATAAAAATGCATTGGAAATGATTTTTAATATAAAAATGCATTGGACAATGATTTTTACTATAAAAATGCATTGGAAATGATTTTTACTATAAAAATGCATTGGAAATGATTTTTACTATAAAAATGCATTGGAAATGATTTTTACAATAAAAATGCATTAGAAATGATTTTTACTATAAAAATGCATTAGAAATGATTTTTACTATAAAAATGCATTGGAAATGATTTTTACTATAAAAATGCATTGGAAATGATTTTTACTATAAAAATGCATTGGATATGATTTTTATAGTAAAAATGCATTGGAAATGATTTTTACAATAAAATGCATTGGATATGATTTTTACTATAAAAATGCATTAGAAATGATTTTACTATAAAAATGCATTAGAAATGATTTTTACTATAAAAATGCATTGGAGATGATTTTTTACTATAAAATGCATTGGAATGATGATTTTACTATAAAAATGCATTGGATATGATTTTCACTATAAATGCATTGGAAATGATTTTTACTATAAAATACATTGGAAATGATTTTTACTATAAAATGCATTGGAAATGATTTTTACTATAAAAATGCATTGGAAATGATTTTTACTATAAAAATGCATTAGAAATGATTTTTACTATAAAAATGCATTGGAAATGATTTTTACTATAAAAATGCATTGGAAATGATTTCTACTCTAAAAATGCATTAGAAATGATTTTTACTATAAAAATGCATTGGAAATGATTTTTACAATAAAAATGCATTAGAAATGATTTTTACTATAAAAATGCATTAGAAATGATTTTTACAATAAAAATGCATTGGAAATGATTTTTACTATAAAAATGCATTGGAAATGATTTTTACTATAAAAATGCATTGGATATGATTTTTACTATAAAATGCATTGGAAATGATTTTTACAATAAAATGCATTGGATATGATTTTACTATAAAAATGCATTAGAAATGATTTTTTACTATAAAAATGCATTGGAAATGATTTTTACTATAAAAATGCATTGGATATGATTTTCACTATAAAATGCACTGGAAATGATTTTTACTATAAAACATTGGAAATGATTTTTACTATAAAAATGCATTGGAAATGCATTGGAAATGATTTTTACTATAAAAATGCATTGGAAATGATTTTTACTATAAAAATGCATTGGAAATGATTTTTACTATAAAATGCATTGTAATGATTTTTAATATAAAAATGCATTAGACAATGATTTTTTAATATAAAATGTGTTAGGAATTATTTTTCCTGATTTGATGATACACCAATGATAATTATTGCTCTTTTGGGCTTCCATTGTTACAGTTAAGCGTACTATTAAAAGAAATGACCTTTCCAACAGACATTTTTATCCTATCATACAAATTATAAATTCTTTCAGTGGGTGCAGTTGGGCTTTAAATTACCGATAATTATAGGAATCGCCAACTGGTTTTATTTTTTTTCTCTCTCAGTACCACACCCTACGACATCTTCAAAAATTCACCACTGTAGAAATATCTGAAAATCTATACATATATAAAGAGAAATTGGTGTCTATGTATGTCCGGATGAATTTACGAAAATAAAACAATTAACAACAAAGTAAAAATTTATACACATTAAATATCAACAGTTCTTGCTTTATATAGAACAATTGTGCAAAAATTATGAAGATTTATAATATATTAATGAGTTGAAGGCAATTACAATGCGTATAAAAAATAAAAACAAAATGGTGCGGCCACACTTGGAATTTGCATCACCGGTCTGGAACCCCTATCTTGCCCAGAATATTAACCTTCTAGAAACTGTACAGAGACGTGTAACCAAACGAATACCTCCATCAGGCATCTGCCATACTCTAAACGTCTTGCTGCCCTGGGAATGGATTCACTGAAACTTCGGCGTCTGGCAACTGACCTGGTAAACACTCATAAGGTCATTAATCATCTTAACAACAGCAACCTTGAGCACCTTTTTGATCTCCATCTTTCTAACACACGTGGGCATGCCTACAAAGTCAGAAAACAGCACTGCTCACGTGACTTTCAGAAACATTTCTTCACGCTCAGAATTGCGGAGACATGGAATAAACTGCCCGCGTCTGTTGTAGGCTGCCGAAGCACTGAGTCTTTCAAAGCCTCCATGCTTCCTGTAGTCCGCCGACACTATACCTGACGCCACTCTCCACATACATATGCACACAAACACACATACATGTATATTAAAAAAAAAGAAGGGAAAAAAAAAGAAGAAAAAACATTATAACCACGCAAAAAAAACTTAAGCACATACATTTCTGATATACACGTCTGAAGATGAAGTTTCTACTTTGATATCGACTGGAAGGTTTCAGTGGATCTCAAGACATCCCTACAATTTCCATCTCACATACTTCAAACAAATAAGCACCCAGATATTGTACCATGGTCTGACACAAAAAAGAGTGTCCTCCTCGTTGAATTAACCGTACTGTGGGAAGAAAACCAGGAGAAGTACACGAGCAAAAAAAGAACTGGTACGAGTCACTGCGTGCCGACTGTGTAGAAAAGGTTTGGACATGCCATGTTATTCCTATTGAGGTTGGGTGTTGTGGATTTCTAGGACACTCGTTTCTTTCAAAAATAAGAATCACTGGCCGCTGTTTGAAAATCGCCTCACATCGTCTTCAAACCACGATGCAAAATGCATCTAGCTAGATCTAGTCAAGGTTTAAAAGTCTTCAGCACGAATGATATGCACGCGGAATCACCATTCCCGTGTTGTTACGTAATATCTGTAATCGTGTAATCATGTCAATGGCCGAAAACAAACGCGTTTTCAAATAACAAACTGCACTGATAACAAAACTTCTCCGATGAACGGATCTTATAATTTCTTATCTTTTCTTTTAATACCCTGTTTGGTGGCGAAAGCTGCTTGGTAGCGCTAGGAAGTGGCAGTCCTGCCTTAGCTACCGAAACTGTGTTATCACTTCTAGTTGGCAGCTGATGAGGGCAGGGTATCACACGTGCTATCACACATTGTATGACAGAAATATATATATACGTATATATATGTTTACCAAATTCTCCAAACAAGCAAGTGTAATTTTCCTTAGTGTATTGGTGCATATATATATCTTATTATAATGGAGATTGTGTGTTTTTCTGTCTGTAACCGAAACTATATTACTACTCAAGTCACAATTCCCTTAATTATGTACGTCAAATTCTCCATGATTTCATTCTTTTAAACCTTCAGTTATTAATAAAAATTGTTTTACATTATTAATACTGTTGACCATATCTACGTACTAATAACATGCAATTGTATTTATATATACAACAAAATAGCAGTTTACAGTTTGAACGAGAAGGCTAATTTGCATATTGATATTTAAAATTTTATTTTAATAAATATGTGCTTGGTATTATTGATTTCTAATTGTTTGGTTTTATCTTAAGAAATATAAACAAAAATCTCGTGGATAAATCTTAAAAGAAATTTGTTTACAAGAAGAAATAACTGTAATATTATTCTTTACTTCCTATTTTAACTAAATAGTTAAATTAGGAAAATTTACTAATGAAAGAGGGGAGTAATGGAAAATGATGGAATAGTTAGTTTCAAAGTTGTTCTATTTTTCGATTATACCCCCTCTGTTGCAGATCTTTTTATCTGCAATCTTAGTCAGTTTCATTAGCCTTTCTAATTTAATATGATATTTTATTATATCAAAACTTAAATACTTGCACCCGGAGGGGGTGCATATATTTGCTAGTATATATAATAATATATATCTACCAACCCCTCTGCATGAGCAGGATATGACACAAGATCAAATTCTTAAGTGGAGTTTAATAGGTTTTGAATTCAGATATTTCATTCTCCTAGACTGGTTACCCAACCAAGATTAAAGAGCCCAGTCTCCCCTACTATTTTCCTCTAGTGGGAGGGAGAGTAGATGGATACATACCTTTCCCAAGGGTATTAGCACTATGTGAAATGCAAACAGCCTCATCCAGGATTTGAACTTGGGTCAACAAATCCATTTCCTACAACTAACCATCATACCACGTGCCTCCATCACTGATATAGCAGTTGTTGATGACTACACTATACTTATCTTCCAAAAAAAATAACACTTTGAAATACTTACATTCAAATCTTCATAATTCTCGTTAGGAGCCTGTAAAAAAAAAAATACAATTATGATTTTGCTAAATTCTCATAGAATAATTTGCTTAAAATATTTTACAAGTATACATGGAAAAGGTTTTTGCATACGATCTTATAAAATTTTTATCCACAGACAGAACCAAATACATTCATTAAAAAAAAAAATCGGTACCATTATAGTATGTGGCCTACCTTTTGAATGTGGCCTACAAAATCATGTCTCTTTTATAGTATGTGGCCTACCTTTTGAATGTGGCCTACAAAATCATGTCTCTTTTATAGTATGTGGCCTACCATAAAAAGCATATTGTAAGGTTATAATAATAACTGCTAATCGTAACCCTAATCTTATTTCAGAATTTTAGAATATTTTAGATTTAAATAGATCTCCGATTCATGTAAATTATGGATAAATTCTTTTTTAATTATTCTTAATTACTATATTAGATTTTAGGCAGTGTGACGTAAGCAGTGACATAGTTTTTGTTACAGACAAGCGAATCTCCATAATTAATAGATGAACAAGACATTGCTTAAGAACCTAGGATGAATTCATGTGATGTTCTTCTATGAACACCTACACATGGACACACCAGTGTAGATTGACCAGCAAAAGCCAATATCAATCAGTTATGGGTGGATACTGGATGCCATGTGGAAGACTTACCAGAAGCGATGACCAATAAGGGTGGGTGGTGAGAAAGTCATGGGAATTCATGCTGTCAGCTTGATCTGATGATGATGATATTATATGATAAACACATCTCTAAAATTGTCAAAAGTCCGAGGGTGTCCTGGCGTCACTCAGCAAGACTTTTGTCAGCCGCTCACCGTCTATCTATGGTGTGGCCATACTTGGAATCTGCATCACCAGTCTGGAACCCCTATCTTGCTCAGAATATTAACCTCCTAGAAACTGTACAGAGACGTGCAACCAAACGAATACTCTCCATCAGGCATCTACCATACTTTGAACGTCTCGCTGCCCTGGGAATGGATTCATTGAAACTTCGGCGTCTGGCAACTGACCTGGTAAATGCTCATACGGTCATTAATCATCTTAACAACAGCAACCTTGAGCACCTTTTTGATCTCCATCTTTCTAACACACGTGGGCATGCCTACAGAATCAGAAAACAGCACTGCTCACGTGACATTCGGAAACATTTCTTCACGCTCAGAATTGCGGAGACATGGAATAAACTGCCCGCATCTGTTGTAGGCTGCCGAAGCACTGAATCTTTCAAAGCCTCCATGCTTCCTGTAGTCTGCTGACACTATACCTAATGCCCCTCTCCACACACATATGCACACACGCGCACACATACATGCATATTACTACTGTAAACTGTTCATGTTCCTGACACTAATACATTATTCTATGTACTAGACATGAGACTTTGATGAGTTGTGGTGCACCTGAGCACTGTACACATACATGTATATTATTACTGTACGCTATTCATGTTCCTGACACTAATACATTATTCTATGTACTTGACATGAGACTTTGATGAGTTGTGGTGCACCTGAGCACTGTACACATACTACTGTATTCATGTTCTGACACTAATACATTATGTACTTGACATGAGACTTTGATGAGTTGTGGTGCACCTGAGCACTGTACACATACATGTATATTATTACTGTAAACTATTCATGTTCCTGACACTAATACATTATTCTATGTACTAGACATGAGACTTTGATGAGTTGTGGTGCACCTGAGCACTGTACACATACATGTATATTATTACTGTATGCTATTCATGTTCCTCACACTAATACATTATTCTATGTATTAGACATGAGACTTTGGTGAGTTGTAGTGCACCTGAGCACTGTACACAATAAATTTCATTATTATTATTATTATTATTATTATTATAGGACCAGCTTCATTTTGATGTATTATACATGTTCCTGTGGTAATTATACATATCCTAGAAAATGGCATTACTTTTTGGCCCATCCATATATATATATATATATATATGGCCGGTTTAGCTCAGTAGGGCCGGTTTAACTCAGTCACCTAGCAACCCCAACATTTCTGGTTCAATGTCGACCCTCGCCAACTCAGCAAATGAGTAGCACAGGGATCTGTGCGGTAAAGTGAGGAGCTGGTGGTAGGTATAGCACTCCACCTCAGACACAGAAACAATCTCCTTGGCCTAGCGTTAGTGAAAAGGGGATAGACTCCCTAGCATTTTGGCTGATAACAACTTCAGGCCACCCTGATGACTTTACTTTTTTATATATAGAATGTTTTTTTAAATTCTTTTAATTAATTGCTCAATATTTTGATAATAGATAACTATTATCATCGCTAATTTCAGGTTTCTCAACATCATATTGGCTCCAAGAACAACCTTGACCTGACTCTGTAATTGTCAGGTTGCCACCCTGAAAGCACCGTGCTACTAGTCTCGAAATTGCAAACTCAAATGAACCGTGGACCACCAATTCCATATTTTTTGGTGTGTGGACCTCCAGTAACTTTACATGGACCCTAGGGGTCCATGTGGACTCTAGTTGAAAACCACCATGCTATGTAGATATCAATTAATAACATGCTTGGAAGATAACAATAAGCACTTACCTGCGGGGGTGCAGATACAGGTACAGGTGGTTGCTTCCTCTGAAAATAGAAATTTAAATCAAAATATCATTTGTCTGAATTTTAGAGATGAGGCTTGATAAATTGTATTATTTGGATTTTTAGGACTGTTGTCCTCATCTTTATTGTTATATACAATTTTGGAGATGAGGCTTGATAATTTGTATTATTTGGATTTTTAGGACTGTTGTCCTCATCTTTATTGTTATATACAATTTTGGAGATGAGGCTTGATAATTTGTATTATTTGGATTTTTAGGACTGTTGTCCTCATCTTTATTGTTATATACAATTTTGGAGATGAGGCTTGATTTGTATTATTTGGATTTTTAGGACTGTTGTCCTCATCTTTATTGTTATATACAATTTTGGAGATGAGGCTTGAATTTGTATTATTTGGATTTTTAGGACTGTTGTCCTCATCTTTATTGTTATATACAATTTTGGAGATGAGGCTTGATAATTTGTATTATTTGGATTTTTAGGACTGTTGTCCTCATCTTTATTGTTATATACAATTTTGGAGATGAGGCTTGATAATTTGTATTATTTGGATTTTTAGGACTGTTGTCCTCATCTTTATTGTTATATACAATTTTGGAGATGAGGCTTGATAATTTGTATTATTTGGATTTTTAGGACTGTTGTCCTCATCTTTATTGTTATATACAATTTTGGAGATGAGGCTTGATAAATTGTATTATTTGGATTTTTAGGACTGTTGTCCTCATCTTTATTGTTATATACAATTTTGGAGATGAGGCTTGATAAATTGTATTATTTGGATTTTTAGGACTGTTGTCCTCATCTTTATTGTTATATACAATTTTGGAGATGAGGCTTGATAAATTGTATTATTTGGATTTTTAGGACTGTTGTCCTCATCTTTATTGTTATATACAATTTTGGAGATGAGGCTTGATAAATTGTATTATTTGGATTTTTAGGACTGTTGTCCTCATCTTTATTGTTATATACAATTTTGGAGATGAGGCTTGATAAATTGTATTATTTGGATTTTTAGGACTGTTGTCCTCATCTTTATTGTTATATACAATTTTGGAGATGAGGCTTGAATTGTATTATTTGGATTTTAGGACTGTTGTCCTCATCTTTATTGTTATATACAATTTTGGAGATGAGGCTTGATAAATTGTATTATTTGGATTTTTAGGACTGTTGTCCTCATCTTTATTGTTATATACAATTTTGGAGATGAGGCTTGATAAATTGTATTATTTGGATTTTTAGGACTGTTGTCCTCATCTTTATTGTTATATACAATTTTGGAGATGAGGCTTGATAAATTGTATTATTTGGATTTTTAGGACTGTTGTCCTCATCTTTATTGTTATATACAATTTTGGAGATGAGGCTTGATAAATTGTATTATTTGGATTTTTAGGACTGTTGTCCTCATCTTTATTGTTATATACAATTTTGGAGATGAGGCTTGATAATTTGTATTATTTGGATTTTTAGGACTGTTGTCCTCATCTTTATTGTTATATACAATTTTGGAGATGAGGCTTGATAAATTGTATTATTTGGATTTTTAGGACTGTTGTCCTCATCTTTATTGTTATATACAATTTTGGAGATGAGGCTGATAAATTATTATTTGGATTTTTAGGACTGTTGTCCTCATCTTTATTGTTATATACAATTTTGGAGATGAGGCTTGATAAATTGTATTATTTGGATTTTTAGGACTGTTGTCCTCATCTTTATTGTTATATACAATTTTGGAGATGAGGCCGAACCCTTTATTCAATTCATTTTTTAGAACTCATTTTTTGCTATTTAACCCATAGATGGGACCCTAACAGGTACTACCACTCTGAGTCAGGGTGGACCTGGGAGTAATGGTGATGAACGGGTGTTCCACATTCCCCAGACCTCCAGAACTGGAACTTTATCATCAGATAGAGTTTAGTGTCATACCCAGGAAAATAAAACCCTCAGTCATTGTTTTCTAGCACATATATGATAAAAAGGGTTAGGGCTTGCTATAAGGACAATGGGTTGGGACAATCATATAGGTTCTAGGGCTTGATGTGACCAGCCAATTGATTGTAAGAGGCCTCTTTGACCGCCCGTCTAGCCTAGGTAAGGACCAAAGTGGAGTATTGCAAATCATGGACTGCTCAACCACCAGGGTTCTATCCTTAAGCATCACAGGTCACCACCCACAGCTAACAGGTGGCCCCATTGAAAGGGGGTCTTACTTATCTGCAAGGGTGCAGTCGGTGTATTCATAAGCCCCACCCAACAGGGACGGCCATAGATGGGACACTAACAATTACTACTACTCTGGGTCAGAGTGGACCTGGGAGTAATGATGATATAAAAGTGCTCAACACTTCCCAGAGACGAGTTTATGTGACATTAGGACACAGAATGAAATCATCACATGGACAACATATATATTCACAATGGCGAAATAAAGTGTAGTATGAAATCATAAGATTAAATACTTGATTTAAGTGTAGCCTCTTAAAAACTAATACAATTTTCTTCAATAAATTAGTGAACAGAATTTTTGTAATATATGTATCATCCATTAAATGTAAACAATTATTATGGGACAAAGGTAGTATATGTGTTTTCTGTCGAGCGGCTTTATGTGATCCTGGGTAAAGCTAGGGGAAATAAATTCGGAGCTGAAGTCCCTAAGATGGAATAACACTGAACCTCAGCACTACACAGCAACTCCTGCCGTTGCCAAACTGCATTGGTTTCTTACCTTTCCTTTGGACTACAGCAGGAGAGGGGGGGATCTGCTGCTTGTGCAACAGCACATCCTCCATATCAACCCGCCCAGGCAATGTATCTCCCCCCAAAAAGATCCATTTGGACACTACTCCATCGTCTTTTGCAGAGGGAAGGATACCAACAACATTTTGAAGAAAATAAGTAATTTCAAAAAAGATTTGTCTACTTACTGTAGGTGCAGGAGGGAGCCGGGGGTTCCGCTGCAGAAGAGAAAAAAAAAATTTTTTTTCAAATTGTAAAAAAAAGAAACAATTGTTTTACAAATCTTAACAGAATGTGTAAAAATAAAAAATGTATATATTAATACTCATGTTCTTTCCAATCAGTACATTGGGGAAAAAAAATCAAATGGCCAGCAGCCGTGGACAGTAAGGCTTGGCACGAGTTTAACAGGGACATTTGTGAAATTCTCGAAACATCAGCAAATGGATCTGTGGATAAAAACATCTAAGATCATTGTCAGTTACGCAGCAGAACGATATGGATACGAGGAGAGGAAAAGTAGGGAGGCAGGCAAAGAAAACCGAAGAGAGGGAAAAATTAAGATATAAAATCTAAAATAAAAATTTGAAATCATTATTAACTCTTAACATCCCGTTGAAAATTTTCTAAGTCCAGAATATTCCTATAAGGATATATAATAAAGATAGTTAAAAATGACCTTTGCATCTAAAGTTACCTGTTATTTCCCTTAAATCAAAGATTTCTAAATATGTTTAATATTACATTTAAACAAAGTCCAGAGCCCCATTCCTATAAGGATTTATCAAAAAATGGCTAAAAATGGCCTTTTCATTTAAAGTTACCTGTTATTTCCCTTAAATCAAAGATTTCTAAATATATTTAATATTACATTTAAACAAAGTCCAGAGCCCCATTCCTATAAGGATTTATCAAAAAATGGCTAAAAGTGGCCTTTTCATTTAAAGTTACCTGTTATTTCCCTTAAATCAAAGATTTCTAAATATGTTTAATATTACATTTAAACAAAGTCCAGAGCCCCATTCCTATAAGGATTTATCAAAAAATGGCAAAAAATGGCCTTTTCATTTAAAGTTACCTGTTATTTCCCTTAAATCAAAGATTTCTAAATATGTTTAATATTACATTTAAACAAAGGCTATCGTTTGGGGCGGATTAGGAAAACAAATGAGACTTCAGGCCGGGTGGAATGAGGTGGTTAAGAGTTCAAGAAGTTTAAAAAAAAAAAATCATTTTATTTTTTAAAACAGAAAATGCATTTTCAAAATTTTAAAAATTCCGGCTCCGAACACGAACGTTCGTTTGTACCACTTTTGTTTGTAACGGTTTACTCACACCGTCTTTCCATCACAAACATTTCGCTCTTGATGAAGACTGTTTTAATAAAAGGTCGAAACAGATTTCTGTCAGCCAATTATAACATCATTTGTTTGTTTTTTCTCAAATATTTATTTCATACTGTCGGATTAACTTCCATTCACTTTTCATATATATATATATATATATATATATATATATATATATATATGTGTGTGTGTGTGTGTGTGTGTGTGTGTGTGTGTGTGTGAGTGTTGAAAGGATACATAAATAAAGGAAAGAAAATGTTGAATGGATAAAATTAATTTAATAAATTACCAACACATGTTTCAGCCAGGAGTTTGTTCATGTATACATTGTATTCTATTTATTATTTTAAATATGAAATAAGATAATAATAATAATAATGATAATAATAATAATAATAGAAAATTAAAATATATTTAAGTATACAAAGAAAAACGGCCTTCATCAGGGTAAAATGTTTGATATTTGAAGTTAAAACGGTCAAAATACAAAAAATTTTAAGTGCTCAAAAACATTTCTTTTTTAAATTATTTTTTCCGATTCTGTAACTGTCACCAAACATCACTCTATTTCTCCAAACGTAAGTGTCCCAATTTTTTAAATTCTTTTTTCAACATATTGTTGTGATTCATTTCCATTTTTCAACTTACATATGTGTAGAAAGTTTTATAGAAAAAAAAAGATGATAAAAGTTTTGCTGACAGAAATCTGTTTCGACCATATGAATATGTCTTTATCAAAGCAACATTGTAAACGGAAAGACGAAATAAATATATCATTAATCACGAGGGACAGAACGCTCTAGACCAGTACCGGAATTTTCAAAAAAAATTTTTTTTTTAAATGCGTATTTATATTAAAAATAAATAAATTTTATTTTTAAAAATTTTAAGCGTTTTTATCATTAGAAAAAAGCTCAAAAGAGTTTGTAACCGGAACATTTCCCTGAACTTTTTTGATATTCATATTCACTTTTCTGCAAACTCTTTTCAGCTTTTTTCTAATGATAAAAATGCTTAGAATTTTTTAAAATAAAATTTATTTATTTTTAATATAAATACGCATTTAAAAAAAAAAAATTTTTTTAAATTCCGGTACTGATTGAGAGCGTTCTGTGCCTCGTGATTAATGATATTTTTATTTCATCTCTCCGTTTACAATGTTGCTTTGATAATGACCTCTTCATATGGTTGAAACAGATTTCTGTCAGCAAAACTTTTAACATCTTGTTTTTTTCTACAAAACTTTCTACACATATTGTCGGATTCAATATCCATTTTACCTTTCATATATATATATATATATATATATATATATATATATCAGACCAAAGATGGTTGAAAGTGTCCATACTCAAACTACACAAATACTGTGGACAGTTTTTGAACTGTCAAAAAACACAGTTGCACCATCTTGTTTACCTAAAGGAAAAGATGAATTAAAAACTAAACACCAAATTCTTGTCTGTCATTTCTAATAAAACATCTCTCTCTCTCTCTCTCTCTCTCTCTCTCTCTCTCTCTCTCTCTCTCTCTCATACATATACATATATATACATATGTTTTTTTTAAGTTGGGCATTATTACGAAGCATCTAAAAATAAATGAATGAACTCGATGTTATGGAGTATTGGATTCACTTATTTTTTTTTTTTTATTATTTTTTATCATAAATTTTCGGGTTCGTTAGATACCCTTTATCAAATGACTGTTGTTCCTGTTCAACGGATCTTTTGTCTCTGTTATTATTGACAGCGGCAGCGTCTGTAAAAAATTTATAATAACGTAGTATTCCGATGTCAGCGTTCAGTCCCCTCACGTGAGTTTGTAATTTTTATATAATATATATATATATATATATATATATATATATATATATATATATAAGTAGAAATGTATATTAACACATGTTTATTTCTTTTTTACTTAATTGTATTATCTGTTAACAGTTTCACTGAAGATATTAACTTTATTTTTGTTTAAATAAGCAATGTATAAATCCATTCCAACCAGCAATTCACACAGGTGTCTTTGAAAAGAATTAACTTGCATATGCTTACCAATAATCTAAAATGGTACCTGTGGACTTATACTACGTCAAGACTTAGATTTTTTTTTTTTTTTTCCCCCGGTGTGGTGGACCCGTAGATCTTGTCAGATCATCCACCTGCGTTGCCTCGGCTTGTCACTGAACTTGACTTCGGGGAAGGAGAGCATGCGGTGCGTGTCGCACAAGCGCACATCATGTAAAACAAAACATGTGCAGATATCTCTACAAGTCCCAGAATGATGGAGGGGTGATGAGGTTCGCCGGCCAGACAGGTTTGAAGCACGCAGATATTAATCTACATATGAAGAGACTCGTGACCTACTTAACATCACAGCTTTGCTGATTTTAACACCACCGTACTTCGACGAGGGTGTGGATTAATGAGCAGCCCCTTGGTTAATACTGTTCACCCAGGGAAGTGTCAAGAAAAGGTGACCCAAACAAATGCCTGTTCACCTATCAAGATGTCCATAAACCAACGTTTCGACGGTTGTCCACGTTAGCTGGGGAAAAAAAAAGAAAAAATGGAAATACTATAACACAAAACAAGGCTAAGAATAGCCACCTGAAATGTCTGGACACCTCCCGATCTTGAGAGATTGGGAAACTCCAAACTACGTACCGGCATCGTGACAAGGAAGCATCTCGATAAGGGGCAGACACCGATGCTCCTGCGGAAATCAGTTTCAACTATAAGGACCAATTGACAGAAGGGGTGGGCTGGATACACATCCTCATGGAAAGACAGGCCGATGATAGCTGTAAGAAGCTTGAGGTAAGTTGACTCGAGCCCTCCATTCTGAAGCGACACATGACGGACGCCATGGAAACATATCCTACATTGAAGTCTGACCTGTGTGGCATCGCCTGTATGTCAAAGATTTCATGTGTGACAGGGTACATAAAAATAAGCTGGTTCCGCGAGCCATCTGCGTGCTCACAACTGCTCACATCTGGACTACTTGTAGAAATGGCCTTCTTCTGTCAAGAAGTGGCAATCACTATATATATATATATATATATATATATATATATAGGAGTGTAGAATCAGGAATTAAATCCAACAGTATGTAGAAAAAATAAAAACATAATGTAAGTAAAAAGTTGGCAGAGTGGCCTATTGTTAATATCAGCCGGACAGTGAAGGAGTCTATCTCCTTTTCGCTAGCACTAAACCAGGGAGATTTTTTTTTCTGAGGAGGAGCGCCACACCTACCATCAGCTCCCCAATTTACCACATAGATCAGATTACCCAAACTGTGCTACTCATGCACTGATTTGGTGGGACCGATAATGGCACATCAACTGTCATGGGTTATTTAATGTCAAAGCCATCCTTGTAGAAGAATAGTAATAAAAAACAAAAAGTAAAGTTGGCAGAGTGGCCTATGGTCAGTATCAGCTGGACAGTGAGGGAGCCTATCTCCTTTTTTGCTAGCACTAGACCAAGGAGATTGTTTTTGCTGAGGTGGAGTGCCACACCTACCATCAGCTTTCCACTTGACAGCACAGATCAGATTACCCAATCTCTGCAACTGATTTCTAGGTGGGTGCTCTGTCGACTGAGACTGAAAAATTTGAAACAAAATATTAAAAAGATAAAGTGTCTTGGTATGCAAGATCATTTGATATATATGATTTCCCACGCATAAATTGATTTTAAGGTGGGGATAGTACACAAGAATTCACACCTGACATGGTCTTTAATTTCATTTCATTTCAGTTTTTTATGCTCTATGCATTCAATCAACTTAACAGTGTCTCAGTAACTGGGTCAGTACTTTCTTCTTTCTTTGCATAGAGTTATATGGGAGAATATGTGCTTAATTGAAGTCGTACCTAATTTTGAAAGTTAATTAATTAATAATTAATTAATTAGGCGGGCATACCTATTTAAATGTAAGGCTAAACAAATCGAGAAAAATCAAATATAAGAGGAATACAAACCTACTTCTAAACAAAACGAAAAATCTAAGAAAGTCCGGTTGGTGTAGAGTTTACGATACTCGCCTGTCAGCTTGACAGTCAGGTTTCGAATCACGCACAAGGCAGTCTTCCTATCTATAGCTCTGCTGATGAGGCCTAATAGGCCGAAATGTACATAGAGAGATTGATTTTTCTCGATTTGTTTAGCCTTACTTTTAAATAGGTATGCCCGCCTAATTAATTAATTATTAATTAATTAACTTTCAAAATTAGGTACGACTTCAATTAAGCACATATTCTCCCAAAAATTGTCAGCTAAAAAAAGCCATATCATAAACACACCACGTGTGTATTTACTTCTCATAGAGTTATATGTTAATACGAGTTAATACGAATAATTTTCAGATATGAGGCTTGATGATTAGTATTATCTGCGTTATTCGGACTATTGTCCCCATCTTTATTGTTATTTGTACAACGTTTGGCCGATATGCCCTCCGGCCATTTTCAGGTATTTCTTGTTGGACTCGGGAACATTCTCAGACTTGGGAACCTTCTTTTCGGACTCAGGAACCTTCTTTTCGAACTCGGGAACTTTCTTGTCGTAATTGGGAGCCATCACAGAACTTTAAACCTAACCCTTTATTTAGTCCATGGGGGTATCCTGTTCTCATTCCGCTAACCATAGCTGGTGTAGGAGTTGTGTTAATTATTTTTCTATGTTACTGCCTCTACTCAGGATTGAACCCAGAATCCTGAGATAACTGTCACTTAAACCTAACTACCTTATCCACTAGGCCATGTGTCCAATTGGACATTCATTCAAAGTTCCATGATAGCTCCCAATTACGACAAGTCCAAGAAGGTTCCCGAGTCCGACAAGAAATACCTGAAGAAGGCCGGAGGGTATATTGGCTGAAACGTTGTAGAAAATAACAATAAAGATGAGGACAATAGTCCGAATAACGCAGATAATACTAATTTTCAGATATATTTGATCTATTGATAGGAGGGTAATTCCATGTCAAATTATCCAGGCCGTGTCACCCACCCACTTCAATATTTCTGAAATTTTGTACAGCTATGGACGATGTTAATGTTAGAAATTCCCCAAATTTAACCAAATTTCGACACAAATTAAATTTGGTGATAAGTAAAAAGTTTGAGAAATATACAGTTTTGTTTTGCTACTATGCAATAACTCTAGCTAAACTTGCAATTGGTCGGAAAATTAAAACCGAAAGTTTTTTGGTGGTCCCCCATGACAGTTTAACTACAGTCTATGAATGAACTTTTTGCAAATTGGGTTACGGTTTAGGGGTTTGGGGATTAAAGTTGTTTTTAATTACGTATTGCTTAACAAAACAAAAAAAAAACCAAATTACTATACATTTAATTAACCATTGAAATTAATTATTGAATCCAACGGTAGACACATTAGTCTCAGTTGTTTGTGTTAGTATTGCAATGTATAATTTCAATTAAACTTGGTTTTAAAAAATATTTTTCAACATTAAATGTACTAGCAAAATAAAAAAAAAACAACCTTCGGGCGATGTAAAAATAAATTTTGAAGAGAGTTTGAACCATAAATCATGAAATCATCAAATTTATTAAAGGAGTAAAAAAAAAAATGAAACAATTTGAAATCGAAACTAAGTTCTTTTAACTTTGATTATCAATTAAAATAAAACAAACTATATATAAATATATGATACTGGGGATGTATCTATCAAAACTTGTTTTAAAAAACAATGAGGACTGTCTAATGTTGCATGCTCAAATTTTGAGTGTATTTATTCTGTTATGACGATTTCGGGTATAGTGACATAAGCAGTGACGTAGTTTTTGTTAGACAAAAACCGGAAGTGAATCTCCATTATTAATAGATAGTAATTTTTTTTTAAGCAATACGTAATAAAAAAAACAACCTTAATCCCCAAACCCCTAAACCGTAACACAATTTGCAAAAAGTTCATTCACAGACTGTAGTTAGACTGTCATGGGGGACAAAAAACTCTGTTTTAATTTTCCAACCAATTTGCAAGTTTAGCCATAACTTTTTCATTTCACTGTTAGTATTGAGGTTAGTTACAGTGGATATTTCTTGTGGCATAAAGTTTTGTGTATTCCTTGAAGTAGTTATGTATCAGCCCCCCTCCAAGATCACATGACACTGGAAAAGACATTATGATAGAAGGTCAGATTCTAGCTCAGGTAAATACCTTCAAGTACCTGGGCTCCACAGTTGCTATCAACAATAGACTAAATGCAGAGCTTGATCTCTGAATTTCAAATGCTTCCAAAGTATTTGGCCGGCTAAAGAATTGAGTCTGGTTCAACAGAGATATCTCCTTGAAAACTAAATGTGAAATATACCACATCATAGTTCTCTCAACCCTCCGGTATGGTGCAGAAGCCTGGACGATATACAAAGTGGATGCCCATAGACTACATGTCTACTACATACGTCACTTGCACAGTATATTAAATGTCAAGTGGTGGCAACATGTTTTAAACAGGACCATCCTGAAGAAAACTGGTCTCCCTGGCATGCACGAAATACTTGTCCAACGCAACCTGAGATGGGCTGGCCACTTAAACAGACTTGGGGATGACAGATGTGGAATCGGTAGACCAAAGCTCAGGTATAATGACAACATCAAGAGAAACCTGAAGGACTTTAACATCTCTATAGGCAGTTGGCAAGACGCAACCAGAAACCAAATAAATTGGAGGAAGAGGATTTGCGTGGTATCATCATCGGATATGATGGACAGCAAGTAATCTTGTTGCATACTGGCATCAAATTCTATATGTTATATAGCGGCTTCTTCAAACTCATACTACTAAATCGGTGTACGTAGCGAATATCGTCACTAACCCTAGACGATATATGTATTTGTCGTTTAATGAAATCTACAACACATGGTATAGTAGTAGTTTTTAATTTATTTCTTCTTCTTGGCTGTACGTGGTGGGCGGCAGTGACAATAGGAATGCCCAAGGGTCGACGATGACTACTACTATTGCTGGGATGGTCTGGCCATGTTGAGATAAAGGGGTGGACGAACCTCACTGCCCACTGGCAGCGATCGACCATGTCGACGGTTGCTCCTTGTGCTCTTCGCCGTCCGTCCGCTGTCTGACTCTCGAACTGACTCGACCTTCTGGCTTTTGTATTGACGACACGCCTACGCATCTTTATCTTTTGATCTGATAACGGACCTTTGTTATATATTTCTTTATCTTCTCCCTGCTTCTTTGACCGGAAAGCCTCGCTTCAGTTTTTTAATTTCTTTGTTCATTTTACTGGGAAAAAGTCCTTTGTTATTTTTGTCGTCTTTTCTTTGTTTCGCTCGTACAAAGAATGTAGTGTCCGTACATACTCCTTGTCAATTAATCTGTAATATTACAAAGAATGTAGTGTCCGTACATACTCCTTGTCAATTAATCTGTAATATTACTTGTAGAAAGAATAGTGTCCGTACATACTCCTTGTCAATTAATCTGTAATATTACTTGGTAGAAAGAATGTAGTGTCCGTACATACTCCTTGTCAATTAATCTGTAATATTACTTGGTAGAAAGAATGTAGTGTCCGTACATACTCCTTGTCAATTAATCTGTAATATTACTTGGTAGAAAGAATGTAGTGTCCGTACATACTCCTTGTCAATTAATCTGTAATATTACTTGGTAGAAAGAATGTAGTGTCCGTACATACTCCTTGTCAATTAATCTGTAATATTACTTGGTAGAAAGATATGAGTATCAGTTACTCCTTGTCTGTAAGCATTCGTTCTGGGAGAGAATCCATTCGGAAATTCTGATTTTAGGACAATTTATCAAAGACCTTAAATATATTTTTGTTGTTTTTCATTGGTCAATCCAGCTCCTGCTACTTGGAATAATCTATAAATATAAGTGATCACTTTTCGTAAACTTATACCCACAGATAATCCAACAAACATTTTCACTGATGATGATGTAATGAAACATTGAAATATAATGAAAATTCATTGTTATTATAGAAAAATAAACAGTTCTACTTGGAATAATCTATAAATATAAGTGATCACTTTTCGTAAACTTATACCCACAGATAATCCAACAAACATTTTCACTGATGATGATGTAATGAAACATTGAAATATAATGAAAATTCATTGTTATTATAGAAAAATAAACAGTTCTACTTACTGGAGGAACAGGTGGAAGGTCGTTATCCAAAATTGGTTCATAAATCTTTAAAAAAAAAAAAAGAAAAAAAGAAAAGTATAGGTTATGCTTATTTTCATGGTATGTAGGTGCCCCCCACCCCAGTTGGAAGTTTGATAAATAGTTTTAACCCCCACCAAAATAGAACTTGTTGATACATATTTATTGGCATTGGGAAGTTGAAAGTGTTAACATGCTTAGTGGGTTATTTTTTTTTTGGGGGGGGGGGGACTATTGTCCTCATCTTTATTGAGGTAGTTATGAACACATTTTGGCTGCTGTATTCTCCAGCCTTCCTCAGTTGTTTCCTGTGTATACGTGTATAGTAAGTAAAAAGTAAAGTCGTCGGGGCAGCCTAATGTCGGTATCAGCCATACAGCGAGGGAGTCTATCCCCTTTTCACTAACGCTAGACCAAGGAGATTATTTTAGTGTCTGAGGTGGAGCGCCACACTTACCATCAGCTCCTTACTTTACCGCACAGATCCCTGTGCTACTCATACGCTGAGTTGGCGAGGACTGATATCGAACTAGGAACCTTGTGGTTTCTAGCCGAACGCTCTACCGACTGAGCTAACCCGGCCCTTATTGAACACATAGCTTAGTGGATAAAGGAGTTAGGTTAAGACAGTTCTAAGTGACAGTTATCTCTCAACTGCAGGTTCAATCCTGGTCAAGGGCAGCAGTAACATAGAATAACTAACACAGCTTAACACCTGTACCCCAGCTATGGTTAGCTGAATGAGAACAGAATACTCCCGTGGATTGAATAAAAGGTTAGGTTCAAAGTTCCGTGATGGTTACCGATTACAACAAGAATGTGCCCAATTTACGACAAGAAGGTTCCCGATTATGACAAGAGATACCTGAAGAAGGCCGGAGGGCACATTGGCCGAAATGTTGTACAGATAACAATGAAGATGAGGACAATAGTCTGAATAATCCAAATAATACTATGAGAAATCATTTTTAAGGGTTTGACATTTGACCAAACATGTTGTATACTCTCTTTCTTTACTTTCTTACTTCTATTCTTCTAGCATCTCTTCTAGCGTCTGGACTTCGTCTTGGGGACTTTGTGTCTGGTCTTCCATTGGGGATTTCTCTTTATCAGAAGCCCTGTGTCATTGGTAGTTTTTAGATAATAACACAAGACTTTGATTTAACTTAGATCATATTTTATTCTGAAATCCCCACCAGACTACCTGGCAGATTGAGTCGGCACCGTGCATAACACGACTTACCACTGTCATGGCTTTGGCCGATCTGACTAAAACTCTCTCTAATCTAAACCGGAAGAGGGTCTTCTCCACCGATTCTCACGGTATCCACCGGAAGGTTCAGGACTGAGGTCAAGCCTTGTCATTCAATCCTTCAAGGCTGCCGGCTGAACTGTTACATAATTATTAGATACCTAATGATTATGGCAATAGTGTAGAAAACATAATGGCGATTAGTGCAGCCCACGGCCTTGAAAGATGAGTGACAATGCTTGACCTCACTCTCACCTTGCTTTCCGGGGATAAATCGTTAGAACCAGAATCCCCATAGAAGACCCTCTTCCAGTTTAAGGATATAGTAGGTTTAAGTCAGTTAGAAGTTAGAAGCCGAGCTTGTAACATGTAAGCCTCATCTGTGCAGATTGTCTGGGTTGGGGATTTGGAAATAAAGTAACATCAATGTAAATCCAAGACTTGTGTTTATTACCTAAAAACTAACAATGACACAGGGCTTCTGATAAAGAGTAATCCTAATAGAAACCAGACCCGAAGTCCTCAATAGAAGACCAGACCTTAGAAGATATGCCAGACCAAGATGTTAGAAGATAGAACCAAAGCCGGCCAGAAGAATAGATGACCAAGATATAGAAGAAGTAAAGAAAAGGTATATAACGTTATATAGATTTGGTACGGTGAAAACATCAGTATCTAATAGAACTTATAACAGCCATTTTGGTTTCTACACTACTATACATAAGTATTAGGAATCTAATAATTATGTAACAAACAGACACCAAAAAACTTTTTAAGATCTCATTCCAAAGATGAGATCATTGTTTTTTGCATGTCTATCAAGTGGACGTGTCTCACAAAAAGAATCACAATCATTTGAATAAAATAAAATTTAAATGTTTATCAGTGTTTCCTGTAAAACTCAAAGCAAAAAATTTTCTAAATGATAATGATTCAATTGGAAATGTTATCTTTTAAAATAAATAAAAAAAACATTTGTGGTATATTGCATGCCTTGTTTTCCCTTTTGGTCTGTCTCTATGTTTTGTTTCCTTTTTTGCTGGACCTTTTTTGATCATGTGTCCGTTGAAATCTGCCTCTTTGAAACTGGGAAGTCGAGGCGTATGGACGCGTCTTGGATTTTGGCATTGCAACCAGCAGATTGTCCTTTCATAGCGCTGTGAGACGAACCCTAAGCTGCTTGAATACAGACATTGGCCGGTTTTTAAAAAAAAACCTTGATTGAGAAAATGTGACTAATTGCTGTTGCAACCCTACAGAATTCCCAGAACGGCTGAGACGGTGGTTTCTTCATTTTCTTTTGGCGAAAAAAGTTGCGGTTCCTTTCTCTCACATTCTTCTCCCCACGGAAGAAACTTTGTTGGAGTGTCCATCCCTTTGAGGAAAAACGGACAGCTACGCGTGAAAAGAAAGAAGTTACTAGCGCAGAGAGCCAGCCTTAATCTACAGCTGGGAGCCTCAGTCCTTGGCGAAAAGGAACGAGAAATTTTAAGAGAACTGTGAGTTCTGTGGAACTGTTTGTCTCTCCTGTGCGAGAGAAACTCATTTTTTAAAGGGTTATTTTATTGTTTAATACCCTTTCTGTTCCTGTAAGTGTAAACCTTTTTTTATACACTTTTATCCTATTTTTTGTATTTTGTATTGTGTTACTCGACCTGTTTAGTCGTGCATGGGAAATTTATGCAAGTTTGTTTATGTTTCATTTTGCCTCCCTTAGTGGAGAAATTTGTAAAATAAAATTCTATTTCATTATCAAATAAGAACATTATTCATTTCTTTTTTCCCTACCCTTTTTTATTGACGAGGTCATTTTGTTCTACGTTCGCTATTTTTCTGAACAAGGAAAAATTTGCGACAATTCTTATTCAAATAATAAAATAATAATAATTACTAAATCTCAGATATTAAATATTTTTTTATATGTGTAACATGGTGGGTGAGCTGTTTTATGAGACCAGTTATCCAATAGGCACCCCAGCTGGGAGCTGTTTTGAAAAGAACACCTTTTGCTTTTCACCGTAAACTTCCGGTTGTTTGTTTACGATTTTTTTTTTTTTTTGCATTAGAATTTCACTGTAAGATTTTTTTAAAGTTTGTTCATGTATATTTACAACCCAAAGGCTTAAGTTTTTATACTTAAATAGTTTTCAATTTTAATTTAAAAAATAGTTATTTCATGTTGCTGTTGTTAATTCAATAGGATTATTTTTTTTTAATTATAAAACTTTAAACAAAAGACACGTTTTTATATTAAAGACACACTTTATGTTAAAATAGTTTTTGTTTGATCAGAAGAAAAATGCAGATATGTTTATTTAAATAAAAAAAGTTTTTATTTACAAAATATTTTTTATGTCTATTTAAATAAGATATTGTTCAGAAATGGTATCACACAATTTATAAAGTTTATTTTCCATGCGCCTCTCATACCCCAACTGGAAGTGTACAGTGAAAAGCAAAAGGTGTTCTTTTCAAAACAGCTCCCAGCTGGGGTGCCTATTGAATACTTGGTCTGATTTAAGGAGGATATATGTTCATTTTTATACTTATCTACTTTTCTTTGTTGTTTGACTTATCTTCTTAAAACTACAAAAATACACAAACTGTTTTTTTTTTCTTCAGAAATGTAATAATAAAAGATTGTAGACAAACAAAAAATAGTTATTAAAAAATTATGCAATAATACAAAACAAATACTAGTAATTAGTATTATCTGTGTTATTCGGACTATTGTCCCCATCTTCATTGTTATTTGTACAACGTTTCGGCCGATATGCTCTCCAGCCTTCTTCAGGTATTTCTTGTCGGACTCGGGAACCTTCTCGGACTTGGGAACCTTCTTTTCGAACTCGGGAACCTTCTTTTCGGACTTGGGAACTTTCTTGTCATAATCGGGAGCCATCACGGAACTTTGAACCTAACCCTTTATTTATTCCAGTTTATTTATAAGTTCCCAAAATTCACACTCAATTGTCCAATTGGACACATGGCCTAGTGGATGAGGTTAAGACAGTTCTAAGTGACAGTTATCTCTGCATCCCGAGTTCAATCCTGAGTAGAGGCAGTAACATAGAAAAATAATTAACACAACTCCTACCCCAGCTATGGTTAGCGGAATGAGAACAGGATACCCCCGTGGACTAAATAAAGGGTTAGGTTCAAAGTTCCGTGATGGCTCCCGATTACGACAAGAAGGTTCCCGAGTCCGAGAAGGTTCCTGAGTCCAACAAGAAATACCTGAAGAAGGCCGGAGGGTATATCGGCCAAAACATTGTACAAATAACAATGAAGATGGGGACAATAGTCCAAATAACACAGATAATACTAATTTTCAAGCCTCATCTCAAACATTCAGAGAAATCAATACTAGTACAAATAAAAAATCTCAAACAAACTCTGCCATTTGGCTAGATGGAACGGTAAGACCTCTTCAAGAAATACTACTTCTCTGTAGTATTATCTCTATCATTGCCTACCATGACTAGGGAATACATTTCACATTGAAAAGGTTTAATTTTTTTGCAATATAACCTGAAACCATAGAGAAATTGTTGCTAAGTTGTTGTTTTTTTGGGGTTTTTAACTCTTAACATCCTGTTGAGAATTTTCTAAGTCAAGAGCCTCATTCCTATAAGGATTTATCAATAAATGGCTAAAATGGCCTTTGCATTTAAAGTTACCTGTTTATTTCCCTTAAATCAAAGATTTCTAAATATGTTTAATATATATTTAAACAAAGTCTAGAGCCCCATTCCTATAAGGATTTATCAATAAATGGCCTTTTCATTTAAAGTTACCTTTTATTTCCCTTAAATCAAAGATTTCTAAATATGTTTAATATTATATTTAAATAAAGACTATCATTTGGGGGCCAGATTAGGAAAATGAATGTGACTTCCAGACGGACAGAATGAGGCGGTATAGAACATTAAGAGTTAACTAGTATTTGTTTTGTATTACTGCATGATTTTTTAATAATTTTTTTTTTTTTTGTGGGGGGGTGTTTGTTTAGAATTTATATGTTAATACTCTTGTTCCTTAATCTTCCGACCCTTATCATCTTGCAACACCCTCTGGTTAAAAATGAAACCATCAAAATCATCCAACATGAAATGCAAAAATGTAAATCCTGATTATCTGGTGTTCCTTATTCACCGAATTCTTATTTCTTATGAGTGTCATCACCTCAACTAGATAATAGACCATTCTTTTTTTATTATAACAGAAGAAAGTCAAGAAAAAGATTTTGAGAGTTAAATCAAGATTATTATACTTTTTATATATTGAACTATATGCAATAGCACTTAAGTAAACATACCATATATTGTAATAATTAAATTATCATACTATGATATATCCACAGGTCCTGCTAATCTTTTATTATTACATTTTTCAAGAAATTCTTTTTTAAATAAGACAACCATTTTGTGTATTTTTGTAGAGTTTTAACATTTTTCAAACAAAATAAGCATAGAGATTAATTCTACTGATTTTTTCAATAACTATTTTTTAGTATTATCTGCGTTATTCAGACTATTGTCCTCATCTTCATTGTTATCTGTATAACGTTTAAGCCAATGTGCCCTCTGGCCTTCTTCAGGTATTTCTTGTCGGACTCGGGAACCTTCTTGGACTCAGGAACCATCTTTTCAGACCCAGGAACCTTCTTATTGTAATCAGGAAACTTCTTGTCGTAATTGGGAACCTTCCCGTCATAATCAGGAGCCATCACGGAACTTTGAACCTAACCCTTTATTCAATCTACGGGTGTATCCTGTCCTTATTCCTCTAACCATAGCTGGGGTAGAGGCGTTAAGCTGTGTTAATTATTATTCTATATTACTGCTGCCCTTGACCAGGATTGAACCTGCAATCTTAGAGATAAATTGTCACTTTAGAACTGTTCTATACCTATAAACGACCTACATAATTAAAAGTCACCACTAGGCCATGTGTATCGCCAAAGTGTAGACAATTTTTATGAAGGATAATAGGAGAATAATTTTTTTGGTTATTTACAAGTTTTTGTATTAAAATGTTCTTGGGAAAGAAAAAAAGGAAAAAAAAACTCAATATATAGTTTGAAGTATTTTTTATATTTTTTATAAGAACAAAGAAAGAAAGATTACATAAGCATAAAAAATGAAGCGATACAAATCAGAAGAACGCGTAGTTAGAAATATACTGTGAATACACACCTCGAGTATGATAAATGTGAACTAGATGCAAGCAGCCCAAAAATAACAACAGAACAGGAGCCTTTATAGAGCAAACTTTGAGAGCGAGAAAGAGTTCATACGATGCAAAAAAAGAATTCTGCTAAATAAACTAGAAAGAAAGACATAATTAGGAAAGATATAAGAAATAAGTAAAAATGAAGGCAATAGAAAGAAATGAAAGAAAAGAGAGAAGCAGGGGGTACTTAGTACCAATGAACAGAGAAAATAAAATACCGGAGAAAGAAAACTCACAAAAGGCAAAAAAGTCAGGAAACAAAAAAGATATTGAAATAAATAAAGAACTTACGCGTGATCCATTCCCTTGAGGAAATGTCGTCAATAGAGAAACGAAGAAAGAAAGGAATAAGAAAGTGATAGCGAATTCAATGAATATCACATAAGCCATAAATAGAAGAGGTAAAAGAGATTTAAATAAATAAATCTCAAAAATGGCCAATTTCATAAAGTACATATAAATGTTATGTAACTTAATTTACACAGAGTAGTAAGTATGACATATATTAGATCTAGAATATATATTAGGAGTAATGATTTTATGTGTTTACAGTGTGCATAACAAAACACTCAGAATGAAGACGATCCAAAAATATTAATGGAAGCAAAGAAAGAAGGGACCGGAGGTAAAAAGTTTAGTCCATGAAAGACAATAATCGGCGAATTCTTAATGGATAATACAATTCTTTTATAAAATACTATTCATTTAACCCATAGATGCGGACCTAACAGCGTACTACCACTCTGGGTCAGAGTCGGACCAGGGAGCAATGGTGAATGAGGGTGCTCTACATACCCCAAACCTCCAAAACTGAAACCTCACCCATCAGATAGAGTAACTTTAACGTCATCCCAGACATGTAGACCCTTCAGTCAACTGCCTTCTAGCACTCATATTGATAAAAAGGGGTGGGGCTTGCCATTAATGCCGCAAATAAAGGTTTTTGGAAAATCATATAGGTTGCTGGGTGCTTGACACTGACCAAGACGATTGTATTCGGAGGGGGCCTATCTGACCGCCCATCTAACTCAAGATAGGGCCAAAGCGGAAAAAGAAGAAAAGCGAAGCGAAGAAAAAAAGAAAGAAAGGAAAGGAAGAAGGCCAAGATAATGTACAAGTACAAAATGGAATCTGCTCAATCTACCTAGAGCCAAGAGAAGGGCTTCTATCCTTAAAAG